>OY730190.1:1525280-2125280 GCA_963422495.1 Polyommatus iphigenia
AAAACATAACAACAACAAAAAAAGTATAAAAAATTACAAAATTGTGCAAAAAGGTGTTCTTACTGCTTTAAGCAGTTTCTTCCAGACAACCGATAATAAAATTAAAAAAATATAAATAAATAACTTTAATAAATTTATCTACTAAATAAAATAAAATGTTCAATTATTATTATTCGATATACATTCAGCAAACATCATTAATTTCATAAAATCTGGCCAAGTCAAATCTAACTTACTTTAAGATCTCACATAATATTTTAAACATGAACTGTTCCAATCGGTAAAGAAAGAAATAGAGTTTAATACTTGTTCATAATGTTATTTTATTTCTACAAAATATACATAATATTATTTTGATTTTGAATAGAAATTGGGACTCATTTAGATCTCGATTCTTTTTGCAGCGAAGCCCACAGCCAGGCTTAATTTTTATATTGAACTTGACTCTCCTTTTTAATATTTTTATATAAAATAAGGGGACAAACGACCAAACGGGTTACCTGATGAAAAGCAACTACCGTCGCCCATGGACACTTGCAACATCAGAAGTGCTGCAGGTGCGTTACCGGCCTTTTAAGAGGAAATACGCTCTCTTCTCGAAGGTTTGCAAATCGTCTTGGCCCGGAAATACTGTGGTGATGGTTCGTTCCAGAGTTTTGTAAAACTCTGGAACGAACCATCACCGCTGCGTAACTTTTGTAGTGCGCGACAGAAAGTTACGCGAAAAACGCACGGCGGAAGACTGCCACTCCTTGACAAAAAGAGCTTACCCAGAAGATCTGTTTTGTCTTTGCGTCGAGGGCCACCGATCCATTTCCTACGTGTAGGGATGGTAGGGATGACTTGCAGAAATTCCCTTCAATAGCTTTGGCCAACGACCAGAATGCGCGGGTTCCCGAGGGGAGGCACTAGAGTCTCTCACTAATTCTATTGACGTGCTGTTTCTTTGCCCGATTGATCTCTCTCTTGAGAGACCTAGAGGCAAGGTTGTAATCCATTTTATATGTGCTCGTATTTAAATCCCGAGCAGACATTTTTGACCCATTGACCCAGGATTGATAAGCCTTCTGGTTCCGGCGAGATTTTTTTGGAGGATGAACCAAACCAGGGACGAAATCTGCCACCGGTTGGCACTACAGAGGACGGAATAAAAAGCTCCATCATCATTGGCAACAGAGTTGGCAGTGTTGTCGGAATCATCGGGATGCAAAAAATGACCACATCCCATCCCAGTCTACTAACTCGCAGTTCCACACACGACGGTATTTAACAGCACACCGTTGCAATACCGCCGTAAGTGGCACAGAACTCCTAATAAGGCAATGAGCCGATGAACCAAGTGGTGTGGTCACGGATACTTAGTAGCCATCAGGATTTGAAGTTAGCAGAAGGTCCAACAGGGAAGGAGGAGGGACCGTCTACATCTGGGATTCGCGTAGGCATAACAACCAGTTGTGTTAAGTCGTTCGCAAGGGCAAAGTCGCAGACAGATCTCCCCGCATGATCAGTTTTCAGGAACTGAATGATTTTCAAATGTGTTAGTCGCGCTAAAACTCGAAAACGACTGAACGGATTGGGCTGATTTTAGTCTTAAAATATTGTTAGAAGTCCAGGGAAGGTTTTAGAGTGACACGAAGGTCACCGGGACAGCTAGTCATTTATAAATGTTTTTTGTAGAATATCATTGCTTTTTCGATAGGCGTTTTGGAAAATTGAATCTTTTAAGATAAGCGTTACAAAAATTTTGGCACTCCTTATATGTATAATAATTGCAAGCATTTGAATTTTATGAGTTCAAGAGTTGTTAATGAATCCGAAGTTATGAACACAACTCTTGAACCTTTCGAGATAGACACGAGAAAATTTCGGCATTTGGGGACGTAAAATATGGTGTTTGAAGTAGTATAAAGATGGGGCTGATAAAAGATCCACTTAATGTGAATATTTTTGTAACGTACTTAAATATTAAGTAAGTAGTTACTTATGCGTAACTTTTTCTATTTGTATTTGTTTTTCATTTATTTTACTAAAACCGAAAATACCGAATATACCGGTTTTCGTAAAATGAATACCGGTATTAAGAAGACCTAAATTTGCCCCGGTATCCCGGTATTTTCGAAATCCGGGATCCCGGTCTGCGACCCCTAGTCTGTAGACACCATAATACCATAAAATTTGACAGAAATTGATCGGTATTTTAGAATATGACACTCCCACTGACACACAAAAAAGCCGCGCATGCGCAGTTGAAAAACCAAACGAACACGACTAACAATAGTATAAGTATATGGTATGGATTGAATACTGTCCAAGCCTATAAAACGGTCCATTCACTATCCTGCATTGCAGTCCTGCTGCAGTCTGCCGTGCAGGCCTGCAACACCATTCACTATCCTGCATAAGCCGGCGGACTGCACGCAGGATAGTGAATGGTGTTGCAGGCCTGCACGGCGGTCTGCAGCAGGACTGCAATGCAGGATAGTGAATGGACCCTTTTAGACTACTCAATTTCAAGGGTTACCCTAAGAGTGGTCTAATAAGATTTAGGGAGTAAGTTTCCCGATTTAGGGCGAGCGGGTCGTCCCGATCTGCCTAGCTACCTAAGCGCTCTGCCGATCGGGTAATGTAATAATATTTAGAGCGATTAGGGAGCTCAGTTGCCGCGCGACTAGCGCTAGGCTAAACTAAAATCGCCGTTAAGATTAACTTAATCAGTTTATTTACTTTATTGCGCTGTAAGCTGTTCATCTTGCAAAACACCACTCACTTGTGAACTGTACTCGAACGCAGTGTGAACGATTTTGGGGCAGAAGCGAGAATTTTAGCTACTAAAATACTCGGTACTACTGCACTAAAATACTGGCCTAATGCGAACTAGAGTGGTTGAGTTTGACGTTTCGATAGTGACGACGGCATGATGTAATAAATACGATAATTATACGTCCAACTCTTTCGACATTCGCGTATAAACTGAGTTAGGGCCCGATTCGCAGAGTAGTGTAATAAGCGCCGCACTAACTAGGGTACACGCCCACCCTGCATGCAGGGCGCTTCATATCGTGTGGTGTAATACACGTTTATGCTTGAAAGTTGAAGCTAATGCAGTCTTATATAGATTGACGGTAGGATTGACGAAAAAACATTTAAAAATCTGTTGTTTTGACGTGACAACGTCTTATAATTCGATATGGGCTGCGCGCACGAAAAAACATGACGCAATATGCGGCGTTACCTCGCTGATCGCTCTGAAGGCGTTCCGATATAAAGCCTAGTATCCAAAATGGCCAAATGAGCCCGCTCATTTGGCCGAGCCGCTCAAGTGAAGACGTCTGAGCACGCTCGAACTCGCACGAATGAGCGGCTCATTCGCCCGAGCATGCTCAAGTGGATGTGGCTTAAGGCTGTAAAAACGTCATACGCCTAATACTGGTCCAATCCGTTCTGTAGGGTTACCCTGGGACGCAAATCCCTCTGGCGTAATAATAAATAAAACAACCAGTGAGTGTTAGCGAAAAGACGAAAATTTATTCCATTGAATTACATATACCAAATGTTGACAGACATACAGACAAAAATTAAAAAAAATGTTGTTTTGGTGTATGTAGTGTATATAATATATTCTTTCATTATTACAAACAGACACTCTAATTTTATCTATATGTAAGTATAGATAAAAATAACTGCCAAAGTCACCGGCTACACGGTCAATTTTTCATCAATCTGATCCATCAATCTGATTGAGGGAATATTGACGGTTATAAAAATTTCATATTAAAAATACGATCAATCTATAAATCAGTGGCGTACACGATCAAATTTTCGTCAATCCGTACCAGATTGATGGACCAAATTGATGAAAAATTGACCGTGTAGCCGGTGACAAATGTTTATAGCAGATACAGCAACTTCGACGTCCGTCATGCTTGCCGCGTCAGAACAAACTAACTCACTCACAAGCGTGTGGATGGATTTCAAAATCAAGCAAAACGTTTGTGTCCATTTGTGGCGATTTGGAGTTTGTAGCAAACGCCAAACGTGCGGACGTAGCTTTATACTCAGTGAAAAAAAAAAAAAAAGAATGTCATAAAATGAAAATGGCACAGATTAAGGATATAGGTGGGGTTTTGCCAGGAATGTAAAAGGGTGCTGTTGTGTTTTTATATTATTTTCCTAAAATTGTGTTAGCTGGGTTTTTAATGTGTAATATTGGTAGAATATTAACCATTAGATATTCGTGTTCATGCACAAGTGTAGGAAAGTGATGTAATATCTAGAAACGTGCTATTTTGTGTTCCCTCCAAAACTCCATCGAAGGTTTCAGTAAAGCGTCTACCACTTTACTGAATCGACCGACTTGACTCCTGTGACTGTATTGACTTTTACTTAGACTTTGACTAGACTTTAGACCTGATGATACATGAAAACGATGATGAAAATTATAATAGGAGGAATATGGTTTTCCCGCCATATTCCTTACCTTTTTACCTTGTCTGTGGCACAACATACACATCCTTTGTGTCAAGTTGCCAAAAAAGAAGAAAAAAAAAAATGGTGGTGAATGGTGATGGTGCGTGATGGTGTGATTGTGGAATGCTGAAATTATTTGCTATAACTTTGAACATTCCAGATTTTTAAAATAAAATTAATTAATGAAACACTCAGTGACTTTGTTGTACTATGTAAAGTATGAAATAGTTCTGCAGAATGCATTTTCATTTAAAAATAAAGTGATAAATAGGACTAATGTTTTTCATTTATAATGTCAAAACAAGGAAAGAGAAAAATTACTGTTGAGCTACCGAAATCTAAAGATTTAGCGAATAGACCAAGTGTATTTGAACGTCTAGGTACAAAAAAGTCGTCAAACACAAAAAAAGCAGCCGAGTGTTGTAGGCAATGGGCGCAACACGGTACTTGCGCTTATGGTAAAAATTGCAAGTTTGCCAGTAGTCATACTTTAATAAGTCCATCTAAACAGCGGGCAGCAAATAAAGATACTGAACCGAAACGCACAGTTAAAGATGATGGTAAAAACAGGCTGCATTCTACTGTGGTGGTAAGAACGGGTCGTAGTCCTGATGGTGAGATTGATAACTGGGATCAAAATGACTTAGAATATGCTGACACTGATGTGCTCGAAAAAAGGAGGCAGCAGTTACAAAGAGAATTAGAGTTACAGTTGAAAATGGATTCAAGCAAGGATATGAGGAAAGATAAGAAAAAGACTGTATCAAGTTCCTCTTCCTCTAGAAGTTCTAGTTCTTCAAGTATTTCTTCATCATCTTCTGATGGAAGTTCTTCGTCATCTTCATCTGGCAGGTATACATTTTCTTCTATTAATCCTTCGATCGTGGATTCTTGGAAATCTATTGTTCTCGCGGCCACATGTGACCACCTGGGAGTTGAAGCATTAAGTTGTTTTTGGCAGCATTGTGGTCGAAACAACTATCTTAAAAAGAATGCATATTATTAAGGTTGAACTGATAAAATTAATAAAGTGCATGTTCCTAAAAACAAAGTTTTGACAAAAAAAAATATTTTTTTATGCTGAATTAGGTACAAAAAGTAATAAAGTGTGTATTACACAATAAAGTGTGTATTATACACTTTATTAAAATTTGACTATCCTTAGGGATATGTAGGTATGAAAATGAATTGTGCCTGAATAGAATTTTCTCATTTTCTAATTATAGACCATCCATGTAGTATGGTCACATGATTTTCATGAATTTTAGACCCCTCCCCTCTCCTTGTTGCAGTTGGTCACATTTGTGAGAACTGTGTTTGCATTCTTTGTGTTGTATTTTATTGAAATAGATATATTATACTCACACATGGGGTGTACTGTTCTGACCATGTCAGAATTGCTCCTGTGTGACTGACCGCTCTAACGTAGAATGCGAATGCAGAACACTTGGCCGCTCTCTGTCTGATAGGTCCCTTAGAGCCAGTCCACACATTGCATTTCATCGACGTAGCACTGCCGTTGCGTTGTTTTACACACAAATAACCAAGGTGTTCACACGGCGCGCTGCATCGTCGCAACACACGCATGATGGACAGCAGCCCCTGAGACGAAGCAGGAGCGGGTGTTGACGTTGACTGCTTCGTAATAACGCTGCAATGGCGCAGCGCCCGTGTGACTGGCTATGCGTCAAACGGCAACGCGCCGTGTGAACTGACTCTGACTTCTTATTAGTTTCTTATAATATTATGTACTTATTTATTTAATAATAATATGAAATTTTATCCCTCTGATTAGAGATGCAAAAAGGAGATTAAAGAAAACAAAATTGAAAAGGAATTCTAGTTCCTCTTCAGATGGAGATGTACCTGTGAAAAAAAAAGCTTTTAAAGCAGATACACTTAAACGTGATAAAAGTGAAGCAAAGAAAGTTGCAGTGAAGAAAGATGATAAGTCTTTAAAAAAGCATGACAGTGGAAAGAAAAAGCCTTTAACAAAATCTGTTACTAAAAAATCTATATCACCGGCCAAAAAATCTGGTGGAACTCCACCAATAACATCAAAGGCCATATCATCAAAAAGCACAACAAAAAGTGCTAAATCACCTCAAAGAAGGGATAGAAATAGAAGTCCTTCAGTTAGTAGAGAAAAAGATAGGGATAGGGGTAAGGATAAGGATAAAGAACGCGACAAAGATCGTGACAAAGACAGAGATCGTCTAAGGGCTCGTAGTCGTTCACCTAAAAAAGGTAGGTCTAGGTCTCCGAGGCGCCACAGCTCCAACTCTAAAGATCCGCGAAGGAAGGATAGCTCAGAGAGAAGTCGACCCGTGTCACCGAAAAAACAAGGAAGAAGGGATACAAGTCCCGAACGTCACCGGAAAAGTTCAATCAGTCGCGACAGAGATAGAGGACGAGAACATAAAGATCGATCTTCTGAGAGAAAAAAAGATAAACACGATGATAAAGATAGGCACGATAGAAAAGATAGGGGACGGGATAGAAATAAAGACAAAAGAGATGACAAAAGACGGGGGCGAGATAGGGGCTTGGGTGGTAGAAGTGGGTCAGACAAGGGCTTAGAGAAACCAAATAAACCTATGCAAAGGTTGCTTCCGCGTCCAGAAGAACGTTTAGCAGCACTTGCGGCTATTTCTAATAAGACATTAGAGACAGATAAAACTTTAACCACTTCTAAGGATCGCCAAGATACTCATTCTGAAAGAGGTGGACGAAAACAGGATAGGTTAGAGAGAGGTCGATCCAGCAAGAAAGAAAGAATTGGTAGCTTAGATAGGGATACTGGTGACTACGAAATTGGCCTGGATCGTCAATACGATCGCGGACGTAGCATAGATCGATATGAAAGGGATGATCATTACGATGGCGGCCCCAGAGATGACGATAGATCACCGGGATACAATCTTTCAGGAAGAGACCGACATTATGAGGGATACGACATGCCTGGCCCATCAAGAGGCTATCCAGATGATGATGATAGGATGTATGGTGAAATGGATCCACGGGCTGTTGATATGGGTATGTTACATTAAATGAATGAAGTTTTGTTAAAAATACTTTGACTATTCCTAAAATAGTATACTGGACGGACGTTACGTCATATCCAAAATAATTTTTTCGCTCTCTGTAGGCTACGACGACCGACGACCTCATCGCAATCATTCGTGGGAGGGTCGAGCTGGTTCAATGGATCATGAGAGGGGTTATATTCACGGACACAAGGATTGGGACAACGACGATTACCGTGGTCCAGGAGAATGGGGTCGCGACCGTAACTGGCCTATGCACGATCCTCAGGTAAAATAAAATATTAAGCAGCTTTTTTTAAATTATAATATGTGCTTTATTAAAAAATACTTTTTTTTCCATAGGTATACCATTACATATACTGGAACGAACTAATTGACTATCGCAAAAGATATTTTTCCATTGCCTGTCATATCCTATCCCACATTTTCCTTGGATGCCCTTATCCTCATTTTGGTATGGCTTATACTAATTACTTTAGTTATTGAAAGATATATTTTATTTTTAAATGATATTAATTCATAATTATATAGATGGGCGATTGGGGCGATAAGGACCCTGATGCAGAGGGTTGGCACCATCGCGGACATGGGCCTCACCGTGGTCGTACACGAGGTAAGAAGTTTAGATTTTAGAGTGTCCACTGTCTTTTTTAACTTTTTTTTAACTAAATAAGCAATGCAATGTTCAATTTGCACACAGATGACTACGGGCGCGGTGGACGACTCGACCATAATAGAAGTGAGGGTAATAAAAGGCGGGCTCCTAGAAATGAAAGCCAAGACACAAGCACAAAGGAAGCTCCATTCGCAACCCACAACGCCACGGCGTCTGAAGATCAAGATGTAGAGGACAAACCTATCCCGGACGATTTGAGCGAAATAAGCGACGATCCTGATGATATTCTTGAAAGAGAAGATGTAAGGTTTATGTCATTTTAAACTTGCTAATGTAGTTTGGAATCAATTTTGTCTTATCAGTCTTTTTCTTTCCTTTGCAGATGGCTGACCAAAATATGGATGATGACAGCCAACAAGAACCGACTCCTGACGTTGCTAATAATAAATTAGAGGCATCCGAAAAGGAATCTACACAGGTAAACTGTGAAACATTTCAAATATTTTTGACGTGATAACGTCTTATAATTCGATATGGGCTGCGCGCCCGAAAAACATGACAGTTCATGCGGCGTTACCTCGCTGACAGCTCTGAGGCGTTCCATTTACACTTTCAAGTCTCTCAACAACCGTAAGGCCCACCTAGGCCGCGCTCTTTGTTTCGATTATATTACGTACTAGCTGTCCCGGCAAACATTGTTTTGCCATTCAAAGTATTTCTACTTCATCAGTTAATACCAAATCTTACCCCCTCTTTTGTCCCCTAAGAGGGGTGGGGGGAAAATTTTTATACACCAGATGTTAAGTTGGAAAAACAGTTAATAATAATATGAAGTAAGTCCATAAAAGAAAAAAGTTTGATACAAAATCTGACGGGGGGGGGGGGGGGGGGGGTAATTTTTATACACCAGATGTTGAGTTGTAAGGAGGCAAATATATCTGCGAAAACCGTATGCAAATCGGATCAGTAGTTTCCGTGTTAAAGCAAGTCTTTAAATACAAAATCTCTTTCATCCCTTTAGAGGGGTGGGAGGAAATTTTTTTTTATACACCACATGTTAAGTTGGAAGAAGACAAATATATCTGCGAAAACCGCATTCAAATCGGATCAGTAGTTTTCGTGTGATAGTGGAACAAACATACAGACAGACAGACAGACAGACAGACAAAAAAAACTGACCACATTTTTGGCTTCTATAGCGATGTAGTGACACCCTCCGCTTATTATTTTTTGAATATCTTTAATGTACAGAATCTTCATTTCTACAGTTTTATGTATAGATTTCGATGACTTAGAGAATACTTTTGTATGAAGAAGTTTGGTTAGTTATGACCACATTGATACATTGACCACACTCTGAATGAAAAATAAATAAACAATCTGTGAGCTATTAGTATTATTTCGGCTATTCAAAATTGTGCTCTATTCACGTAGGAACGTGTCAAGGTATGACTTAATATGTGAAGAATAAAGTATTCGTTTATTTCTTCTGAACAAGTCACTAATTATAGTTTCGAAAGTTTATAATTGAGAAACTAATATCACATCGGACTAAATACTATATTATGATGGCTTGATAGATAGAAAATTTAACAAATATTATAATGTAGTTCACACAAACATAAAATATGGATTATATGTAAGGATATTTCATATTACATTAATTTTCCAAAGAGGGTAGGCCGGGTGCCATTTTTTTGCACATTGACCTGCCAACTTTTTTGCATAGATTTTTCCCGGAACTGAGGGGTCAAGGCTATGACGTTGTCACGTTCAACTATCGTCAGTAAACCGACTTTACAGACAACCGATTTTTTTAGTCCTTATTATGATCAGAGGTATATTGTAATACTGACACTATTTGATGCTACTATTATAAGCGGGAGTAAAATGTAAACAAATCTTTACATCTTTACATCTAATATATATGTTACGCTCAAAGACCGAAAACGCTCAGCGAAAAAATGGCTCACAACGCGTTGTGGCCATGGGCGTAGCCAGGATTCGATATAGGGAGGGGCCATAGGTCTGGGGGGTGGTAGATTGAGAAAATCCTAATATCCGTGTAATCCGGAACTAGTTGGCCGCGCCTTAGGTAACGTATGTGAGGCGGGGGCGCTTGATTTTGACAGTTCTGGCTAGTTTAGGGGGGTATTACATTATCATTTATATTGGATCATTTATAGGATCATATATTATGGGATCCAATCAAAAATGATTATTTGATCAAATAATCATTTTTGATTGGACCCCCTTAGACAAACGCACAAGATAAGTCCGCCGATAAAAAAGACAATCCAAGGAAATAATATTTAAAGTGCATAGGTTTTTAAAAAACGGAAAGCCGATGTCAATAATTTAGAATAATTATAAAACTGATCAATTGTCTTTAATTTATTCTTTTCAATAATTAAATAAGGGAACAAATATAATGACCACCAAAAAATGTTCTGATACCCCAAGCTTGTTTACCAAAAAAAGTTACTTAACACCAAAAAAAGAAAGTCTAAAATTGCAATACTACCAGCTATTTCTGTCACGACTACACTTCAAATTGTAATCGAACGCCAAATATAGTAAATGATCACCAAAAATAGTAAATGATCACCAAATCCTTGCGAGCAAATCAATGCGATATTTCTGTCCAAATAAATTACTACGATTGACAAAAAATGTAAGAAGTATTAATTAACAAAGAAGTAATAGGTAACTCCATAATATTATTGTTATATTCAGCAGTTTGTACCTAAAGAGATAACAGACGGACACCTACCCTTTCCAATTTAAAATATTAGCATGGATGATGAGAGTTTTACATAGGTACTAATATTATAAATGCGAAAGTGTGTATGTCTGTCTGTCTGTCTGTAACCTCTTCACGCCCAAAACACTGAACCGATTTTGCTGAAATTTGGTATGGAGATACTTATACTGAGTCCCGTTATCATTATATTAATATTTATTTGCGATAGTCAAATAGCGAGATGTAATTCTTTTGTTTCTCATTTTAAAATTAAAATGTAGTCCAAATTTGGTTTTTATTATTTATTATTCTCCGGAGCAATGATTTTTTTGGTTCATTTTTCTTTAATAGGATAGCAAAATGAAAATACTTTGTTTATAATTTTAAATTAAAATGTTAGTATGATGTTTGTGATCATTTACTAGGTAATTTTGGTAATCGTTCACTAATTTTGGTGATCGTTTACTAATTTGGTGATCATTTACTATTTTTGGTTTTAAGATGTTAAATCTTTGGTGATCATTTTACATTAAAATGCTAGTAAAATGTTGGTGATCATTTGCTAATTTTGGTGATCATTTACTAATTTTGGTGATCATTTATTATTTTTGGTTTTAAGATGTTAAATCTTTGGTTATCATTTTACATCAAATTGGTGGTCTATATTTTGGTGATCGTTTACTATTTTTGTCTGTGAAATGTTACTATTTCTGGTGATCAGTTAATTATGAGCCATTAAATAATATTATTGTTCACGATATCGCGAGATTGGTCGTCACTGTCTAATCTCATGTGCGTTGCGAGCAGCAAGCAACCCACCCCGCCTCACGCCTCACCACTGTCCCTACCTAAGGCGCGGCCAACTAGTTCCGCGCGGACTATAAACTTCGAATTCGTAATTTTTAACATAACTAGATGAAAACCCGGCTTCGCTCGGGTAAACTTGTAACTCAATACACTTCTAGGTACAAAATGTGGGTAAATATATTTTGTGTAGTCATCTTTTCTCAAGAAATGTTAAAGGTAAGCAAGACATAGATAAGTACGTACATAGCTTAGTTCAGGGGTCACCTATTAGTTTCGCTCGGGGTCCATATTAGAGAAATGTAAAAACCTTCGCGGTCCACACATTAAAAAAAATATTAAGTCAGGATAGTTACGGAATTTACAAAGGCTTATCAATGAGAAAAGTGACAGTTTTTTTATTTTTGTAGGCCCTAATTATTATCTATCTGAAGCTTGGAGTGAAATATTGGTGCAAGCTTGAAGCTATTGACATAAAATCCTGGAGATGACCATCAGTAAGTCGAGACCGAAATTTATTTTTAACGAAGTTCATCTTCGAAAATGCTTGGTCCGCACACAATGGGTCGGCGATCCGGATGCGGATCGCTTTCCACCATTTGGTGACCCCTGGCTTAGTTCATTAAACATAATATTTAAAAATAGTAGGTAAATAAAACTGCAAAAGTTTTATGTACCATCGAGGAAATTGATTCCTGCAGTTTATAGACCAACGTTATTTGGTCGAATATGTCAATTCTATGTTAATTGTGATCTGTCGGCTGGGTTTGACGTAACGCAACCAAACTACGTAGGTCCCCGATCTGCATAGGAATCAACTTCTCTGATAGTACATTTAAAACATTTTTATTTCAAATAATTTCTCTTGCATTCAGTCTTTTTCTTATTTCTCTACATTGGCACTGGTAGGTGAGTACTGAGTGCTTACTAATTTTAAAAACAAATAGTATAGTATTTTTAACCGACTTCAAAAAAATTAGGTTAACAATTCGAACCCCGTTGCACAACCCGACAGTCGGGTTTAAATTTCTAAAGCATTACTATGTGTTATTTTAGGGATTATTGCAGGCGTTGTAGAATTTAGGAACTCTACAGGATAATTTAAAACATCATTATAATCGTAAATCGTCCACAACTATAACACCGTCAGAACACTCATAGTAGTTACATTGGCCATTGGGAACTATCAACTACAAAAAAAAGGGTGCACACTGCCGCGGCCGGCAGGTACAGTTACGTTCAAAAGTCCAGTAGCAATCGTACGCAGCTATAGCGTCAACACTTAACGTTACTTGTGACCTTTTTCTATAAAGACAATTTACACACACACATACACTTTGTTTGGCTGTATATTCATATCGTCAATTTCGTCTCAACATGTGAGCACTGCCGTGGCCTAGTGGTTAAGCAAGTGCGTGTGTTTATTCTAAGATCATCTGCATCAGCTAAGATGCAGGATCGAATCTGACCCGTATTGAGTCTGCGTCGTTTTTACGTAAAACAATTTTTGAGAAATATTAATTATAAATTATTATGATTATGAATGTTGATACAACTATGTAGAATAAAAAAATACGTTTCTAACTAAAAGCACAGTAACGTATAGTTAGAAACGTAACATTCTAGTCACAGCAAAGAATGTGAGGGTAGATTTAAAATAAAATGGAACGATTGCTTGAAGATAACAAAATATTAAAATGTTGTTGGTTGGTGAACTCAGCTACGAGTGTTTGTGTTCTTACTGTTGCGATACAATTTATCCAATATGCAAGCAAATATTACTATTGAAGCAAGAGCTAAAATTGTGGCCCTATATTCGAATGGCCTGAATATTTCTCAAATTTCTAACGAAACTGGCTTCTCAGTAAGTAGTAATTAATTATATTATTAATGTGATGTGTATTTTTTCATTCGTTAAAATCGTCTTTTACAATTTATTCTTTTTTTTAGAGAAATACTGTAAGTCGATGGGTGAAAAGATACGAAGAAGAAGGTGGCTTGCAGAGTCGTAAACGAAGTGGAAGGCCACTTCTTATTAACCAGACTCAGCGGCGTTATATGGCAGCGGAGTATGAAACATGTGGTTTCATACCGACAAGTCGTTTTGCCGATGAATTTAACACGTCATTGGTCACCGTTCGTCGTGCACTTCATGACGAGGGATTACACCACCAGAAAGCCGGCGAAAAAACCGTTTTTGACTCAAAGGCATAAAGACGAACGGCTACGCTTTGCACGAGAGTATTTAGATTTTGATTGGGAAACAACAATTTTTTCCGATGAGAAGACTTTTAAATCCTCTCAAAAAGGAAGACTACATTTATGGCGTAAAGATAACACCCGTTGGTGTGAAAATAACGTGGTGTCAAACACTGAATCTGGCAGAATAAGTGTGAACATGTGGAGATGGATTAGTGCTCAAGGGCCGGGTGAACTTGAATTTATACGTACGCGAGCCAACAATGCAAATTATGTAGAAGTGTTAGAGGACATTATGTTACCTACTGTGCGAAATGTGTATGGTGATAGCGAAATAAGTTTTGTGCATGATAATTGTCCAATTCACCGAGCCTCCATAGTTCGCAATTGGTTCAGTGAACATTCTAATATTAAAGTTATTCCGTGGCTAGCACGATCCCCAGACTTAAACCCGATTGAAAATATATGGGGTTTAATGGTGCAAAGATGGCGAGCACGCGATGATAGATGTCCGGAGTTGCTCAAATCTCATTGCATGCAGTTGTGGGAGGATTTACGTGGAACAGATATCTGTAAGAATATTGTGGCTTCCATGCGCAGACGTCTTCTTAGTTGTATCGAAAATAATGGAGGTTACACAAAATATTAAGAATCATTATTTATATTATTAAATTAAAAATGTATTTCTATGTCGCAATAATAAGTGTAAAGTAATTGTTATAATATTTATATTTCGTAAGTTTCAATTGGGCATTCTACAAAGGAACGTGCTGGCCAGTAATTGGTAGGTTTAAGATTTGAAGGTTGAGGTTAAGTTTTAATCCTCTTTTCCTCGGAAAACGAATAATTAAACTATAACCTCAACAATATGAAATATTGATAACACAATAGATATAGGTATTATTATATTGATAGATCTGTGAATCAAAGATTTTACCGTCATCCGTCAATCAATTCAATTGTTCAATAATAATTGTTGTCATTGAAATAAAAATATATATATTTTTAAAGTGTTGTTTTATTATAATATATAATTATCTAACTAAAATACTTTTACATTTAATATTATCTTATCACTATGTTATAATTTAATATTATTCTTATTAAATAAAACTTTCAAAATAGTCATTTCATTAAGTTTTCAAAAATGCTGAGATAATAAAACAATATGAAAACTTTAAAATAATATGATAATCTGAGATTTGAACCGTGACCATTTTTCGTCCTAGCTATGATGCGAGGCCAACTATTTACCGATGGAGCTACGAACTATCTTACGTGTCTAGTGAAAAATTTGCATTTATTGACACTGTGCAGTGCAATAAATGAAGAAGAATGAATGAAGAAGACAAACATAATATATGTTATCTTTGTCTTTCATCCACTACACGCAACTTTCTTGTATTGACATTTAAGTGTGTACACGGTAACATGGCGCACACATAAATATGCACTGTACCGGCAAACGAATATAGTCGTTACGATGCTACTGGACTTTTGAACGTTGACTGTACCTACTTGTTTCTTTTGTCATTGGGCACTGCGCACTGGGCAGGTAGAAAAAGAAAATCTAACTCACTGCTTTTTTAAGTTGGCAACTCTGTCTTTACTCTTTACGTCAATGACACATGATGCGGCATGTGTCAGTTTACAGCAAGATGGCGCGTGAAGTTTGTTTAGAATTCAGTGTCAGTGCTATTACATTTTAACGAAATACTCCAAAATCCGAATTTTGCGGATATAGGTTGTCGACTCGAAATCAATATTTTTTTATTTTCTATTATTCACATAAGGTTTCGATCGAGTCTACCGTACCCCTGCACGAAATTATTAATACAGATATGAGAATCTCACAATAGAACCACAAATAGAACAAAATATGAGTGAGCGAACTGGGATTGAATGCCTCCCCTCTCACCACTTAACTCTTGAGCTTTTTAGCGACCGATCGCTCTTCTAGGGGGGGGGGGGGGCAGCTGCCCCCCCCTGTCCGTACCTCGCTACGCCCATGGTTGTGGTCATAGTGAAATTCGCGTCGTGGCCCTAATGAAAACGGCCACGATGCGTTCTGATAATCGAGAAAAGCCATGACGCGTTCTGAGCATTTAAAAACAGCCACGATGCGAATTCGTGTTGTGGCCCTAATGAAAACGGCCACGACGCGTTCTGAAACCAGGCCAGTTATGCAGGAGACATTTTGTATTGCCCAAGTGTGTGCGCAACACACAAGAGCACTCTGGTATTAATGAAACCAAGCCAGTTACGCAGGAGTAATTTTTATAGTGCCCAAGTGTGTGCGCAATACCAGAGTGCTCTTGTGTGTTGCGCACACATTTGGGCACTACAAAATGTCTCCTGCATAACTGGCCTGGTTTCATTGAAACCAGAGTGTTCTTGTGTATTGCGCACACACTTGGGCACTATAAAATAACTCCTGCGTAACTGGCCTGGTTTCAGAACGCGTCGTGGTCGTTTTCATTAGGACCACAAGTCAGAACACGAATTCGCGTCGTGGCTGTTTTTAAATGCTCAGAACGCGTCATGGCTTTTCTCGATTACCAGAACGCGTCGTGGCCGTTTCACTATGACCACAACGCGTTGTGAGCCATTTTTTCCCTCACTGAGCGTTTTCGGTCTTTGAGCGTAACATATATAAATTATAAATCTCCTGTCACGATGTTTGTCCGCGATGGATTCCTAAACTACTTAACCGATTTTAACGTTTTTTTAAATGTGTGTTTTTTTCCAACTTGAGAGATAGGATAGCTTAGATCTTTAATTATAGTCACAATTTTATTTTATTGCAAATTATTTGTCTATAAAGAGCGACCATTGTTTATGCGACGCCGCGGGTCACGGGATAGCGATGGACGTTGCCATGGTGACATACTTATTTAGTCACTAATTCAATAAAATAATACGGGCGATATACTTTATATAATAATATGGCAAAGAAACGTTTGCCGGGACAGCTAGTAATATTATAAAACAAAGTCGCTTTTTTTCCCTCATGTCCCTTTGTTCCCTTTAATCTTCAAAACTACGCAACGGATTTTGATGATTCTTTCAGTGCTAGATAGCACATTTATTGAGGAAGGCTATAGGCTATATTTTATCACGTTAAGACTAATAGGAGCGAAGAAATAGAGGAAAATGTGGAAAAAACGGGGAAAATTATTTGAAAGGGCTAACTTGAACGCGCTAATCTCAGGAACTACTGGTCTGATCTGAAAAATTCTTTCAGTGTTAGATAGCCCATTTATTGAGGAAGGCGATAGGCTATATTTTATCACGCTGAGACTAATAGGAAAACGTGGAAAAAATGGGGGAAATTATTTGAAAGGGCTTATCTCGCGAACTACTGGAGCAATTTTTAAGTTATTTGGCACAGATATTAGAAAAAATGATTAAAATCGATAGCCTATGATCCTTCACGTGGTCTCCACGTGAAGGATCATAGGCTATCGATTTTAATCATTTTTTCAGTGTTTATAATATATTTTATATCCGTGCGACGCCGGGACGGGTCGCTAGTAAAGTAATAAATCATTCCATAATATATTTTAGGATACCAGTGGTGCTGGTGAGGAGAAGGAATCCCAAGAGGGAAAAGACGACGAAGAGGGCAACTTGGACTTTGAGGAAATATCTGATGGTGAATTGGAGGAGGAAAGAACACGTGGTATGTTATCTTCTATAAAAATTTCGAATGTTCTTGGTCTTGGTTGGTTGGTCTATCAATTAATGTTGCGCCATAGGCATAATAAGTTGTAAGACAAATTAGTTGTCTCATATATTTTTCAATCATGGTCCAATGTTGAGAGACCACACTCTACCACACCCATGTAGATTAACCGCCTATCCCCATTTAATATTTTACTAATTTTATTTTTTATTTGTGATGTAGCTGGACTAGGAGATGCTTTGGGTGTGGACTGGGCGAGTCTCGTGGCCGACGTCCGTCGTCGAGAACAGGTGCCACCGTCCAGCGGCGCTAGAGACAGATGGCGACCCGAAAGAGTTCTGACTCGCCTCGGTTTATCCCTCGAAATGGCCAGCAAGGAAACTGTCGAGGAAATTCTGAAGAAGAATGCGGAATCAATCGCATCAGAGAAGGCATCAAAGGCTAACAACGAAGACAAGTCTCCGACACAAAACGGAACTGCTGAAACTGAGGAAACTGAAAAGACTATAGCTCCAGTTGATATTGAATCCTTGCATCCAGTAGCAACCATACAGGTATAACAAATGAAAAAATATAATATTTACTATAAATTTAATTTTTATGCCATTTTATAAGTTCAATCATTATGGCTTCTACAGATTGCGCGAACCCGGTCTGCAGACCGCGTCCGTGAGGGACGCAGTCTGTCCGTGAGAGACAAATTTGACAGTTTTGACGGTTCGTCGTCCCGCTATACACTACACGAACCTCGTCCGTCAAACCGGGATGACATTTGTAAAAGTGTTTTCAGATTTTAAACTCTATTACATTGCAATAGAGTTCCAAATGCCCAAAAGCTTCATTTTCGTAAACCAAACCAAAAAGAAACCAAATGTTACCAAATCAGAAAGAAATATTTTCCCCACACTATATTTGTATAACTCTGGCCGCTGGCGTGATACAAAAATCACAGATTAAGGACAAAAATGTTTTTGCGAGAAGCAGAAAGGTATTATAAGTTTAAACACTTACGGATTTTGTCGCGGAGCACTTTTATTAATCCCGACGTTTCGGCTACTTTACAGCGGCCGTGGTCACGGGCGGACTGAGGTGACAGGTGTCCAATTTCTTGAAGTTATCCAACTACCCGACGACTCATCAATATTTGTTTGCGTTCCGATCTACGCAGAACGAACTCACAGTGTCTTGAAGCCGAGGTATCATAGATTTGTGCTTTAGTTTGTTTATCACTGGATCCCAACTAGTTGGCAGCACCCAACCATCTTCGCGGTTGAAATTAGGGTGTTTTTTAATTTCTATGGCCTCGCGTATCATTCTTGGGCGGTATCGTGCTTCTTTTGCCAGTACTTGTGGCTTATCAAATCTTATGTAATGGCGAGGTTGATCCAGTGTGTGTTCACAAATTGCGGACTTGTTGTTCCTACGGTGTTTGACATCTGCAATGTGTTCCTTGATACGGGTTTTGATGGCCCTTTTGGTTTGCCCTATATAAGAGAAGCCACAATCACAGTCGAGTTTGTAGATTCCTGCATTTTGAAGGGGTAAGTTGCATTTCACTGATGGTAAACATTGGCTGATCTTTTTGGGCGGCTTAAAGTATGTTTTTATTGAAGCTTTCCTTAGAATGTAGCTCACTTTATCAGTGACTCCCTTTATAAATGGTAACACTGCAGGTAATCTTTCCACTGTTGCCGGCTTCACTCGGTTGCTGCTCTGTTTGCGTGGTACCCGAAGCTTATTGTCGCGTAAAACTTGTGCAACATGATGAAGTTCGGTGTCCACATGCTGTTCATCGCAGATTCCTCGTGCTCTTTGAAATAACGATTTTCCAACAGTACTTAACTGTGCTGGGTGATGATGGGAATCACCATTTAAATATCTGTTTGTGTGTGTAGGTTTGCGATACACCGTATGACCTAATGTGCCATCAGGACTCCTTATTACTAATACGTCCAAGAAAGCTAAGGAATTATCTCTCTCCAACTCCATTGTGAACTGTATTTTGGAGTTGAGGCTGTTCAGGTGCTCAAGGAATATGGATACTTTGTCTGATGGTAATATTGTGAAAGTATCATCTACATACCGCTTGTAGAAGGTGGGTTGTACACACACAAACAGATATTTAAATGGTGATTCCCATCATCACCCAGCACAGTTAAGTACTGTTGGAAAATCGTTATTTCAAAGAGCACGAGGAATCTGCGATGAACAGCATGTGGACACCGAACTTCATCATGTTGCACAAGTTTTACGCGACAATAAGCTTCGGGTACCACGCAAACAGAGCAGCAACCGAGTGAAGCCGGCAACAGTGGAAAGATTACCTGCAGTGTTACCATTTATAAAGGGAGTCACTGATAAAGTGAGCTACATTCTAAGGAAAGCTTCAATAAAAACATACTTTAAGCCGCCCAAAAAGATCAGCCAATGTTTACCATCAGTGAAATGCAACTTACCCCTTCAAGATGCAGGAATCTACAAACTCGACTGTGATTGTGGCCTCTCTTATATAGGGCAAACCAAAAGGGCCATCAAAACCCGTATCAAGGAACACATTGCAGATGTCAAACACCGTAGGAACAACAAGTCCGCAATTTGTGAACACACACTGGATCAACCTCGCCATTACATAAGATTTGATAAGCCACAAGTACTGGCAAAAGAAGCACGATACCGCCCAAGAATGATACGCGAGGCCATAGAAATTAAAAAACACCCTAATTTCAACCGCGAAGATGGTTGGGTGCTGCCAACTAGTTGGGATCCAGTGATAAACAAACTAAAGCACAAATCTATGATACCTCGGCTTCAAGACACTGTGAGTTCGTTCTGCGTAGATCGGAACGCAAACAAATATTGATGAGTCGTCGGGTAGTTGGATAACTTCAAGAAATTGGACACCTGTCACCTCAGTCCGCCCGTGACCACGGCCGCTGTAAAGTAGCCGAAACGTCGGGATTAATAAAAGTGCTCCGCGACAAAATCCGTAAGTGTTTAAACTTATAATATCATGAGTGATACTCGCGAAAACTTAAGAAATCATTATGTGAAGCAGAAAGGATTTTGATGTTGTCCATTAATTTGAATTTTATTTTTACAATATATCGGTTGAAACATGGTTGTAACTTGTATCTAGAAGTGGTTTTAATTATTATCGTGGAAAATATCCTTACTTTGCAATTAAAATTTTGGTCGCATTAGAGCTGGATCGAAAATATTAATTAACTATTCAAGAAGAATTAAAAGCACAGCTTAAACTAAAAACAAATTTCGAGAAATGTCCAAGGGAAAAAATCACAAAATCGTATGTGGAGACAAGAGCGCATGCATTAGAGAACAAAAAAAAAAAAATATTAAAAAAAAAAACAATGTAGCGGTAAGACCGCCTTTATTTTGTACAGATTCTTTTATGCTTTGCAGACAAACCTTCGCGACCACGCCGCACGCGACTGCGAAGCGGCAGCGTCAATACAAAACACACATTTGACAACTTGTCAAATGTGTGTTTTGTATTGACGCTGCCGCTTCGCAGTCGCGTAGTCGCGTAGGTTTGTGCTAAGATTATCGTTTTTTTTCTGCAGTTTAGTTTTTGTACAAATAAAAAAAATCTATTATATTCTAAAACCCCAATTATTTTAAAAGTAAAGACAGGAGCCGTAAGTAATGTTAAGTTTTGCGTTAAATTTAATACAATATATATTTTTCCTTATAATATATATGCAGATATTTGTTAAATTGGCAGCACTAAGCCCACGTGTCAAATTTGACGGTTCGCTGCGAACCGTCAAAACTGTCAAATTCGTACGAAGTGAAGTAGCTGCATACGAGTTTGACAGCTGTCAAACTCGCCTACGCCTATCTTCACTTCGTACCGGGTTCGTCCGTCTGTAGACACCATTAATTTTCACAACTTCATAACAACATAATAATTAATATCACATATATAAAATTCTCGTGTCACAAATCACAATGTTAGTCCGCGAACTCCTCCGAAACGGCTTTACTGATTTTTACCAAATTTTATATGCATATTCAGTAGGTCTGAGAATCGGCTACTAGGTACTTTATATATTGATAAGTGCATTTGTTGAATAAATAATAGTAAATTATTACAACATGAGACTGACGGCGACCATTGTTTGTACGACGAGATAGCGATCGACGTTGCCATGGCGACATACTTATTTAGTCACTTCAACAAAATAATATGGGCGAAATACTTTATATTATTATGGCAAAGCAACGTTTGCCGGGATAGCTAGTTATATATAAATTATTATTTAATTAATAACATAATTATTATTTTATTATACTGTTTACTAAAAATACTATTTAACATTTAAGGTTGCAACAGAGAAACGTAAGAGACAACGTGCTGCGCTGTTCGGGTCGGGTTGTGAAATAACTCGAGGTCTGAGTGCTAGGCGCGACCTGGCCCTGCGTCGCTATCTCTGCCACCTGCCAATAGCCGAGCGCTCCGGTCAGTCCAGAGTCGCACCACAGCCAGCCTTGTTCAAAGCCGCGCGAGCTCTGCTCATGCAGGAACCGGTGTCAGGCTGACAAATACTAAAGTAAACCACTAACGGGTTTTCTCAATAAATCTATTAATCCAATTTCAAGAACTTAAAATACTAGGCCTTTAAAAACTGCCGAGGTGCACAATAGTAATATAACAGTGATTGTAACAAATTAAAATTTTTTTGGGTGCCAAATGTTAAACTTAGCACTAGTTAGTAATAGTTTCAGGAGGATGGATAGATGTAGAGGTAGTTTAGGGCCTATCAAATTAAGATCTTTTAATCATTACAGTGCTGACTGAACTAATCACGTAATTTTAGATCAGAGTAGAAACTTTAATGCACCCATTTTCATTTACTTTCAATGTTGTTTTTCTAATATAATATTTTTCTAGTATGGGGACAATTTTCACAATGCTTGTAAGAATTTTTAACTATTGAGTAAAACTTGTTATTTTATACTGATGAAAGAGTAGATAATATTATGATATTTCTCAAAATAATACCAATACCTGGTAAAATTGGGGGAATTGACCCAAAAATATTCACAATAGATGCTGAAGTAGTCTATTGTAAAACAGTAGAAGCTAAGTATTTGTCAGCATGTTCTTGTCTTTGTCACAAGTATATTAAAGTGAATGAATTTAATTTTATAGGTTCTTAAAGTAAATAAAAAAGTAGGCAAGTAATGCATTTACAATAAAATCTAATTTTAGAATGATCCTTGAATGTGCTATGTATGTCAGAACATATTATGTAATTGGAAATAAATTTTTAAACAATTAGTAATCTTTTTATTAATTATCTTTGTTTTGAATAAAAAAATAATATTATGCTTATAAACTATATTATAACTATTGAAGGTTTATTTGTCAAAAATTACTATAAAATATTTTTTAATTTGATGTAATCAAATTAAAAATATACATATTTTATAATATTTTTTTCGGATTTCAATCCAGCTCCTTCATTTATTAAATAAGTTGATATAACTGGTCATCCGAATAGAAATTCATTCATGTAATAAGTAGGAGACATCTTCTCCAACAGGTATTTCACATTTGTCTTGTCCCCTAAAAAATGGAAACAAATATTATTTATTTACATAACATTATTATTTTAAGTGTAGTGCATACAAAAAGTTTAATGAATATTCTTACTTTTTGAATAATACAGCTCCAGCAACACCTTTTATGATTAACAAATTTTTATTGACATGTAAAATAGAGCCTTCCTTTAAACCAAGAACATATTTAGCATGAGGCATCTGTAAAAATTCTCCTATTCTTTGATCCCTTGTTTCTCCTCTATGTTTGTCTGAATCAGGTTTTTCAATATAATGAGGGTTTATATTGAATGGTACTAATGATATGGCATCAAATGTAGGCGGATACACTATAGGCATATCATTGGTAGTGTGAATACTTTTTGTTGCTACATTGGTTCCTGCACTACTTCCAATATAAATTAAGTTTTCATATAATACTCTTTTCCGAATTTGTTCAACTAAATTATTTTCATATAGCCTCTTCAAAAGAAGAAATGTGTTTCCACCACCGATAAAGATTGCTTTAGCAGAATTGATTGCAGTATTAGGATCAGAAAATTCTTGAATTCCTTTCACAGTAAAGCCCCAAGGAACCATGGCGGACTGTATAGTTTTTGTATATTTTTCATAATCATTCTGAGCATAGGGAATAAATATAATTTCACTTATGGCATTCCTAAAATATGATATGAGCATATAAATATTAGTAAAAAGATAAAATTATGATAACAATAATTAACAGGACTGAAAATAAATTCTAATTACAAAATACTTGCTTTTCCAAAACTTCAATAATATCTTTTTTGGCGAATTCCAATAAGTTAAATCCAAAACAATTTGAAGATGACAGAAGCAGTGCTTGAGGATTTGGTTCCATTGTTACGCTAGTATATTTAGTGAAAGTTCGTGTTCCGTAGATGTTTCTGGTACACTTTAATAAATTCAATGCAAGATAAGATATCGATTGACTCATCACATTACACTGCACTGTTATGAAATCAGTATCAGAGTTGAATTTTACCATAAATTATAAACATGTGTTATACCATTTCCATGTTTATGTACTTCTTCCTCATCTTGAGCGTCAGTTTGACACATGACAATTGACATTATTTTTTTTTCTTTTTACTGACACTGAACCAGGACTTTTCGCCCATAATAATTAATGTTGTTGTGATGAATACCGTAAACTACCAGTCATTGGACAGCTAAAGATTTTTTTTACAGAAAAAGCTCTAAAACATTAAATACTTCGCATGAAATAGAAATAGAAATTATTTTTGTGTTCATAAATTATCGCATTTTTATGTTTGCTTAAGATATGCAAACATAAAAATGCGATGGTTTTTCAGTTTATATTGATTTTTTGGTAAAAACTGAATGGTAGGTAAATCACAGTCATGGGACGGAATTACAATAGTTGGGACACCCAAAACCAGTAGTTGGACAAGCAAAGTTTGATTGAAATTTGATTAAAATTGGTATTGTAAGTAGGAAACATTATAAATAATTGTTGTTTTCAAATTTCACATATTATATTTTTATTATTTATTACAAAATAAGATATTTTAATTAAATATTTAACAAAAACTGACTTTAAAAAAATTCAAATTCTTACCAATATTACATAGTACTATTGTAACATACATCGCTGGCTTGCGAGAATACAGACGTAATTCAAAATTCGGTCAAATTGAGTTATGTATGCCAAACAATCAGAAATCTTTGATATTTTATCGTCAACAGAGACGCAACGCCAATTTCGCGGCAGCGACCGTTAGAAAGAGACAGTGTCATTATTCATTTGAGACAAAACACTCGAAGCGTAATCATAAATAACGGCTCAACTTAGTTGCATCTAAGTTGCGGCTATGATAACGGATGGAACGCAACGACCGGTTCTCGAAAATATCGACGTATTTAACAGTTGAGTTACAATAACTGTTGAAATTTTTTCACAAATAGTGACATATTCAGTGATTCGTTGTTGTTTCTGATAATAAATTTGTATTTTTAAGACACATTAAAGCTATATTTAAAACGACATAAGATTCATTTTTATAATTTGGATTTTCATGAATAAAGACTGATGTCTGAAACCCCCCTTTGTATGACGATTTTTTAAATATTTTTTAATAAAAGTTATAATTTTCTTTATGTCTTTTAATTCTACAATAAATTTTCTTTTAATCAGTATAGTCAATCCCTCAATAAATAAGTACATTTTGGGTTATGCACAAAAATATTTACAAAGAAATTAAAAAGTGATATTCTCTAAAATCAATAATTTTTAGTTGCGTCTATATTCTCGCAAGCCAGCGACATATCCATGCTAATATTATAACTTTAACACTGAACGGATTTTGCATAAATTTGGTATGGAGACACTTTGAGTTCCAGAAAGAAAAAATAGTACTTTTTGTCCCGGGAAAATGTACGGTATCCACTCGATAAACGGACTTTGACGCAATGGAGTTACGGCCGTCATCTATTAATATTAAAGATGTAAAATAATTATGTCTGTCTGTTTCTTTATCTGTATGTCTGTACTTATATTACATTATTCAGGTAAAACGTAACTCAAATATTTAGAGATTTCAGATTGTCCTTATCGAGCCAATCGGCATACTCAGACAATATTTAAATTTGGAGCACAATCCAAAGCAGCTCATTTGCCTGCTGCCAAATAATTGGAACGTACTCCACAATCCAGGGATTTCCTAATAAAACATAAACAAAAAGGATAGCTGATTTTGAAAATTCTAATTCCTCTATAAAAACGCGTTTAATATTGCGTTGTTTAAATATGGGAACAAATATAATGACCACCAAAAAATGCACTGATCCCTAAACTTGTTTACCAAAAAAAGATAAGTAATACCAAAAAAATAAGGTCTAAAATTGCAATACTACCAGCTATTTTAGTCATAACAACACTTCAAATTGTAATCGAACACCAAATATAGTAAATGATCACCAAATATAGTAAATGATCACCAAATATAGTAAATGATCACCAAATATAGTAAATGAACACCAAATATAGTAAATGATCACCAAATATAGTAAACTAGCTGTTGCCCGCCCCACCTCTCTGCCGCTCCGCCGGCGTAGGACGGGAGTGCGGTGAGAGGAGAAGAAGAAGAGAAGAACCTCCTATCTCTCGTCTAACGGGGCTCCGGGAGAGGATGGGAACCTCCCCGGCTTAGCCAGTCCCGGCGCCGAGGGGAACGCTTTAGTTTGCCTAAGCGTTCCCTTACTTTTGGTGGAAGTCCGGTCCCAGGTAGACCGGCCGGTCGTGGAGGGAGTCCTGTGTTTGTTAGATCCGGGATATCCCTCCTTATACGGCTGTATACGGCTGTATGTTTTAGTGAGTAGGAGTCTCACATACCCCCGGGGTGCTTCAGCTTACTGAGGCACATACCCAACCCGGGGGATCCATGATGGGTTTCCCCTGCGCAAAAAAAAAAAAGCTGTTGCCCGCGACTTCGTCGTTCAGTTTATAGCGCGCGATGTTAACAAAATCGGTGTCAAAAGCTTTTATAAAAAACCCTGGTACCCCTTAAATCAAAACACCTAAAATAGTCGTGTGCGTACAAGACAAAAAAACGAGGGATACGGCTTTTGCTGAACCAAAGATTTCCTTTGGTAGGATAGTAGGATTGATCTTTATATCCCTAAGATGGGTTTACTATGTGGAGCCACCTGAATATTTCATGCAGGTGGGGGGGGGGTTTAGCTTCAACAAGGTATGAGGTCAATAACTGCGTGGGATTTAGGTATATAGTCGAGTTTGGTATCATTTTCGATTGAATCGAATGTTTAAATGCCAATTTTGGAATAATATTTAGATAAAAGATAGTAAAAATAAAATAAAATAAAAAATTTAGAATATATGATTTTCAACCAACGAAAACGGTGTTGACAGGGCTTAATTAATATAAGGAGGCTGATAGCCGCATTATTCTGCATACCAAAGACATGGTGATGAATGGAGCAATAAACATATTAATAATACTAGACGTTTCGCGCGGCTTCGTCCGCGTTAATCTGAAATTTCACGAAAACCGTATATTTTTTACAAATTAATAACCCATGTCTCACGTAGTCTACTATATATTAGTGTCAAATAACATAAAAATTGCTCCAGTAGTCTGTGAGATATTAGCCCTTTCAAATAATTTTCCCCGTTTTTTTACATTTTCCTCTGTATCTTTGCTCTTATTGGTCTTAACGTGATAAAATATAGTTTATAGCCTTCCTCAATAAATAGGCTATCAAACACTGAAAGATTTTTTCAAATCGGGCCAGTAGTTATTGAGATTAGCGCGTTCAAACAAACAAACTAACCAACAAACTCTTCAGCTTTATTTTCACATTTTCCTATGTATCTTTGCTCCTATTGGTCTTAGCGTGATAAAATATAGGCTATAGCCTTCCTCGATAAATAGGCTATCAAACACTGAAAGATTCTTTTAAATCGGATGAGTAGCTCCTGAGATTAGCGCGTTCAAACAAACAAACTTTTCAGCTTTATAATATTACTAGACGTTCCGCGCTGCTTCGCCCGCGTAAATTAGATATTTCACAGACAAATTAGTCCACAATAAACAGCCTATGATCCTTCACATTCCTACTTTTTATCTGTGGGAATGAATGTAGCCGTTGGTGACAAAATATAAATTGAAGTTAGCCGAATAGCCGAGTCACAGAATTACTGGGTTAATACCGATATATTTTGAAAAAATATATAACCTAAAATAGCTGAAATAAAAGCTGCTACATCTCAATTATGGAGTGTAGATGGAGGAGAACTATCTCTGTATGTAAAAAGTGTCCGCTGAAATGCGTTAAATAAGGGCGTTAAATTGGCGCTACAGTAGCAACAGGGTAAATTTTAAATCAAAAATTAGAATCGGATGAAGAAACAAATAAGGAAAAATAAGTTTATTTTCGTTTCAGCTCGTTTTCCAGGTTTTAAATTTCAAATAGATAAATACAATGATCAAAAAACAAAATTCATTCCATACCCTTTGCTGCAGCTAGCGCCACTCTTGGAGGATTTATACTCTGTTATTTACTGCGGACAGCTGGACACTTTTTCAAATATCCCCCATATAAGATAGTTCTCCTTCATCTACCCTCCATAATCTCAAAAAAATAAATGATTTAAAATTTAGCCTGTAGTTACTGTAGCGCCACCCTAATTTAACGCATTTCAGCGGACACTTTTTACATACAGAGATAGTTCTCCTCCATCTACACTCCATACCCAAAAAGATGAGATCCTTGACAATTGACATATAGTACAAGACCCATTTGCACAAAAGTCTTCAATTAATGACGATTTTCGTTCAACTTGTCTCCGCCATACGAATTATTGGTATGTACTTATTAGGCATATTTTTCTGAACACGAAAAGTGCGGTAGTCACTTCCTAAGTGTGTGAAGGGGGTAGCTATGACGTCACAAAGATGGCCGCCGGGCCTACTCTATTCTGCAGATTATTTAATATCTACTGAACCGATTTACTTAAATAGGGTGTCAAACGAAATGTTATTAAATAAGCATCATTTAATTTCTAAGAACTATCAATATGAATTAAGTACCAAGGGAAATATTTCGGAAAAACATTAATTTCAAAAAAAATTTTTTTTTCTTAAGTGTAAAACTTGGTAACCGTTAGGGTAATGGAAGTATAGGTAATATCAATGATGTTTTAAGTTATTATAAAATATTTGTCTACTTTTATCAGCTTTCTAACGAACTTTAAATCATTACAATCCATACTTCCATCCATACTAATATTATAAATATGGTATGTTATTCGAATATTCGAATACTCGTTTTATTCGAATATTCGACGATTTTATTATTCGAATATTCGCCAAATATTTTTCGAATAATTCGAATAGTAAAAATATTTTTTATTTTTGTTTAAAATGCTATTCAACATAAAATTAACATGGAATAAGAACCAAATTAAGTTTATTTTAGAAAAATAATATTATTTATGAATATTCTACATCTTTAATTATATAATTGAATCTATTTTTAGTCTAACAAATGAGTATACGATCATTCATCGTCGCCGTTGACCATTTTTAAGACGTTATTTTGCCTAAAGACATGCAAATGAAGATATAAACTCCTTTTCAGTCATGGATTTCAGTATCGTCAATAATGGTCACTCACGATCTGATCTCCATAGACTTCTTTCAAGCTTTCTCAAATTTTTTGTCTACCGTGATAGCTATATATCGCGGGCTTCTATCCATCAATATCCAAGCGACACCCGGCTGTCGCATAACAATTGAAAATCTATTGTGTCTGCGATTTCCACGATCGAGGTATTACGCCAGAAGGGTGTATATAAAACAAACTCGTTTTTTAAGAAGGTAATAGATGTAAGTGCAATGTTGAGAGTTTTAAAATATGTAGTTAAAATACAAAAGATCTTTTTTTATACGCCCTTCTGGCTTGAAGCTCTCGATATGTGATCTACGATTCGACAAGTTGATAAAAATTTGCTATTCAATAGCTTTACCGCGGCAGTCCTCGACTGATAATTGAAACAGTTAGTACAGTATCTAAAAATATCGATGGCTCCTTAATATCATGTTATTGGCGTTATCAAACTTCAAGTTACTAAAGTCACTAGCTCTAGGATTGTTTCACCCTCCCCCAGGGCTTCGTTTAAATTTTTTTTCTTTGTTGTGATGTTTGTTTTCTATTGGCCCTTTTTTATAATTTCGATTTTTGCCACGTTGACGCAGGTGAAGCCGACTAGGTGAACTAGGTGAATGTGGATCGAAAATATCAAAAAGATAGGTGAGCTGGCTTAGTATTATGTAATGAACAGATATGATAACGTCGAATATAATATTATTATTTAATCTCAACTGCTGCCTAGTAAGACTAAGCATAATCACATGAGAAAGGTAAAAGGTGCTACGATCGAAAACGGTTTACACTTTACAGCCTTTCTTTTATTGCCAGGCTGTAAACTTAAAATATACATTTTTAAAGTGTTTAACAATAAAAATTAACTATGTCATTTACAAAGATTTATGTTGATAAAAGTAAAAATAAGAATTGCTTACTTCATAGTATTAACAAAATAGGTTGTACATGGTTGTACGAAGCTTCTTGTAACTTTTATTCAGAGTTTTCAGCATTTTTAAAAATTTTTAAATTATTCGAATAATATTCGAATTATTCAAAAACTTTTGAAAAATATTCGAATTATTCGAATAGTAAATTTGTCGAATAATTACATTCCCTAATTATAAATGCGAAAGTGTGTCTGTCTGTCTGTCTGTTACCTCTTCACGCCCAAACCGCTGAACCGATTTTTCTGAAATTTGGCATGGAGATACTTTGAGTCCCGGGAAAGGACATAGGATACTTTTTATCCCGGAAAAATGTACGGTTCCGCTGCGATAAACGAGTTTTGGCGCAACGAAGTTGCGGGCGTCATCTAGTAAAGCTATAAACAACGGAACTGCAGCCGTTTGAATGAGCCTCGGTAGCGCTGTGCCCATAGCGGTAGCTAAGCTACTAGGCTGGTTTTCTATAGAATGATAATAGAATTTTGAGTAAAAAGCATGAACGATAGTAATAAAAATATATAAAAGTAAGCTGGTACTTATTCATAGGTTGTATTTACAGTTTTTTTTATGTGATCAACATACTAATAGGTTATAAGGTGCATTGGGGTAATCTCGTAAAGTTTTTGAAGAGTGAGCTATTGTGGCATTGTTTCAACTTTAGAAGACGAATTTGTATATATTTTATCAAAATTAAAACTAAAGTAAAAAAAGGAAGTAGTTTTCAATTGCAGAGGAAAGGCGCGCCTTAGCTCTGCATTTAAAAACCACGTCAGCAATCAGTTGACACCTGCAAATAATAAAAGTGGCTTCTTCACTTAAACCATTTTTATATAGTCTTACAGGTTCCCTAGAACAATTATTTTTATTACAATCAAGCTAATTTTTCGCGAGTAGCTTCATTTTGATAAGACGAACAACAATTTCCTCTGCGTAAATTCTTGAAAGTGGTAGCTAACAGAGAAAAAAACATTTGCTGGATAGTAATAAAAAATGTTTTTGGGAACCCGGACTATTATAGGTAATCTTTAAAACTGTTTTTTTTATATATTAACTACAATAAAAATTGATTCTACACTATTCAAAAATACGTTTTAAACCTCTCAATGTCGAAAATCGACATGATTTGTACGAGACGAGTCAAGTTTGGACTCTGTATTTTCATTCGTTTATGTTTCTTGGTAAAGGCAGGTATGGTTTATATGTTGCGCACCCCTGCAAAAGACTATTGTTGCCGCCAGTGATATGCAGCAACGATAAGGTGCGAAGAAAGTTATTTTCGACTGATTTTTTACTGCAGAGATAGTGATTTTTTGTGAGAGAGAAATAATACGTCTAGCCTCAGTGACAGAATTTAGCGTATATTCAAAATTTTACAAATGTCAAGGATAACGGGTTTGGGGAACAATTTGCTAATCAGCGACCTTGACGTACGCGCGTAAATTTTAACGTTCCCGTATCGATCAGCTGATTGGCGTAGGTATATTGACGTTTATACCTACTAGCCGTTTTTACTCTATGACACGCACATATTATAATACCCAACATGCCCGCGGCCTTGAAAGCAGTAGCTTGCAACGTCTTCTGCACTCTTAGCTCTCTCTCATCATTAGTGTTCGTTGTCCACCAGGGGACATATCATGGTATAGGCTCGCGTCAGGACTCCCGACGACGTTCTGATGTCGGCTACTCTGGCAATGCCGTCGCTGCCGTTAATCGTTCTCACGACACGACCGAGCTGCCACTTCAGCGGGGGAAGAGAAGAGTCCTTGATCAGAACCAGCTGGTCCGGTGATAGTTCCGCCGAATTCTGCCTCCATTTGGTCCTGGTCTGCAGCTCCCAAACATATTCTTTGGCCCAGCGTGTCCAGAAATGTTGCCGGAGTTGTTCAACCCTTTGATATCGGGTCAACCGATGTATCAGTTCCTGCGTCAAGTCCTCCTCGCATACTGGCGCGGTGAGAGGTCGACCGATGAGGAAGTGTCCAGGGCTGAGTGGAGAGTAGTCTGCTGGATCCGACGACAGGGGTGCCAGCGGCCGTGAGTTCAGTACCGCTTCAATTTGCGTCAGTACTGTGGTGAGCTCCTCGAAGGTCAGGCGAGCACCACCAACCACTCGCCGCAGGTGGCACTTGCACGATTTCACCCCCGCTTCCCACAAGCCACCAAAATGAGGGGAGTATGGAGGTATAAGCGAAAACTCGATATTTTGACTTCTAGCGTAATCAACAATATCTTTGCTCCATGAAGATAAAAACTGAGCGAAATCATTACAAATACCTACGAAATTGCGTCCATTGTCAGAAAAAACTTAAGATGGTTTTCCACGTCGGGAAATAAACCGCTTGAGAGCGAGTAGATATGCGTCACTGGATAGGTCGCCGACAAGCTCCAAGTGTAGTAAAACAAATAAATAAACAGATGTATGATTTTATTAATTTTGCACCCCTTCCTTTGCGGCTTAAAACGAACACTGGCCCTGTGTTATAGTCAACTCCGGTGCTATATATCCGATAACTAGGTGTAAGGCGTTCCCTAGGTAGGTTGCCCATAAAGGGGCTTAGCGTCTTACCTCTAACTCGCGTGCAGACAACACACTGATGAGTGATGAGTCACCTTCCTAGCTAAATTCCTGCCGGATATAGGCCACCACTTCTCGCGCAAGTAGTACAACAGAGCATGTGGGCCGCAGTGTAAATATTGCTTGTGTTCGTATAAGAACAATAAACGTGTAAAATTGTGTTTAGAACACAGCAATATGGGATGTTTTTTATTGAAATTAAATTCGACAGAATTATTTATTCTGCCGCCTACGCGAATTAAATTATTCTCATCCAAAAACGAATTTAAGCTAGCGAGTCGATTCGACTTTATACATTTACCATTTTTAAGTAAATCATATTCCTGTGGAAATGACATTTTTTGCGCCCATTTAGCTAATAATAGTACGGCACGTCTCACTTCATCTATACCTACCCGTCGCACCCGTCAGCTGATTTGCCTTGTTGCACGGCCGACAGTTGTGAGTGAAGCGTAGAATATAGGCGGCGGAACGACTTATACGATTAAATTGTGAAAATTTCCTAAACGGAAATAAAGTTTCATCTGTATAATTATTGTTATCGACTTTACATGACAGCGAGTGCAAAGTATTTGATTTCAGTTCCGGTAAATTATTAAAAGTGTCACATAAATTGGAATTGAACTGTGCAGAATTAGTGACCGCATCTAGTGGCATCGATGGATCCTCGCGCCATATGATAAGCTGCAAATCCCGCTGAGAGGGCACCACTAGCACTTGCCGGTACATTTTTAGCACAGTCGGCCTTTGCTGTAACCCTGAACTGTCTAAATCTTAATAAAGTACCTAACAGATCTCCCTGAATAGGCGGCCCGATGCGCTGAATATCGTTAAAAGAAATTCCGTTGCTAGTAGATGCACTAGCATCAAACACAACACGAAGTTTAGTAGTTATACTGTGTTCGCGAAATACTCCGTGATGTGGCAAAAAATAATTAAGGTTCGAGTAGGTATCGACCTTGGTCATGTGACCTAGGTCAACATACCCTCGCACAAAATCAACGTATAGTTGTTTGTAACTAGAAGGTGCGCGAAATAGCCGCTTCTCTAATGCTAAAAAACGGCGTTTAGCTTGGGAATAAGATTCACCTAAAACCTCGGCTGAGTTTTTGAGTGGAATGTGAACCACAAATCTACCATGATTGTTGCGTGTAGTATTTGTAACGAAACTTTGTTCACAGGCCAGCTCGTCCTCCGTATGCGAATTCCGAGGCAAAGTTAACTCTTCGAGTTCCCAGAACTTACGTACCTAATTGATCGTCTATAGTAGATGGACTGACCTCAGTACTAACGTTACATTGGACATGTCCCCGGCGTACAATGCTAGAATCTATTGGACCGGAAATTATCCAACCTAGCCTAGTGTTTTGTAAAAACGGACCGCTCGGTAGACGCATCTTGCCATCTATAAGCAAGTCCCAAAAATGAACCCCTCCTATCAAAACATCAATTTTTCGTGACCGTAAAAACTGCGTATTTGCCAGCTGAACGTTATCAGGAATTTGAAAGCGTTTATTAGAATTATGTACCTGAACAGCTGGCAATGTAGGTGTTATTTCGTTTAAAACGTAACATTGAATTTGTGTTGAGTAGGCACTCACGCGAGACTTAATTTGTATATTACAAGAATGCGAGGAATGTGATACGAGATTGTCTACTCCGCGTATTTCTTGAGTGGACTGTATAAGTTCGATATCTAATTTTTTACAAAATGAATTTGTTATAAAACTGCTTTGGCTGCCACTGTCGAGTAACGCGCATAATAAATAAATAAAATAAAAAAATAAAAAAAATAAAAAATAAAACATAAAAATAAAAAATAAAATAAAAATAAAATAAAAAAGCCTTTTATTTCATCACTAATTAAAATTAATTGTACAATACATATTTTAATATCTTAATAATCAATCTAGTTTAATAACACTTATTCTAAATTCATTACATTTAATTATTTATAATATTATTATTTAAAATTGTATAAATGTTATTTACTTTCAAAATAATTGATAGTTATTAACATTATTTGATATTATAAGGATTGATTTTAATTTACATTTAATATACTTATTATCTATTACTATATAAATTTTATGATTACAATGTCATTAGTTCCATATTATTATATTATTTTTAATTTTATTGATTATCTAATTGTAATTGTTTATTTACATAGTTATATTATTATGAGTACTTATTAGTAAGAACCCCTCTTTATTCGAGGGTGAAGGCCTCCTCCAGACTAGACCATAATTCTCTATCTTGGGCCTTCTCAAGCCACTGCTTTCCTGCGATATCTTTTATCTCGTCTTCCCAGCGTGTCACCGGTCTTCCTCTTTTTCTATATCCTTTAGGTCCTGGCCACTTTGTGATTTGTTTTGTCCAGCGTTCGTCTGCCATTCTAGCTACGTGACCTGCCCACCGCCATTTTAGCCGTTTAGCGTAGGTGTTGGCGTCTATGGCGCCGGTCAATTTTCTTATAGTTGCATGTGGTATGCGTTGGATTTTTCTAATATTTGTCATACTCCTCTCCATTGCCCTCTGGCAGTGTTTGATTTTATTACAGATTCTTCGAGTAAATTTCCACGTTTGAGAGGCATAGGTTAGTGATGGTAGTAGGCAGGAGTTCAGTGCTTTTCTTTTCATTTTTATAGGCATGTCGCTTTTGAAAATTTCTTTTAATTTCCAATATTTTTGCCAGGTAGAGTTTATTCTTCTGTCTACTTCTATGTCATTGCTCAGTAATTCAAAAGATAAAGATAATTTTTTTTTTAAAAAGTAACGCGCATGCTAAATGATAAACATTGTATCTATCGGGGATCTCGACCATAGCAGTAGATAACAAAACGGGTTGCACATTAATGCGGTGCGAATCTATTATGCGCGTGTCTGTGTGAACATTATTTGCCTGAATGGGGTTCGCCTTATCATATTTACACTATACAGGGATGCGCGATGCGCTTGCACTTGAAATCGACGATTCAGTCGACGGGCCCTTCGCGACAGAGCTCGAAGTGTTGTCGGAATCGTTAAAATGTAATAGCGAATTATGTTTCAAGTTACATTTTTTACAAGACCCGAATACGCAAGTGTTAACCGAGTGCCCGGCGCGCAAACAGTTGTTACATAGGCTGTGTTCTTGGACAACTTTAAGTTTCGATTTTAAATCCATCGCGATAAATTGTGTACACGTGTAAAGTGGATGATTACCTCTGCATACAACACAAATAGGCTTGCAAACAGTGCGACCGGCTGACTTATTAGTTAAAATGTTGTTACAGTGTGAAACGTTAGTTCTAACAGCTGTATTTGGTTTTCTATTAAAATCAGTGCTAGGGTTATCTGTGCTATGCGATAAAATTAAAGTTTCTAGTAAGTCAGCCCTATTTTTTAGAAATTTAATTAAATGGTCAACCTTTAAAACTAATTTGGGGTTACAGTCAGACAAAAGAGAACCTTTGTGCTCCTCCCAGTGCCTCTCAGTAATTTTATCTAACTTTGAGGTGATTAAATAAATTATTATTGTGTCCCAGGTGTCTGTAGCTTCCTTCACCTAGGGTTTTAAGAGCACGTAAATTATTAATAATGGTGTCTATAAGCTTCCTAATTAGCGAAGGTGACTCTTTAGACAGTGATTGTATTGAAAATAGTGCCTTGACATGACTGAACTAAAAGCCTAGTGTTATCATATCTGCTCAACATCAGTTCCCACGCAACAGAATAGTTTGAGGCTGAAATTTCTATGGAATTTATCACCATCTCTGCGCTTCCTTTGAGTGAGGATTTAAGGTAATGAAATTTTTGTATATCACTTATATCCTGTGAATTGTGTACCAAAGACAAATAAGTATCCCTGTACTCTAGCCAGTGTTCATATAAGCCATCAAATGTAGGTAAAGTGATAACCGGTAATTTAACGGAGGATTGTGTAGTATTATTGCATACCTTGGAGCTATCTGCGGCCTCTCCATCGACACAGAGAGATTATGCCTGTGACAGAGTGCTGTAGTAACTGTCTTCAAACAGCTGACGCTGATCCAGTTGATCATCAATGTCACAGTCTGGAACAGTATTTTCAAGTTGTGTTTGAATATAACAGAATTCATTAAATAATGCATGGACACCGGTTATTCTTAATTTTAAATCTATTTTAGATTCTCTAGTTAAAGGCGTTTTAATAGTGTGAACATAATTTGCAAATTTTGTCAATCTGCCTTTGAGAATACTGCGTTTTTTAATTAGATCTCGCATGATTTGTTCAGTTTTATCATCATTGACGTTTTTGTAGGGCGATTTGTCGCGGGTCTGGCTAGACTGACTAGACCGACCTTCCATATCCCTGTCCATCAATGGCATAATAGTGGCTTATGTGAATAAAGGGGTACTCACGTGAAGTAGTCACCGCAGGGGCAGTCAGCTGGTACTCTACCTGAGATGCTCTGGTCTCCGTTGTAGTCCGAAGGTCGCTGCTCGGATTTGATGCCCAAATCTTGTGATAATCCGGCTCGAAGGACCACTATGTTGCCGCCAGTGATATGCAACAACGATTAGGTGCGAATAAAGTTATTTTCGACTGATTTTTTACTGCAGAGATAGTGATTTTTTGGAAGAGAGAAATAATACGTCTAGCCTCAGTGATAGAATTTAGCGTATATTCAAAATTTTACAAATGTCAAGGATAACGGGAAATTTGGGGAACAATTAGCCAATCAGCGACCTTGACGTACGCGCGTAAATTTTAACGTTCCCGTATCGATCAGCTGATTGGCGTAAGTATATTGACGCTTATACCTACTAGCCGTCTTTACTCTATGACACGCACAGATTATAATACCCAACAACTATGAAAAAATTATTGGGGAAATTTCGTTAACAAATTTATCCCACTGGGGTTATTTAGAATGTTTGTTAAAAATCATAGCTAGAGCAACATTACCTATTCTTAAGAAAGCAAAAAACGTCAAAGCTTCTTTAAAACAAACAAAATATTACGTAACTTACCTAATTTCTGTATAAAACAATACGGGGTAATTTCGATAATCCCAAAAAATCATAAAATTGCACTTGGCGCGAAAAAATGTACTTAGCGCACACGCACTCCCGGCTGACGGCTCGAGGGAAAGAAAGCGGGGGATGTGATTAAATTGGCGTCTCGGTAAATGTGGCCAGAGCACAAAATTACTTTCTGTTTGGTAATTATTTGCCATTTTCGGAATATCCCCATATTTTTTTTATCTTCCGAAGTTACCCCAATGCACCTTACTAGGTAGGTATGTGTTGCACTAAACTTACCTACTGATAAAATTATTATAAATATTAGAACATTTTTTTTATTTTATTAATCTTCTTAACCTGATCTGTATCTTCTGAATAATTACACTGGTAACAAAAGTCTTTAGAAGGGCCATTACATTTGTAACCGACATGACATAATATCCAATTATCCACAACGGGATGAACGGCAACAAGCTTTACATTGACATGATATTATAAGTTCAAGATCTTTCAATGAGATTGATTTTACGGATGAAATATCTGGCAATCAATAAAAGATTGGTATCATCGATCTTTTAGCCACAGCCTATGGGTTCAGGAAGCGTGGGCCTTGCTACTTGAGCGTTTAGTTCGATTTTAGCGCATGATGTCGAAAGGCTTGTCGTGTCGGCGGTAACTTATAAAGTTGTGTCATGTTTTAAAGCTTAAAAAACAATTTATTTTGATAGGAAATCAGTGAAACTTTCTTAAAGTATTAGACATTAAGAGTGTGTGGCAGTGGGAAGCACCTGTCAAAAATGTCCGGCACTGGAAGACGAGATTCCTCCACTTACCGCGAAGAATATAAACTAAAAAATTGAGCTTTACTCTTTCTCGAAGGTCAGGTAGCCCTTCAGAACTGGAAACCTCATTAAGGAACCGCGACCGAAACTCCATAGCTGCTGGTCGTTTTTACCTCTTTAAAGGTCACAAACAGATAAACTTTCAGCTTTTCTAAAAGGAGGAAAGTCTGGCCGTCGCAGGCTCTTGGTCCAAAAGTGTTTCTGAATGTCATTCGTTGCTCAAAAGAAATTACAGCATACATTACATTTAAACATCAAAACTTCACAAAACACAGGAACTTTTAACTTCAGGTGGATATTCGGACGAAGAATATGATAGTTCTAATATACAAAGAAACTTGGATCATTTGAGAAGTACTCAGAAGAAGCTGATACGATCCGTTTCATACTACATGTGATTGATTGTAAATATTTATTCGGGCTTTTTACGGTTTATAGTAAATTGTCGCGACACTGTGGTGCACTCGTTATGCACTTCTCTGAGAAACTACCAAGTGTTGTGTGGATGAAATCTGGCACTACCAAAAAACAAACAACCGATAAGAGGAAATCATTGCTGGCTTATCTCACTCTAACTGGGTTTTCCACTGCGTTGTCGGGTCACACAAAAAAATCAAGCTGGCCGATTTTCCAACAACATTATCAACTCCTTTCAAATTTTGGTGTTAGCTCAGCTTACAGAAGAACGATTTTGTGACGCTGAAAGATTTGTCACTCTTATGTATACAAACAAGACCGCGGACTCACAGAACTGGATAACCTAGACAACTTAAGAGCAGCAATGTTCCAGAACATCAAAGAACTTGATAAGTTACCGCTGACACGACAAGCCTTTCGACAGCATGCGCTAAGATCGAACTACCTGACGTTATGTTGGCAGAACGCCCAAGTAGCAAAGCCCAAGCTTCCTGAACCCATAGGCTGTGGCTGAAAGAACGGGGGTAACAATCTCTTATTGCCAGTTGCTTCATCCGTAATTAATTCAATCTCATTGAAAGATCTCAAACTTATAATATCATGTCAATGTAAAGCTGGTTCCCGTTCATCCCGTTGTGGATGTGTCATGTCGTCTGTCGGTTACTAATGTTATAATTGGTATAATTATTCAGAAGATCAGATTTAGGACATTAATTAGATACAATTTTTTTGAATATTTTTCAATAATTTTATCATTAACTTTAGTACAACACCTACCTATAACCTATTATTATGCTGGTCACATTAAAAAAACTGTAAATACAACCTATGAATAAGTACCAGCATACTTTTATACATTTTTATTACTAACGTTCATGCTTTTTATTCAAAATTCTATTATAATTCTATAGAAAACCAGCCTAGTAGCTTATAGTAGGGGAGGTAGTGCTAGCGTTTGCTAAGTCATTTCATACCGACCAAATTTTTGCCCAGCGGTAGCTTAATATTTATCAATCAATATAATCAGCGTCAGTTGTTACAATGTTAACTGAGAGTATTTCAAAGTTGTAAAAAAAATAGTTGCGAAAAGTGATTTTATACCGAATGAAACTTTGATGGATGATTATTGAGGTCATGTTTAACCAAAAAATCACCGTCAGCCGTATTGCAGACGGGGGATTCAACGTCAGTCGCGTTACTGAACATGTAAAAAATTTTTGAATATAAAGTCATTTTATACCATACAAAATGTATACAGGTGTATATATATATATAATATAAGTTATGACAAATATAGCCCTACTACGCGCTCAATGTATCCTAGGGCGTCGCGTAGACGACATTTTCACCTGCAAACATTCAGCTGACGGCGATTTTCGTTTAAATGAACCATAAAATTATCTCACATAGCAATTTTAAGTAATTAATTCGATAGTCAATATTTGTGAAGAAGAATTATATACATTTTACTTTAAAAGCGCCATCTGTTGTTATATACTAAAACTAAAATAACAACTACCGAACCTAAACGTGTACAATCTAGATATGAACCTTTATTGGGTGCGAATTGGGATCTTTTTGATGTCAATTCAATACGATTCCCAACAACAACTTTGAGATGCTCTCAATTTTTATTCCACCCATTATGAAGTGGCTGACGATCAAAGCTGTTATGTATTAGTGGAATACTATTATTGTAACGATTTTCGCTCGGAATGAAATGACTTTTTAAACTGAGCGCGACCTCCCCTACTATTAGCTACCGCTATGGGTTCAGCGCTACCGAGGCTCATTCAAACGGCTGCAGTTCCGTTGTTTACAGCTTCATTGTAATGATTTAAAGTTCGTTAGGAAGCTGTTTAAAGTAGCCAAATATTTTATAATAACTTATATTTCTATTATCCTAACGACTACCAAGTTATACACATAAGAAGGAAAAAATATATTATTGAAATTATGTTTTTCCGAAATATTTCCCTTAGTACTTAATTCACATTGATAGTTCTGAGGAATAAAATGATGCTTATTTAATTACCTTTCGTTTGACACCCTACTTATGTAAATCGGTTCAGTAGATATTAAATAATCCGCACAATAGAATAGGCCCAGCGGCCATCTTTGTGACGTCATAGCTACCCCCTCCACACACTCAGAAAGTAACTACTGCACTTTTCGTCTTCAGGAAAATATGCCTAACAAGTACATACCAATAATTCGTATGGCGGAGATGAGTTGAACGGAAGTTGACTTTTTTGGTATTGGGGACCGTACTAATTAAAAAAAGTAAAACTTACGCTAAAGTAAGTAAACTGGTGTAATCCGCGCGCGATCAGAAATATGGGATGTGGTGTAGTCAAGGGCGGATCCAGCTTTGGCGCCAGGGGGGTCACATAGTCGTGGTCAAGACACAAGAACTTATAATTTAATTTTGATTAAAATAGATACAAGTAGGTATAATATTTAAATAACAAAATCAATTTTTCTTTTACGTCTTCTCCCGAAATGCGTTATCACTTCATCTAGTTCAATGGTTACGTTTTTATGGACGTGGAGAAGTGCCAGTCCGGTTAGACGTTCTTTAACCATGGAAGCTCTTAGCCACGATTTGATTTTTCGTAACGTAGAGAAAGATGCGTTCGATCCCGAGTCATGCGTTTGCCGCCAAACAAAGTATTAAGTACTTATATTAAATTAATTAAATATTGAAAGTACTTAAATAAAATCTATAAAAAAAATATAAAATCAGTATGTTTAACAATTTTACTTAGTGGTTCACCTAGGACCTGGACTCAGCCCAGGGGGGGGGGGGGGGGGGGGGGGGGGGGGGGGGGCTCCATGACCCTCATAACCCCCCCCCCGATCCGCCCTTGGGTGTAGACTGTAGTGGATGGTTCCGTACCCAAAGGGTAAAAACGGGACCTTATTACTAAGACTTCGATGTCTTTCCGTCTGTCTGTCTCCAGGCCGCTGGTTGTAATATTATCTCAATATACTGTGACGCACAACGCGTTGAGAACAATTTTTCCGCTAATTGAGCGTTTTCGGTCTTTGAGCGTAACTTAATATACAACATTAATTTAAAAATTCGCCAGGCCAGACTCTCGGTGATACAATTTTATACAATGTGTTAAAATATTAACTGCCGCACTCAGAGACGAACATTCAACTCTCACTCTCAAGCTCAATTACTCAAGCTCCATACATAATCTGTCAAACTCTTCATTAAATTGAAGTTTAATCATCATTAAAATATGTCTCAGTGCATTCATGCCGAATTACAGCTTTGTAGGCCTTAGGGCCCCCGCGCATTAGGCGACCAGGCTGCGCGGCCACGTCGCTGCGGCCACCCCGCGCACTTTGCGGCCACGTCTGCGACCACACTCGTATGAGTAGTGATTTGATGAGTAAATTTTGAATATTATTTTGTTATAAAAATAAAAGGCTACTCGTATGTAGCAAAGTTGTTCAGTAAATAGGTAAACTAGGTACTAAAACAATAAACCGACCATAATTGCCTTTTTAAATTTTTATCTGAATAATCATCCGATGACTGGTCCCATAACCCTATTCTGTTTTGAATTTCTAAAATCAAACGTTCATTATAAAAGGCTATTATGTACACAAAAATCGTGTGGCCACGGCGATCGGTGCGCACACACTGAGTAATTTCATACAAATTCCCATATCTCGTTGGTCGCGCGGCCAGAGCGTGGTCGCTGGCCGCTGGTCGCGTAATGCGCGCACCTACAAATTATATTATCATAGAAGAATTAATTGGCCGCAGCGACCTGGCCGCACGACTTGACCGCCTAATGCGCGGGGGCACTTATAGTCTCTACTCTCTGAGAAAAACCGAGGACAGACAGACGGGCATACAAACAGACGGACAGACCGAAACTATAAGGGTTGCTTGTTGACTACGGAACCCTAAAAATGAAACAATTCGGGGCTTTTTTTCAAATATAAAAATGAATTATAAAATCGACAATTTTGCTTTAATCGCCTTGCACCAAAATTCGTTTATCGCGTTGGAACCGTACATTTTTCCAGGATAAAGGTATCCTTTCCCAGGACTCGAAGTATCTCATTACCAAATTTCAGCAAAATCGGTTCAGCGGTTTGGGCGTGAAAATCGGACAATCTTTTGAAGTAAGGTACTTAATTTCCAAAAAAAAAAAACCCCGAATCGTGAATCGGAAATTAGTAGGAGTACATAATACTAGGTATTAACTATTTAGGTAGATATTTAAATTTACTATTACATATACAAAACTCCGTTATATTTTGACCTATATTATAAACTTCACTTACACTGAGAAATTATTTGTCTTTGCACAAACACACTCTTTAGTAATTATTTTTTGTCGCTTCACTTAAAATAAAAAATCTTTCTTCTTGAGGTTTGTCACAGCCTGGTCCAAGATATTTGCGCCTCAAATCAAGATCTGGAGGCGCCGAGAGATCATCTTGTAGTATACTATGAGCTTGTTCAATTGTGAACTCGATTTCAGATTTCAGCTCCTGAAAACAAATTAATTACTAAATTGTTTGACTATGCTTCTCAACTTAAACTATATATTATATTAATATGTATGTACTAATTAGATGTTACAAGTTAAATTTTACCCGCAATTTCGAATACGAGTTGTTATCATAAGTTTTAGTCTAAACATCTATATGAGAGCGTAGTCGGCCTAGATAAAAAAGTGTGTCCGCTCCGACGCACGACTGGAGTTTACTCCTTAAGTACGAGTATAGCAATATAAATACATCGACACTGATAGAAACAAACAAGCCCAATAACATATAGTATATAGGTATAGTCGCCTATACCTACAGCATACCATATGTACGTCTTAATCATAAAGTTAATATACCTATCGGAATATAATATTATATAATAATATATAATATACGTTTTTGGTGCGCACCTGTAGTGCGCAACTTTCTAATTTGGCTGTGAGTGTATTAAGACCATAAAGGTAACATACCTATACCCATATATAATATTCCGATAGGTATGTTACCTTTATGGTCTTAATACACTCACAGCCAAATTAGAAAGTTGCGCACTACAGGTGCGCACCAAAAACGTGACACGATTTTTCGTTACTTGTTAGTAGGTTTTACCCCTCGGATTTTTCTCATACCGGGCGCCTTATATATGAAAATCGATTCTTAAGGAGTAAACTCCAAAAATAATAGTTTGGTCTTTACTACACTTTGTTTTTTCCACGTTGCGAAAAGGGACAATGCATAATAATATAATATACTAGACGGGTGATAGCGCAGCGCGTCATCCACCCTGATCACTGTCTACCACTGTCCACTGTCCACCACTTCAACTTCTGCCTGTGGTTTAGTCAAAACAACGCGTTCGACCACACAACGCATCAATACCTATTGCATCAATACCACTGGTGGCACACGTGCCATTGGTTCGCCATCCCTGCTGTAGGGCCAAGCCATAACACAGCTTTGCGCCGTTGCATCGTAACAAATCGTCTACATTGCTGCGCAATGGTTATTTTTGCCATACGACGCCGCAACTGAGTGTACTACCTCATAGAGTTCCGGCGCACGTCGAGCGCGCTCGGCCAGCGCGGCGTGCAGGTGGTACAGCAGCAGCCCCCGCAGGTGCGCGTCGCCCGCGCCCAGCGCCGCCAGCGTGCGCAGCGTGTCGCGGCACATACTCTCCTTCAGCTCCAGACGACAGTCCGATAGCTCTGCAATGACACAGCCGTCGATTAGTATATCGGCTTATTGGAGTAGTAATGAAACGCCTCCGTGGTCTAGTGGTTAGAGCGTGGCTCTCGTGACTCCGGAGGTCGTGGGTTCGAATTCCGCGTTGGAAACATATTATGTTATTTCCATGTTTGGTTAGGACAATGCAGGCTGATTACCTGATTGTCTGACAAGTAAGATGATCGAGGCGTCGGATGGGCATGTAAAAAGTTGGTCCTACGCCAGATATCTCGCTAGTCGTGTCGGTCTTCCGTCCAACTGGGTTATGAGAGTGAAAGGTATAGAGAGTGCTCTTGTGTACTGCGCACACACTTGGCACTATAAAACTACTCCTGCGTAACATGCCTGCTTTCAACGAAACTGGCCACCGTCACCGAAACCGGTGAGGGGAGTATTATTATTCATAAATGTTAATGTTCCGCTGCAGCCGTCTGAGATCCTTCTCCATCTCCCTCTCAACCACATACCTAGTTGAGTTGATGAACTAAAATTTATAAGGGACGCGGAATAGCTATAGGCATTTTATTGTTTGCAATGAATTTGTAAGTAGGCGCGTAACAGAATATGTTACGCGCCTAATTACAAATTCATTGCAAACATATTGTAAGTAATAAGTTGTAACGTATTTAAACACAAGAAAGGATATTATTTAGGCTAATTTTGATTGCGCCGAAATAAAATAAATAATAATATATAATATGGTCGCTTCACACCACGTGTGAACTTAGCAGGAATTGCAGGAAAATATATGAGATATATTTAATTGCAGGAAAATATATGAGATATATTTTCCTGCAATTCCTGCAAAGTTTTTTTGGATTCACTTTCAGGATAGCATACTTAGACTTTATAAAAGCCAGAATGATCTGAGTACCTTGTCTAACAACCTTCCATATTAGTATGAAATATTTACACCTGCTATACTATACTAATTGTAATGCAGTACAATGCATGATAAAACGGTGTTGCAATAGGTCGTTAGTTAAATCTTGGCATTGGAATGCGATGTAATGTAACAGTTGGCAGGAAATGCATCGACACAGACCTTCAAATTCACTAACGCTTATTACACAAAAATAAATAGCGAATATGATGGCGCTATCACTAAATAAAATTAATAATAATTACCACTACCAAGCAACACACACCCTATTAATAGTGGCGTAATGTTGGTGATCGTTATGCGTTAATTAGTAAAGCTAATGAAGTACATTACGTGCTATTTAGTAGATAAACAGATCAATAATTAATTTGCTTTAAAATGATGGATAATGTTTAAAAACTAGTGAGCGAACAAGGCAAGTTTAAAAGTTATTATTGACACAATATAACGATGAAAGAGCTATTATGTAGAGATGTTTTGCATGTCACTAATATAGTGTTTGTTGTGGCTTTTAATTGTAATGATTTAATGTCATGTACATAGGTATATAGAAGGTTATTTACTGACGGCGAGGGCTGGCAGATCCACCGCGTCACGACGTGGGGGCGCGCGTTCTTCGCGGCGGCACCCATGTCTCCGCTCACCACTTATCAATCGAACGACTGAACACCGCGATGTATACGTTACTGATTTTATTCACACGTTGCGCAGTACAGTTGAGACATACGAAACACAATGCGGTCGCGAGTTTAAAAACCCATTGCAGCCTGCGATCCTCCTTTTGTGAGCGTTAAGGCGATGCGCAGTTTCTGCCTGCGCGTCATTTGTTCGACTAAATATACGAGCCCGTTTTAGTCAATTCCACTGTAAGTGGGTGTTGTAAATGAGTGAATATTTATATAAATCAGACCAAATCTTATTATTTACAAGTCGTTAACCCGATTACGCGGAATTTGACGCAGCTTATATAGTTTGAATGAGGATACGTTAATAAAAAGTGTAGCCACGATTCTGTCGTGTTTACAAATAATAATTAGAAAGGAATAGCATTACTTTAGAATAACAGTCCCAGGACAACGGCTACGCCTAGTCCAAGCAGCAATCATTATAATTAATGCGTAAATCAAAGTCTTTGTAACAACTTAATAAAAATGTAGAGCACAGCTTTAACAAAATTTCCCAGACCTCAGGCGTCCCAAATGTTTCTTAACGTAATAAAGAATATTTTTCCCTACAAGTTTCACACTGACCTGAAGACTAGTTATCTATTTAGGATTGTAAAACAGTCGACCTTAATGACTACTATGCGCGACGAAGTGGCGCAGCGCGAGCTCATGAATAGAGCAAGTCGCGTGCGCTCTCATGTGGTTTACTCGCTGGCTGCTCGTACGCATACCACTTAGTACTGTTGTTAAGTGACTATAATTTTTATGTAGGCATATATTTATTACAATTTATATGTATAAATATAATTGTAACAATTTAGTCTATGCTGGCGTCAGGCAGTGTAGATGATGATCTTATACATGACGTAGAGTATACGCTACATTTCCACATTTCTTGTTGTATACTTTTATTTAGCCCGTCAACACTAGAACGAAGATTATATTTTAATACATACTATGTATGTTTCACACCTTTACTTTATTTTTTAATTATTATTAGTATTTTCTGTCAGGTATTATAAATATAAGTTTTATAAATCCTTGACACGGTGGTGACCGCAGCTCGCCCTAGAGCCGCCAACGAAGTGTGAGATTTGGTGTATGTTACAATATCACACTCACTGTATTACAATGTTGCATTTGACAAGGATGTACAGCAAGAAAACTAAGTATTTAATTATGGCAATATTATGTATGGAAATATATTTTTTTAAGAGTCGACCTTATAATTAACCCTGGTGTATCTGTAATTTAGTATCAGGTGGATACTACAATCTTAACTATTTTATAACCTACGTACAATCTAGTTTCATTGACCTAGGTACATTACAGTTAAATGTTTTCGAATCAATTTGTCTAACAAAGCATTGAAGTAGTTTTAGTGTTTGCACATTTCTATAATCTTAAAGTTTTTAGATGTAAGATTTTAAGAAATTCTATTAAAGTCACATGCTTATTAATTTTATATTGTTGAAATGAATTATTAATATGCTTTACTTAGATAGAATTTTAGCAGTTAACAATTCGGCTCTATTAAAACCACCAAACCTTTTGTCCCGTCATATGTATTTCCTAATCGTATGGCTCGTCTCAACCTCAGTTCTACTAAAATATGATTACAATCGGGGACGAACATTTGAATTTTTCGCAAAACGTTTTCATTCAACTCCAAATCATCTACATCGAGTGCACCGACGAGACTTCCTAGAATACTCTGGACAGTGTTAACTCTACTCGACGGCACTACGGCGCTACATGCTCCACACTTCCAAATTGATTTTGGGTTGAGTGGATGCGACGGTAGTAAGTAGCCACTACAAGCGGATTCCATACACTTCAAAGCCCCGAGGTGTGTTCCCAATTCGCTGGGATCGCGGCACCTCGCGCACTCGCACCAGAAGCTCTTGGACTTGTAGAGCTGGATCCGTCTCATGGGAGTGCACCACAGCAGGCCGGTGTAGCAGCACAGTATCTCCTCCCCCTCCTCGATGTCTTGCGCCGCGTACACCGCCATGGAGTAGTCTTCCAGAAACACGTTTCGGGTGTTCGGGAGGCAGCTGTGATTCAGAAAGGACGAAACCGGGTAGACCCCTCTCAGAGGGACTTTATTCCGTGCCTTGCTATTTACTCTAAACGAATTAGCTCTTAATATTCCATACATGTCTTTCATGAACTCTATATGCCTATCGGGCACGGAGTACGTTCTGCGCAAATCATCAAAATCATAATTTGTCGGATTTATTTCACACCTCTGCAACAGATTCGAGACATCCTTCTGGTCTTCCGGTAGGAGAATGCTACGTAAATAAATAATTGCCTTTGTGATGATGGTGCTTGGAACGTTGACAAAATTTCCTTCGGCTTTCCAATTGTCGCAGATGTAGGAGCAATCTCGGACGTGGTTTTGAGATAGTTCACAGTTTAGCGAGCACACAGTAATTAAACACTTGTCACACGGGTAGCACGTCGAACTTACGTCGTAACAGTACGCACAGTAGTTTTCTACGTCACAGGTCGGCCGGGGGCCCAGCACGAGGGGTTTGTTACAAAATATTAAGCACCCTTTCTTTATCGGAACCCGAGCAAATAGGCCTCTTCCTCCGAGATCGGATTTACGGATGACCCAGGACCTCTCTTTAGTATTTGACAAATACTGCGAAAATATATTGAAATTGTTCGGTATTTCCATATTGAACCGACTACCAAGTGCCGGTGTTTCACGATTGAATGCTCCCGTGTGAAACTGACGTATAACGTAGGTTAACCAAATATCTGGTATGAAAATAGCTCCTGGATTTCTCCAGTAAACTGATTTAGAGCAAGGTCCGTGTGCACAGCGGAAACACTCGTAAATATACAAAAACTTTGTAGTAAATTCAATAAAATTTAGAAGACGTGTACATGACAATAATAATTATTGATAACACTAGTAAGTATTTATTAAACATCGTATAAAGGTAATATTTTTTGTTATTAAGTTTGGTTGTTGTCAATACAATTAATAATCAACATTTAGCAACACACATCAATTTGTGTTTCTACTTTCTACCTATATCTAAATATATAAAAATCTCTATTATAATATTTAATTTTAAATATTATAATAGTTACTCTTAGGAAGAGAGTTACATGTATCCTTATAAGGAAAAAGCAAAGCGAGAAGGTGGGCATGGGCAATATATTATATGGGTTCGGTTTGTTGTACCCAATCCCATGTTCACGCTATGTTATACTTTAAGTATAGCTACGGAGTACCATTATAAAATAATAATAATTATAAGCCCGCAGGGCAGCTTGTGGCGAGCTGTTGGGGAGTAGCGACCCCACGAACCCGAGTGCTCCCAGGGACGCCCCTGTTCTCCATCTCCGGCTTGCCTTCACCGGCCGGCCGTAGTGAACACTGGCGGAGAATCAGGCCCTACCTCTGTCTGCCTTAACCGGCCGGTCAGAGTGGAGTTGCGAGAGCTTCGGCTCGGAGGGAGGATGTGAAGCGTGTGGCGAGTAGGCGTCGGGCGACGAGATGGGACCCTCTGAGGGTGCAAATGATCGGCGGTTAAAGTCCAGCGACACCTCTCCTGCCTTTAGCCGCTCTGACCTCTGTCAATGTTGCCGCCTCGGTGCACCGTGCGTGCGGCCATTTTGAGGGGCCCATTCAAAGAGTTGGCAAATTTATGATACATGTTACAACATTGTATCGGCAGACGCCATAGTCCTTCCATAGTCCCATCCCAACTAGCAAATTAGTCCTTTAATAAAAAGCCTAAATGACATTTAGTCGTATAGAAATTGTATAGTTGTAATTAAAGTTTCCAACATCGTGTAACAATATATTAAACGAACAATATGTCATATAACAGTTTAGTCATTTAATTTAGTCCTGTAATCGTTAACACGACCAAATTATATGACTATCCTATAAATATCGCAGTTGTGACCTTTAAAATACATATTTGATGTTGAATAAAATTAATTTATATAACAATCATAATCTGGTTGTAATGCCGACCATAACACTACTCTTTATCAATAATAAGATTTCTACATGGCTATCATGTAAAGTCCACATATTTAACTATTATAAAATACATCTATAAATAAACGTTTCTTACATGATTTTCGACTCTCTTTATACGACTATTATAAAATGTTTATAAGCCTAATATTCATATTTTGAGAACTTAAATAACTTACTAAAGTTATGATTTGAAAATACTTTTAAAACTTACTGTTACAAAACATTTTGGTTATATAATAATATTTTCATATTTCTCTTTTACGACTTTGGCCAAGAAATAATCGCCCAAGTGCGATTCGGACTCGCGCACGAATGGTTCTATAACGTTATAGAGCAAAAGTTGGCCAAAAATAGTTTTTCTTATGGAAGCACCCTTAAATATTTATTTTATTTTAATGTTATTATTAAAGAACAAATATAATTGAAGATTTTTTGAATATTTCATGTACCTACTTTTACAATCTATTACTAATTTATAAAGCTGAAGAGTTAGTTACTTAGTTTGTTTGAACGCGCTAATCTCAGGAAGTACTGATCGATTTTTTTTCGACATCAGAAATTATCACCATTTTGAGAATTCGATAAAAAGGTTTCCACTTTGTAACGGTACCCTAAAAATGGCGGAAGATAAAATAAATAAATGGTAAGATATGCAACTTATAGTCATGAGACATCATACATATAAAAGTCAACATCATTACCTAAAATCGTGTAATTGTAAAAGTACAAGTAATCTTAAAATTAATTAAATTCATAAATATTATTTTGCAATTATTCGAAGGGGGCGTTAAATATTTGTTAAAAAACGTATATACTAGGGTCGATCAAAAAGTAATGATAAACGGGTATTTCAAAAGAAGATAAAAATCAAAAGAAATATTTTTTCACTTCTTCAGTCCCTCACGACTTGCCAGCTAAAAAATTGTATAAATAGGACGTCATTTGGAGGAGCTACATTCATTTGAATACCAGCAGTTGGAGCGACAACATGAAAATGGAGAAACACGAAGTGAGATGCGTCATCAAGTACCTCTTTTTGAAAAAAATGTCTACCAAAGAGATGCACGCTGATTTGGTGGAGACACTAGCTCTTCCATATTCTGCGGTGGCACGGATGTCCAAAGAGTTTAAGCTGGGTAGAACACCCACAGAAGATGAACATCGCGAGGGTCGCCCAAACTCGTCCCTCACTGAGAAAAACGTGAAAAAAGTCGAAGAAATCTTATTAGCAGACCGAAGAGTAACCGTTAGAAATTTAGCTGAGGTCACAGGGATCTCATATGGCAGCATCCAAAGCATTATGACCAGCAAAATGAATATAAAAATGTCTCCGCGCGTTGGGTACCGCGAATGTTAACGGACGAACACAAGCAAAAAGAACAAAGCCAAAGTTGCGATGGCTGCCATTCGAGAAGCAGGCCTCGAACTGGTCGAACACCCACCCTATTCTCTAGATTTAGCCCCCAGCGACTTACATTTGTTTTCTCGGCTCAAGGAACACCTCAGGGGCAAGAAATTTGAGGATGATAGCGAGGTGATGGCTGCTGTAGAGGCATTTTGGGAGAGCTCTGATAAAGATTTTTTTAAAGGGTATTTTAGGTTAAGAGAAACGTTGGACTAAATGTATCGACTTGTTAGGAGATAACGTAGAAAAATAAATTGAATTTAAACTAGAATCATTGTTTTATTATACTCATTATCATTACTTTTTGATCGCCCCTCGTACAATCGTCGAGAAATTTAATTTCCCTTAGAAAAGTAGACATTGTTCCCGACTAACACCAAATACATTATAGTCTATTATAGCATTCATTCAATAATAAATATGGCAGACAAACTTTTACCAACATGATGGCTACTTTTTCTTTTATCTTACTTCAACAGAACTGTAAAATAATTAGTATCCGCAAAAAGATAATGCCAATGACTACTTCCCAATGTTTATACAACGTCTACTGGATCACAATACGACGAAACGGTTATAAAATTAATAACTTTACGACTGCTATACGAATATTTAGCCACTAAAACGACCATGACACGATCGTTATACAAATGAAAGTTATATATTTTGCGTCTATTTCGCGTCATATAAAGGTTAACACGAATGCTATATAACCAAAAAGGCCTGACCTCAAGTTATAACCAAAACATTGTCTCGAAAATTATATGACCAAATTTTGCTAGTTGGGATGTTACCTAGTCCACTAGCACCTCACCCCCATAGCCCGGTATCATTTCTAATATCCATTCCCTGTTATAGTCCTACACTGGCCGCTGGCTCTCCTTGGTCGTACTGTCATAGCGGACAGGGAGAGTCGCCGGCCAGTGTCACAAAACATTTAGATTAAAACTGTGTAACGGGCCTAGCTACGTTGTTGGTTTCGGCCCCACGCATGCCTTCCAAAGGTCCGGGATTTAATTGCCAAGGAATACCTTACAAAAATATAATCATAATAATAAGTTTATTGACATCCCAAAAACTTACATCTTGTTTACAGGCAATGAATTTTGTACAAAAATTAGGATTTAAACATAGATCCCTTTATATCGCACTCTCGGGCACATTGTAAAATACGTTTAATTCAATTAGTTTTAATCGATGTCTAAAAGACATTAATGAGAAAGGAAAAACAAATAGAGACATTTCTAATGCCGGAAGCTAATCAAGTGAACCGGGAATAGAGTTTTGGCTCCCGTCCCTGTTGTGAGTGAGGGCGACGGGACCTGTCACTATCTCGCTCTGTCGCCAAATGGACTTTTCCCGTCAGTTATTACAGTCATACGCCGATAAAAATGTTAATATAATTCTTTATCAGAAAAAATATTAAAGTTGTAACACTGCATGAGCCACATCACATTGCTATTTTATCTCTATGAAGAAACAACATTTTTTTCTCTCTACGCCTTCGATCACTTATATTAGTGATCGAAGCTCTACGCAATAAATTCCTCATGCATCAGTTTCTAGTAGTTTTCCTAGAATATTGTGACGGCGAGTTGAGGAATGTCTGCGATGGAATCTTGTTGTACTAGTACCTAACAACTCGATATTTAAATGTAGATACTTTATCTAGTGAAATTGAGACTTTATCGAGTAAACATTTTTAGTATCGCAGTGATAGGGACGACAAAATTGACGAGACCAATGTAAAATGTTCATATAATATTGCTATTAATATTGTTAATAAAAATATATAATAATGCTAGTAATATCGTTTGCCATTTGTTTTCGTTTGATCATAGATCATGTCAAAATACAGGTATAAGCATATTATGTCAAATAAAAAATATTCTGTAGGTAATGTAAAAATAATACTATAATACCTAAATAACTAGAAGAGTATATTTACCGTGCCACTGCAGACCCTCAGCTTCTCCGAATTCCCATACGAGGCGGCACTGCAAATCCACCACAATCTGATTCGTTCTCGGAATAAACTTTAAAACTTTATGCAGAAAGAACTTTTCTAAATCACACACATTTTCGAAGTTCAACGACCCCATGAGACTGCCTAGGGCGCTTTGAATCGTGCAAATGTTGCTATACGGAACTCTCATGGTACAGTCCAAACATCGCCACGCCGAGTTCATCTTTAGTGGTTCAATCGGGAGGATGGATCCCGGGCACTCGCTGGAAAAACACTTGAGAGCGGCTAGGAAGGTGCCCCGCTCGGTTGGGTCGGCGCACCGCTCGCACGTGCACAGGAAATGTTTGGTCTTGTACAGGTGTAGTCTCCTGGCCGGCGTCCCCCACAGGATTCCCGAGTAACACGAGAAGATTTCTTGTCCAGCGCGAATCGGTTTGACTGCGCGCACTACCATCTCACGTTTATCGTTGAAGGCGTATCGCGAGTTTGATACGCAGTTGTGATTCATGAGGGACGCGACAGGATACAGTCCCCGGGAGCTCGTCTCCCTCTTCCCGTATGCCGTCGCCATTTGAAAAGCGTTCGTATCCAATGTGCACGAAACTAGGGTCATGAACTCCTCGTCCTCGGGAGGTACTTCGAAGAATTCTTTCATCCGTCTCACTTCGCTTCCGTGTTTAGGAAGGATGTGTGCTTGGAGAGATTTTAAAAAGGCCTTGTCGTCGTCGCTCAAAAGTAGCGCTCTAATCGACGTCAACGCGTGGGACATGACCGCATCGTCGATATTTTCTATCGGTACCTTGGGAGCCCACGAGGAAATCACACAGCAGTCGTCGTAGTGCGTGCTGGTGCTCTGGCACCTCGTCGAACACAGGAGTAGAACACATTTTTCACACTGAAAGAAGGTGTCGCTGTCAATTTTATTACAAACGGTGCAACCTCGCTGCACGTTCGTCCCGGACCGGGGGCCGTAGACGAGCGGGCGGTCGACGAAAATGACTTCGCCAGTTTTGATGTCCTCCGTGGCCACCAGGCCTCGACCTCCCAGCGGAGACTCCCCGATTATCCATTTATGAGCACCGTCTTTATTTTCACGAGAACCGTACACGCCCAAATGTTTAGCTACCATTAGTGACAATTGCTTTATCGACAACATCCTGTCGTCACGTTCCTCGTCGGCACTGCACTGCGAACTGGCCACGAGTATACATTAGCGGTTTGATAACATGACGGAGCTAGTGATCATAGTTTACGTTACGAACAAAAACTCGCTAAAAGTCTATACCAAATTAACTGCGCCTGATGGACGTGCGCCCACGTTCTGAGGTAAGAGCGAGTCGTGTACCTGTGGATTCTCTCTCAACGTTGCCAAGCGGATCCACTATCCGCGTAGATTATATCGGGAAATAAATAGCCCGATTGGCGATTGGCTATAGACGACACGTGGTACACGATATTTATATATTTAAGAAATGTAAATATACGTATCTACTATTGTTTCTACAGCACATATTTTTGCATGATATAATATTTTTATCTCTTTCATGATAAGCTTTTCCTTTACTGACTACTAAAAATGAAGGCATTGCAAGTTTGGTTGTAGAAACATAGTTTTTTGTTGTGTTAAATTTAACTAAAATAACTGAATAATTTTTTGAAAACTTTAATAATTGAGGTCTTCCTAAAAGTTTTTATTAAAGTATCTCAGGGTTAATTAATTTCAAAATAAACAAACCATTTTATTATTATTGCATTGCCTTGTGAGAAATACTATTGTTTTATGTTGGGACAAATTAAGTTTCAATATTATAATGGATACCAATACAATAGGCGTCCTAATAGGAAAGCATCGTAGCGTTATATTGGCACTGCGGTGTGCTGGTAGCATCTAAATTTGGACTTGAGATACCTAAATATAAATGGCATGGTAAATTAACCAGGGTCTACGACATACACACTGTTTGACAATATTTTATACTACCAATTACCATCCTACTAAAATTATTATTTGAAACGGCACAAAATAAGTAATTTTAAAATTAAACGTTCGATATAATATTTTATTTTAATGTTTTAATTTTTTTTAATTTCGGAAAATACGTGCATTGAAATGGCAGAGGATAGTTTACGGTTCTTCCCATATGCAATGTGATACAGGGAAATATGATCCCTCTTTTGTCTAATAGAACCTTCTGGTCCATAGCCCGACCAGTCTTTGTGACCGCTTCTCCTATGTGGACGTTGAAAACGTGAGTTTTATTTGGTGCCTATTATTAGCGTTAGACTGATTTAAATAATGCAAACAATATTTGACTACACCGAAGATGAGTGTCCCTGGTATTACTTCGACAGTTCGTACAAAGTCCTGATGGGAGCTTGTCTCGTTGTCTTCGGTAAGTTTTTTTATGTATATTTGATACAATTATTTTGTGTAATTGAATGTTAGTCCTAACGACAAAACCTGGCGAAGATTTTACTCACGTCTGTAAGTTGTAACTAACCTTAGAACATCGGCAACGATAAAAATAATTAATTGTTTAATTTGAGTTTAAATTATTTTCACTTCTATGTATAATAATTACTCCTAGATGTTTTCCGCAATTTCGTTGTGCCGAGAATCTATTATTGTGCGGGATCCTTACGTTTTTCCGAAATGAAAACTACCCTATATTTTTCTGCCCTTAGGAAAATTCATCAAAATGGGTTTAGCGGTTTAAGAGTGATGAGTTAGCAGACAGACACAATAAAATGATTATAATTAAAATAGTATGGATGGAAATGATCATATTGATACTACACAACGCCTCATTTACGACGCATCTCGACGCGGCGCGGCGTCTCTAGTGCCGTTAATGGACGACGTGACGTGTCATCATAATATATGCCCACTGATTAGATAATTGATGGCAGGTGTATTCGGGGTGCTGCTCAACGGTTGGCTGTTTGCCACGTTCATCCACAGTCACCTGCTTGTGTTTAAAAGTCACGTACTCGTACTCAATCTATGTTCGGCTTCGTTTGGCCGGAATTTACTTGGATTTCCATTCGCTGGATCATCCGCAATAGCTAAAAGGTAAAGATAATTCACTAAACTCTTTTTCTTTTAAAATAAAAATAAAAAAAATAGATTTTACATTCACGCAATTTACCTCTAGTCTATTGTCTCAATAAAAATATTTTTTCTTATTCATCATACTTAATTCTTTATAAATTTAAATTAGTGTCATTCTGTACTTCTTTTGCTATAACATTTTTTTAAATATATTTTTAATATCTATGGACGCTTCACACCACGTTCGTTGGTCTGGCGGTCTGGCCCCTTGCTAAGTACCTGAAGGACTTGACTGTGTTACAGGTACCAGACAACGGAAATATATTTAATACTTTGATACTATACAAATATTTAAGATTTTTACTATACGATACACATATTTAATACACGTCCGTGACCCAGGAACTTTGAAAACTTTTTGTTCCGTCGGCGGGCTTCGAGCCCGCGACCCCCGGCATGAGCTACCAACGCGCTCACCCACTGAGCCACTGAGGACCTCAATTTTAACTTCCTTTCAAACTCTTGTTTAAATTACAGATGGCTGTTTGGTCCAACTTCTTGTCAACTTTACGCATTTTTGCATCAGTTTTTCGCCGTTTTCCAAATAACTGCTCTATTTTGTGTCGTCTTAGAGAGATATCTTTTAGCGAAGTTCTACAAACTTGGTATGTTTATTTATATTTTTACTAGAATGTCACGGAAATCGTACATTTTTCCGCAAAAACAAACCTATGTCCTTTCACGTGGTCTATTCTTAATGTGTGCCAAATAACATAAAAATTGCTCCAGTACGTTCAAATAAGCCCTTTTAAATAATTTCCCCCGTTTTTTCCACACTTTCCTCTATTTCTTCGCTCCTATTAGTTTTAACGCGATAAAATATAGCCTATAGCATTTCTCGATAAATAGGCTATCTAACACTGAAATTTTTTTTCAAATCGGACTAGTAGTTTTAGCGCGTAGAACTTAGTAGATTAGCGCGTTCAAATAAGCCCTTTAACATAATTTCCCCCGTTTTTTTCACACATTCCTCTATTTCTTCGCTCCTATTAGTAATAGCATGATAAAATATAGCCTATAGCCTTCCTCAATAAATGAGCTATCTAACACTGAAAGAATTTTTCAAATCGGACCAGTAGTTCCTCAGATTAGCGCGTTCAAACAAACAAACAAACAAACAAACTCTTCCCAATTATAATATTATATACTAGATATAATATTACTAGATGTTCCGCGCGGCTTCGCCCGCGTAAAGGAATGTCACGGAAACCGTACATTTTTCCTCAAAAAAAAGAAACCTATTTCCTTTCACGTGGTCTATTCTTCATGTGTGCCAAATACGAGTAACATAAAAAATGCTCCAGTACGTTCATTACGGGGGTTTTACATTATCATTCATATTGGATCATTTATAGGATCATATTACATTAAAGGATCCAATCAAAAATGATTATTTGATCAAATAATCATTTTTGATTGGATCCTATAATATATGATCCTATAAATGATCCAATATAAATGATAATGTAATACCCCCCTAAAGCCCTTTCAAATAATTTCCCCCGTTTTTTCCACACTTTCCTCTATTTCTTCGCTCCTATTAGTCGTAGCGTGATAAAATATAACCTATAGCCTTTCTCGATAAATAGGCTACCTAACACTGAAAGAATTTTTCAAATCGGACCAGTAGTTCTTGAGATTAGTACGTTCAAATAAGCCCTTTCAAATAATTTCCCCCATTTTTCCACACTTTCCTCTATTTCTTCGCTCCTATTAGTCTTAGCGTGATAAAATATAGCTTTCTCGAAAAAAAGGCTATCTAACACTGAAAGAATTTTTGAAATCGGAGCAGTAGTTCCTGATATTAGCACGTTCAAATAAGCCATTTCAAATAATTTCTCCCGTTTTTTCCACACTTTTCTCTATTTCTTCGCTCCTATTAGTATTAGCGTGATAAAATATAGCCTATAGCCTTCCTCAATAAATGGGCTATCTAACATTGAAAGAATTTTTTAAATCGGACCAGTAGTTCTTGAGATTAGCGCGTTCAAACAAACAAACAAACTCTTCCCAATTATAATATGAAAGTATAGATATAGATAATATTATTATAATATTATAATATTAGTATAGATTTTCACTTTTTTAACCTTTCGTTAGATACGTCATACGAGTGCCTAATCATTATTCTTTTTTAAATATTATGTACCCGGTTTTTTAAATACCAATAATGTAATTTTGTAGCGTGTATTTAATTTCATAGAGCGCTTAATTAGTTAAAATATAACCGCAATGTAAAAGAAACGGCCATATTATTCTCGAGCGTCTTGGCTTTTGCAACGTAAACAAAATATAAAAGCATTCACAATTAACACTTACCTACATTTTTTTGGTGCCTTTCGTTGTTTTAAATAATATCTGTCTCTCTGTTTTGTGGGAAATATCAATAACTATACTAGGCCTGCTTTTCTTTGTCTGGCACATTGGAAAAGTCATATAGCAGACAAAAGCAGCGAACCTTAAAGAGTTATACGCTGCTTATATTTTATGCATTTAACTATTGCTTAATAAGTATAAAAGTATTAAACTACTTCGTTCTTTCTGCAATAATATATTTTTTGTCTTTCAGAAAGATGTCTATATTTCAAATATTATTGGACTCTCCTCGGAGTATGTTGGGTGAATTCGGTGGTGTTCTCTGCTCCTCCTCTGTTCGGATACGGAGTATACTCCTGTGACTCCACAGGAACATCCTGCACCCTGCTGTGGCCGTCACTCGACTCTGGTGCCAAACAATTAGGATTTTCTGTGCCATACGTAATTGTTTGTGGACTCATACCTGTTGTTGGAATGTAAGCTGTTCCTTAATCACTTTATTGCATTGATTATTTAGTTTTTTTTAATATGCTCTCTTTATATAATTCAGCGTGTTTTGTGTTTCCAGATTTTATTACATGGGAAAAGCTGTTCGCTTAGAGAAAATTTACTATCGTGGTCCACATCTCAAAGATGAGAGTCGTTTTACAAAGGTATAGTTGAAATATAGAATTTTTGTTTTTCAATTATTAATATAATAATCATATCATCACGTTACCCTACTAAAGTGTCTGACCAAAGATCTTCTCACTTTCCTTTCCTAGTTTAGGTTTCGTGATACCTACTCATTGTGTATAAAATAAAAATTATAATATTATGTTTATTAATAGTCACGTACTCTGTTTTTCAGACTGTCCACGCTTTAACCGTGATCACTCTAGCACTATGGATACCTGCTGCCGTGTTGGCTGGATGGCAGTGGCTCCCAGTACTTCTTTATGGCTATCGACCACACGTACCACAGGTGTTAGCCATCGTGGCTCCTATTTCAGCTGAGGTAAGAGCTTAATACTTTTATCATTTGTGAAAACTATCAATAACTAGCTGTCCCGGTGAATTTCGTGTCTTTTAAAAACCTTCCCTGGACTTCAAGGATTATTTTAAGCTGTTATCGAGTTATAGCGTTACTAACACAATTGGAATTCCATTTGTATATAGATTAAAAAAAAAAAACCTTTATTCTAGTACAAAATGTGGAAGTGTATTAAGTATAAAAATCTGCCCTCTGATCTGATCTGATGATCGTGACGACGCGAGCCCTCACAAAGCTCGGCTTTTAGCTAGTTAAATATATATTTCAGGCGGCGACTAGCGTCCCAGTTCTCTGCTATCTAGTGGGAGACGACAGACTACGAGCGGCGTTGATAGGTCGCATGCAGAAACAATACGCGTTGCTGCATCCCAAATATGCCAGAAAGTATCAAAGTGACATGTACTAGATGAGACAAAGTGATGTCTGATGAAAAATGCGTCGATGCAGCTGGTTAGAAGTTTCAGCAGCAGCTGATGGAATAGTTTTTGAATGTTATGAATTGTTGCGCCCGAAAAAGAGTTTTGGTTCCTGCATTAAAGGATTAAAGCGTTTATCTCGTTTTTTTTGTTTTAAGCTCCTCTCACTAGGTTACATCTTTGACAATTAAGTATATCGCGGCTTACACGTAGACGCAAGTTTGCATACACTGTGCGTCGTTAAAAATAGTATTTTTTACAATACCATTTTTTACGGCGAACTAAAGGGAAGAGTAATAGTTTTTTATAATTAAGTTAGAATTCAGACTTTTTAGGTAAATAGGTTATATTTTACTGCTTACGTTCATATGTCAATCCTTCGAGAACAAGCTTTTGTTTGCAGGTAGCATTCGTCCTGTAACGTTATACGAGGAACTGGAGCGTGAAGGAACCAGTGCCACTACATGGAATATGAGACTTAGTTCTTCACTAGTTAATGATCAGTAAACAGGTTTTACAGATAAATCGATTAAGCATTAAGAATGGCTGACTGCTTTTGGAGCGAAGTTTTTGATAGTGATTCAAAGAGAATTCTAGAAAATGGCAATGCTATTATTGGTGAGTTTTTATCGTTATTTTGCATCATTGCCAGAAATTCAATAATAAGTTATATGTTATTAACATTTTATTTTTTAGATTTAATAAAACCTAATGTTAATTACATTTTAGGTTTTATTAAATCTACTCGTAATAAATTGTTTACTATTTTCAGCCTCCATTTCAGCACTTCTTAGTGCTTGGTTTACGGCAACTATTTTTTTCAGTAATTTAAAAGCGGATTTGAGCTATCGTAATCTCGGATTTTTTGCATCAGCGTCATTTCTGAGGTCTTCCGTTCACATCCTTATATATTTGCTGCTGCCTCAATATAAGGAAGGGTACGAACATTTCAATGCAAAGAATATTAAAATTTAAATTGTTACTATCTTAATAATATTTTGTTACCAATATTCCAGATATACCTATGAAATTCCATGTGATTTTCTTGGATTTTGGGAGTCGTTCTTGTCGGTTTACGAGGTGGAGTGTCTCACGCATGTCTGTATAGAGCGCTATGTCGTAGCCAAGTATATTGTTAATGGTAAGTTGTTTAAAGTTATTTAAGAATTGTATAATGAACTAGCTGTTGCCCGCGACTTCGTCCGCGTTAACATAGTATAATAACAAAGATCGATAGATTTCCCCTTTTTGTGGTTCCTTATACAAAGGTTAAAACGGGACCCTATTAAGCAAACATCAATAAACTTTCATGTTTCTAACTCAAGAAATGACGGACTTTCATTGAAACTTTCTACCCCAATTTCACCCCCTTGGAGGTAGAATTACCTGCAGAAACGCTTAAATACGTATCCATTCATTTTTAATCAGTAGCACAAAAATAAAGTTTCATGTTTCTAACTCAAAAAATGACGGACTTTCATTCAAACTTTCAACCCCAATTTCACCCCCTTGGGGGTAGAATTTCCAAAAACGCTTAAATATTTATCCATTCATTTTTAATCAGCAGTCCAAAAATAAACTTTCATGTTTCTAACTTAAGAAATGACGGACTTTCATTTAAACTTTCAACCCCTATTTCAGCCCCTTGGGGGTAGAATTTCCAAAAACGCTTAAACATGTATCTAATCATTTTTAATCAGTAGCCCAAACATAAAATTTCATGTTTCTAACTCAAGAAATAACGGACTTTCATTCAAACTTTCAACCCCAATTTCACCCCCTTGGGGGTAGAATTTCCAAAAACGGTTAAATACGTATCCATTCATTTTTAATCAGTAACCCAAAAATAAAGTTTCATGTTTCTAACTCAAGAAATGACGGACTTTCATTCAAACTTTCAACCCCAATTTCACCCCCTTGGGGGTAGAATTTCCAAAAACGCTTAAATACGTATCCATTCATTTTTAATCAGTAACCCAAAAATAAAGTTTCATGTTTCTAACTCAAGAAATGACGGACTTTCATTCAAACTTTCAACCCCTATTTCACCCCCTTCGGGGTAAAATTTTCAAAATTCCTTCCTTAGTGGGTGTCTACTTAATAAAACAACCCTACTCACCAAATTTCATGGCTGTAACTTTAACAGTTTTTGCTCAGCGATGATGAATCAGTCAGTCAGTCAGTCAGTCAGGACATGTAATTTTATAAGTATAGATTAAAAATATTTAGAATTATTTAGACTTAGGGAATAGGAATATTAGCCTAACATATTAGCTTAACTAGAAAGAAACTTTGCAGTAAATCTTACAAACTATTATCACAGAATTGAGACAATCTCTTTCAGAAGATTACCATCTTTTCAAAATAAAGAAGAAAGATTAGCAGTGTTTATCTAATGTAATGCTATATTGCTTTTTAGGATGGGAAATACAAAGGAACCACTACGGCCTGTATCAATTTCTGTGTGTGATGTTTGCTGCGGCATACTCAACACCTCCCCTGCTGGGAATAGGCAAATTCGCTTTGGACTTCTCCTGTAACAGCTGCATTTTGGATATGGTCCTCTCGGATACTTGGGACAGATACGTAGTGGTTATTATTTATTTACTCCGGAGTGTAAAATCGACGGGATTTATGTAAGTTACTTTAATGAGTTAATAATAAGAATCACAATTTGTCTTTAAAAAAAATATAATATACCTAATAATATTATATTAGACCATATAAAGTAAAAAAATAAAAGGGGTATGTACAAGACAAATCTCAGGATATCTCGCAAGGAGGGATCAAAGTTCCTCAAAAAGGTTAAAGTTATATTTTATGCACGACCATTGAGTAGAAATAAATATGTAGATAGTGAAAACTATATTTTTTTCAGGATCATGATGTTGGTTTGGGCTCATCAACGAGAGGCTAGGTTTAATAGTTCCAAAAATTATGCAAGCATCTCTAAGTTTACTAAGGTACAAAATATTTATATGACTTTTTTCTTTTTTGTCATATTCTTAATACATATAATTAGTTTTTACGTAAGTTTTGTCTCGTAGAATGTCATCAAAATAACTATATTAAATCTTTCTCTGTGGCTGCCTATAACGTTAATAAGAGGATGGGTGATATTTTCTTCTTTGGCTTACAACCACCTAGAGTTGGTGCCGACTTCGTTTTGGATACAGTGGGCCATGTGGACACAGTCGGTTCGTATTCTTTATATAAAAGTTAAAACAAAAGTTTATTTATTTATAATATTGTTATTTTATTAAAATTGTGATACTAAAAAATAACAATATACTTAATATCAATATGTTTTCAGGTCTCGCCTGCATTGACGGCTCTCACAATGTTTAATTTGGACGACTCGCTGCGGTACAAAATGAAAACTATATTTTCCTCTCGCGACAGTCAATCAGAAAGAAAAAAAGATTAATAGTGTATTTTTTTAAGTAAACTTATGTAACTTTGTTATTAAATAGATGATTGTTTATACCTATGCTATTTTGAGATACTTAATATAATAGCCTATAGGATAATTATACATTGGATAATTTGTGTGATTGGAAATAAGGGCCTCAGCTTTGTTCAAACAAATCACATATGATTTGTTTGAACATTATAAAGTTTTAAAATGAAATTCTGTTTTGTGTATATTATTTTTATGTACAATTCATTATTAATAATATAATTAGATCACATTTACTTAATGACAAAATAATACGTATTATTTGAAGTCTTACATCGCATACGATAACTTTACATCACAATTATATGTAAACATTAAACTTATTAAAACATACAGTAACAAAAATTGACCTAAGATAACATTTTATTGCTTTTGCTATACTATATATTATAACTACTATAAGTATTGCACCTCTTTCGTAGCACTTGCTACGAGTACGAAAATGCCACGAAGTATATCATAATAACCCATTTTTATACCGCTATCCAAAAATGAATACAATATTATTAATTATTATATTAAAATGATATGCATAATGAAATAAGTTAGGATTAAAACCTGTCGTCGTTTCTTTGAAGGAGTCAAGTCAAGATTGAATAATTAATTGTAAAATGTATATTGCGTGTACGCGGTATTTAGATGTGGGAATTAATTGTTATTGAAAACGACATTAGGAATTCGAGACATCCTTTGTTTTTTGTTTGATTTAAAACACGTCAATTTTATTATTTCAGATTATAAGAGTCGGAACTTTTCTTAAAGTTCTAAATAGAAAATGTGCATTACATTATACCACTTAAGCTTATTGCATTAAAATAGTCTGATAAAGCAATCCCGTACATATTGTCTGAATATTCGACGGAAGAATTTTTGGTGAACTTTCGTGATATTTACAACTTTAAGGGCGGGAAACAGGGAGTAACTAGCTTTTGATACAAAAGGTCTGATTTTGGACCTCAATTCCTGTTTAAGTCTTGGTCCACGTTAAGGCTATAAACAACTTACACGGTATTCAGATACCCACTAGTAGATACTACGGTTAAATGTAAAATGTAAAAAATTGTAAAAAGTTGAAGTTGTGTGAAAGACAAAAATGTTGCTTTTTGCATGGCACAATAGAAGTTAATAGTACAATGTTTGGTATTTAAACTGTACTTATTGACATAATATAGTATACTTATCTATTTGCTTAGCTTAATTGAAGGTATTATTATACATGGGCTACAGGTAGGGCTACAGAAAGTTAAAGCGATTTGATACATTTTGTTGTAACTAGCGTTACTTTCTGTTACTTACACCGTGTCTGGATTTACCAAGAAATATAATATTTACAGCGGTATATATAATTATTTTTGATTTGATTTCTACTACCTACTGTGTAAGATACAAACTGCTATTAAAAGTAAGGTAACGTTTAACGTAACGTACAAGATAATTCAAGACGTGAGTGGATGAATAAGGTAACATGAAAAAACCTCCCGATTTTTTGCTTAAATGGAGGCTTTAGGGCCGGAAAAATTATATAAAATAGAAAAACTATGGATTATATGTGTAGCCAGATATATTAGCTAGGTTATGAAGTAGATAAGTTACAAGTTTTATTAAAATAGTAAGGAAAAAATGAGTTTATTTTCCGTATGTTACGAAATGTTACTTGTTCGATTCTCCCACTCACGTCTTCAATTTACAAAGAAATATAGCCTCAAAATTAAATTTGATAATGTTGGTGCTTACTGCTTGCGGCAAGATATTTGGACTTTTGTACTAAATGGTTTGACCTTCTCAGAATTATTACGATTATATTTCTCTATATATACACAAAGTTTTACTTAACAATATAATAAAATTATATTAGTATTTAAATCGCTTATGATTTCATCATAATCTCCATTTTCTTGAACTATAACAACACATATTTACACCATACATTGGAATGATAATGACACAATAATATTTAACTTAAAACTATTTTATGAATATTATATATAATTGATATGAACATACAACATTCACTCGTTACTGTAAGTGTCCTCAGTGGAGTATTTTGAAGAAGGCGTAGAGGGGCTATTGAGCACGATAATGGGTGGGTGCTTCGCCCCCCTGGAGTTTTCCTGCTAAATCTGTTCCAGCACCGTATCCTGCATCCACCTCTGGCGGTTGTTGCGCTTCTCTAAGACGGGTATGAGGAACAGAATGACTCCACTCAGGGAAATCGTTCCACCCGCGACGAAGAATCCGGGTGAATACGACTGCAGAGTATCGTACAGCCAACCTGGAAACGATATGATAAAATTGATAATAATCGTATTGAACTGTTTGTATAAAGATACGCTTAATCTTATCATCGGATTTAGTAATGCACGTGTCCCCAGAAAATGCATCGTATTGGTGGCTTATAGAGATTATATTGTAGCTGTACGGCTTCGTGCACAATCTAAGACATGCTTTCTTGTGTAGCCTACAATTCTATTTATGGAAATATGGATATACTAGCAGTTGCCCGCGACTTCATCCGCGTACACACAGTATAATAATTAATTATAAAGATGCAAAATTTTCCCCGTTTTTTTTTTTATTTTACTAATTCTTCGCTCCTGTTCTTTGCTACGCGATGTTAAGTAGCCTAAAGCCTTTCTCGATAAACAATTCATCAGCTTTATAAAGATTGAAATCGTTAGCTTTACCTGCAAATGGCGGTCCAATAAGGGACGCGATTCCTTGGAACAGCAGAAGCAGTCCGAACGCATTGGTCAGCTTCTCAATGCCGAGGAGGTCGACTAGCACCACGGAGGTGAGGCCGACGTAGGCGCCGATCGTGAACCCGAACACGGCGGCATACATCGCCAAACCCCAAAACTCCCAGCATGCCATCGCCATCGCCGTACCTGAAATACACAATCATCATCCATGTTATAACGTAGTCTTTTACTTGTTTAATTAAAAAGAAGAGAACCAGTTTTAAAACGATATTTTTTAATGAGAATTTTCCAATATACTCTTAATAAATATAATATTATGTTTTATATTGTACTTACTTATTCCTGCAATTGTAAGGCACACGTTGTACGCCAGCAACCGGTTGACCCAAGGCTTGTCGCTGATGTACCCCAGGACTATTCTGCCGACTAAATTGGCAGCCCCGATGATCGATATTAAATATTCTGGATTTTCGACTCCCAATTTCTTGCTCATGTCTACAGTGTAAACGTACGGTATATAAAATCCTATGCTCGTTAAAAAGTTAGATAAACAAAATAGGACGAATATTGGATCTACGAGTAAAGATATGTCCAACATTTCCGATAGCGCAGCCTTAAATTCTTCCGAGCACGGGAGCCATCCGCAGTTCTGTTTGTGCTCCTCCGTTTTCACCGAAATCTGTATTCTCTCGGGCGACGCCCCCCGGTACCTCGCCAGACTCGTCATACTTCCTTGATACAGGACATCCGGCCTCTGCATTATTCCACTTCCCTGGCGAGATTGAGCCAAGCTTCTCTGTTCCTGCGAGTCATTGAGTATGGGCTGCGATAACGTCAATCTAGAGACGTCCTCGTCCACTTTCCCATTGGCTCGGGCGACGTGCTCGGAGCTTTGGGACCTTTGCAGCGGAGATGTTGGTGTTTTCGGCAGCATCGGCTCGGTCACCGGGCTCTGCACTCGCTCCGGTACCGGTCGAAACATGATCCCCAGGGGAACGCAGTTCAATATGAATGCGCCGATCAAGGCCATGGCACCGCGCCATCCGAAGTTGGATATAAGAGCTGACGTGATCGGAGGAAATAGGAAGGTCCCTAGGCCGGACCCGCAAACGGCAATACCTGAAATATGAAATGTGTAAAATGTACTATATGTTTTTGCGTATAGAACACATTTCAGATAATATTTTATGTGGAATCATATTGTTTAATCCAGCTCTCATTTTACAAATTTATTACTAAAGGAACATACACAGTACACACCTGTAGCGAGGCTTCTGTAGCGTTCGAACCAAACTGTGACGCTGACGATAGCGGGTAAGTATATGAGGCCGAAGCCGAAGCCGGCGCCGACGCCGATGGTGAATATGAGTGTGGTGACGTTGTTGGCGAAGGCGGAGAGCACCACGCAGGCGGAGGAGAGGAGAGCGCCGGCCACCGTCACCTTCCGACATCCCCAGCGGTTCACGAACGAGCTGGATAATGGGCCTGGAACGAGCGTGGTTGATAGGTGAGAAAATCTGAAAATCAGTGTTGTATAAGGTAGAAAGAGGTAGGTATATTTAAGTTAGGTCTGGATTCTCAGCAATAGACCATATTCAAGTTATATTATAAGCCAAGTAGTCGAAAAACATAGAGAATTTAATACGCCTCTATATCTGGCCTTTGTCGACTATCAGAAGGCATTCGACACTATATCACACCAATCGATTTTAAGAGCTCTACAATATCATGGAATTGACGAGACATATATTCACATAATCATGAACATCTACAAAAATTGTAAAAATAGAATCAAACTAGACAGGACTGGACCGTACTTTAAAATAGATAGAGGCACAAGACAAGGTAATTCTCTATCTCCAAAAATTTTCATAGCTGTACTCGAACTTATCCTACATAATGTAAATTGGGCTGAATCTGGCATAAAAATAAACAACAGATATCTAAGTCACCTGAGATTCGCAGACGACATCGTGATTTTTTCGAACAATGCGTCAGAGATATAGGAAATGCTCAATACTCTACATAGAATTAGTAAAGACGTTGACTTAGAAATCAACTTTGAAAAAACAAAAATAATGACGAATCATGTAGAGAAGCGGGTAAAAATAGACGGTCATGAATTAGCTTACGTAGCAGCATATATCTATCTGGGAAAATTAATATCATTTCACGATACAGAGATGAGAGAAGAATATCTTAAGCGCATGGAACCGCTACTGGAGCCTTAAGTATGTTTTTAAGTCGAAAATGCCAATAAAATATAAAAAAGAACTTATGGATGCCTGTATTCTACCAACACTAACTTATGCTTGTCAAACATGGTCTCTTACTGAACAAAACACGAAAAAGATCCAAGTGTGCCAAAGAGCTATGGAACGAAGTCTACTGGGGATAAAGCTAAGCGACAAATACAGAAACACTTTTATTAGAGATCAGACCCAACTACGAGATATCATAGATCACGCACATAACCTCAAATGGAAATGGGCAGGACATATTGCACGATACAAAGGCTGCCGCCTTCATCCACCTGCCGGTGGATGAAGTCGGTTACTGCATGGCACCGACCAGGGCGTCCACACAAACGATGGGCAGACAGCGTACGAGCAGTGGCCGGCAGACACTGGATAGATGTGGCATAAGACAGGGAGTGGTGGTCAAATTTGGAGGAGGCCTACTACATTATGACATAAAAAACAATTATATGTATATTATAAATATTAATCAATGATAATTCTGAATTTTGTGACATCTTTAGAATTATGTAAATTAAATCTAACCATAACTGCAAATACAATTATAATATTAGTTAATTATTATTGCACTGTAAAATATATAAATTTATTATAATTAAATTGCTATATTCTGTGAATCAAATGGAACAAAATTGGAACAAATAAAAGGTTTTTTTATTATTATTTTTATTTATATTTAAGTTAACTTATAACATTACGGTCAAAGACTCTTTGACCGTAATGTTATAAGTTAACTGAGTGTAAGTGTATACAAACATTACAGAAATACAATGTTTCGTCCTTTTCTATCGAATCGAACTAGAATTAATATTCTGAACCAAATACTGACAAGAAAGTCAAGTTGGACTCAGTACACAAAGAGTAAAAACGGGACCCTATTGCTGAGACTTTATTCAAATGTTCAAAATCAATAACTAAGGCCACGACGAAAATAATATGACAAATGAGATATAACTTGCCTGAACTTAGCGTGACGCCGACCATAATGGATACGATCCATGCCGTCTTGCCTTTGCCTTCATTAAAATAGGTCAGGAACTCCGAATAGAACACCCCGAACGAGTAGGTCATGCCGTCAGCTGGAAAGGATAAAGAACCGGTTAATATTAATGATGATATGAAAGCTTCCCAGAGTTTTTGCTACGTAGGTTGTAAATATAATATAAGGCCTGAATAAAAAATCTGATGTATTAAATACCGATCCTTAACACCATTGGGGTATATAGGGGATTACTATTAGAAATAAGTGAACTTGTGAATAAAAATATCTACAGCTCTAGCTGGGGTTTGTTTAGTTACTTTATACGTATCTATACGTATAACGTAACTAAACAAACCCAACCTTTCATATTTTGTGCGTGTTCTTTATACATTTAGGGCGAATTTCCCTAATGATTAAAGCAGTTTTCGTATTAAGGCTTACCACGACGACCTAATATTTAGGTCTCTATTTATATTTAGCTTTCCCGCAGCCTTCTTGAGTTCCCTTGAGTTTTGTAAACATTAGACATAACCGCAAATATAACTGCTTCATTAATATATTTAGTTAACCTAATATTCTCATAAAATATAAGAAATGTGCTTTTCAATGCATGTAGATACTTAGTGATGTATTTAATATGTTTCATTGATCGCTCTATGATCTATCCTATAAGATTTATCACATTTTAGCTTAAGAGACATCATATTTTATTATAAAATATTATGTACTTGGCCATTTCCTTTCAGAAAAGTTTCATGCTGTTGCTGGAGTATTGAGTTGTTTATCATAGTGAGACTTTCTAAAGTAGGTTAACATGATAGAGACGTTACATGAAACGTGTCGAAGTGACATGCCCCACGTGGGACAATAGCGTGGGCTTCGATTGGACAAAGGCACGCGTCCGAAGAATCCCCGCTGGCAACTGCACCTCCTATAAATAGGAACTCATCTATGCTTTTATCACATTGATTAATAGACTTGATTTATTGATGACGATTTGATCGTAATTGGTCATTATTTTGAGAAATGAATGTTTATTACTCGTACGTACTAATTGAAATAGGTTATGTTGGACTGCATTTTTTACTTCTCAGAAAAGGAGAGTCAAAATTAACGGTTTACTTTGATACTATCGAATAGAGGCGGATATATGAATTTCCTATTACTGTTATTATGTCATTATTATGAACTAATTTAGAGATAGTAATATAATCGATACTTTATCGAAACGTGCATAATTAAAATCACGTTTTTATGATAAAAAATAAGAATTGCTAGGGGGCAACAGATTAGATACCGTACCGTACCGTAGCCGATATGGCTGTGAGTAATTTATTGTAATTATTATATTATTGATTAAGTTAATGAGCTATGCAGATTTATGCATAGCTCATTTTAGCAGATTTATGATTTATATAGATAAAAAAATTCGATTTTTACTCAAAGATATAACATGGAAATAGGATATAATACGCCTTAAATCTATACATATAAAATTACAAGTCCTGACTGACTGACTGACTGACTGACTGATTCATCATCGCAGAGCAAAAACTGTTTAAGTTACAGCCACGAAATTTGGTGAGCAGGATTGTTTTATTAAGTAGACACCCACTAAGGTAGGAATTTTGGAAATTTTAACCCGAAGGGGGTGAAATAGGGGTTGCAAGTTTGTATGAAAGTCCGGCATTTCTTAAGTTAGAAACATGAAACTTTATTTTTGGGTTACCGAATAAAAATAAATGAATACGCATTTAAGCGTTTTTGGAAATTCTACCCCCAAGGGGGTGAAATTGGGGTTAAAAGTTTGAATGAAAGTCCGTCATTTCTTGAGTTAGAAACATCAAACTTTATTTTTGGGCTACTGATTAAAAATGAATAGACATGTATTTAAGCGTTTTTGGAAATTCTACCCCCAAGGGGGTGAAATTGGGGTTGAAAGTTTGAATGAAAGTCCGTCATTTCTTAAGTTAGAAACATGAAACTTTATTATTGGGTTACTAATTAAAATTGAATGAATATAATTTAGGGGTTTTTGGAAATTCTACCCCCAAGAGGGTGAAATTGGGGTTGATAGTTTGTATGAAACGTTGTCAATTTTAAACCGATCGGGCTGAAACTGTGTATTATGCACAAAATATATACTATGACGTAGGCATCCCCTCAGAAAGGAATTTAATAAATTCCACCCCTAAGGGGATGAAATAGGGGATGAAAGTTTTTAGAAATTTTCTTAGACTTTCGACTGATTGAACTGAAATTATTAAAGATTTGAGCTTCTATGATGAAGGCGTTCGCTTTAATAGGATTTGGGTTACTGAATAAAATCGTAGGAAATTAAGTCAATTCTGTACATTGAATATTTTTGAAAAATAATATTTGGGACGTGATCTAACTATGCTAACGCGGACGAAGTCGCGGGCAACAGCTAGTTACGTATATTTACGTTTTTTCAGGGTCAGGAAATGAGAGTAATATTATGTAGTTCTTCTAGAGGGATCCTACGTCTATGAGGGTAGGAAAATATCCCTTTTTGTATTTTGTAAAGCACATGTTTGTAATTATAAGTAAATTTACAATACAATAATTATTGTTTCAAATTAATGTTACAAAATTAAAATACAGCCAATTTCATGCAAATGATTCTGTGTAACATGTATTAATTTTATATATATATATATATATTTTTATGAAATAAGAGGGCAAACGAGCATACGGGTCACCTGATGGAAAGCAACTACCGTCGCCTATGGACACTCGCAGCATCAGAAGAGCTGCAGGTGCGTTGCCGGCCTTTTAAGAGGGAATAGGGTAATAGGGGAGGGTAGAGATGGGAAGGGAAGGGAATAGGGGAGGGTAGGGAAAAGAATAGGGTAGGGGATTGGGCCTCCGGTATTATTAATATCAGTCAATAGTTATTACTTACTACAATACAAGAACGAGTGCGAGTTTGGGACATCTCATTCATATTTTATTTTTAAATGTAATTTATTACTTTTCATTCCTATTTTTAATTTATATCTTCAAATGCCAAGATATAAATTTATGGATTTTAATTTATATAATATGGATCGATGTTTATATCATTTCTAAAAGCGTATTATTGATATAAAGGTTGTCAACCGGAATAGTGATACTGAAAATCTTTATCGAGTAACCAAATCAAGCACACAATCATTTACAACATCAGCGATATTTTTATCACTGTCTTCATCAGATAAGGATATTCGACTGGGCAACAAAGTTCTGAAGAATCTAATGTAGTCTGCACCATGTACCTATTACTATCAAGGTTTCGCCAAAATTATTTCTTATCTATAACTTTACACTATTCACGATTTTAATATTTATAACTTTAAGAAGAAAGAGAACAATTAATTTTTATATATCAAAATGAGACATGGGAATTTTTATTTGAAGTATGTATACGTTGTATTTTATATTGCGATAACCGATGATAACTTATTATCTACCACAATTACTATGTTTACACAACAGATAGAGAATGTTTGTAGAAGGAAAAATTTGTGTCATTTGACAAACATGCGTTTACTTACCAATAAGTAAGCATAATAAAAACAATTTCAGACTTTCCTGCTTATTTGTAGAGCTGTTGGAAAACTCTTCAAATGGACTCATGTTTTCGACGTTATAAATTTTATTTCAGTAAAAAAATTTGTACGCTTTGTGGTGCCTGGAGCCGGTTGCTACGTGATTGATTTATTATTTTGCTTTGCTACTCACTAACCACTGGAACTTTCTATAAACTGTTAATTAGTGTTAATACTAAAAAATACTGTAAAGTATATACTAATTGCTCACTCAACTTTAATTCTTGTAATAGCTATTAAACTCAGTTTATTTAATATTTTACAAATTTTAAATACAATTTCTTTTATACAGGTAAAAACTAATAAAAAGCTTTTTTAAGGAAAAACTATGACAGTTTATCATACATCTATTTATAGTTCGTCAACACGCTATCTCTGAGCAAATTATAAAAACCTAGCTATTATTTAATTCCAGTGTACCAGTAGTGTAACGACGGTGTTGAGTCAATATTTAACCGGAATGAACTGTCGGAATCTAGTTAAAATAGAGCAGGGCAATCTACGATGATAACGCTCATTATTGAGTTAATCTGGAAGGACGGAAGGTCATAATAAATCCGTTCCGGGTAATAGTCGGGGATTTCCTCGGGGAACGATCATAAGAACTGTTTCTGGCCGTTCGGTAAATGATAAGACAGTTATATACTGTGGGAACTGGGGTTCAAATAATGTTAAACGTTACCACTCGATTACACCAACTACAAGTTTATTATTGCGGCAACGTAACTTTTCCATTTATTTCTACATCACGATAATAATTAATAATAAATTGTGTTTGATCCTGTAAATTATATCCCAAATAATAGTTGCCAGGTACTCTCGGTGCGGCCATAATCCGCCCTACGCCCGGATTAGCTTTATTGAAAAGGCGTGAAAGTTAACACGAGTCAGATTATACGGCTTACATGGATCTCGGTAAACCCATATGAAGCGTGCTTCGTTTTTACTTGCAATTTATTTACAGAGGCAGTAAACTTATATTACTTCTAATAAAGCTACGGAATTTTATGCGTCTCAGGTTTTTTCATGCTTGAGCAATGAGATATATTTTCTCGATTGTCACCATAAATGTGCATAAGAGATTTTTAATGCACTTTATAGTTTATTTAAAAGCTTGATTAAAATAGATTTTTAATCTTGCCTCTATAAATAATAATATTAGATGGCAAGGTGAACGTCGTATCCTCATAATATTATAAACTGTCCCTGGATTTCCACGACAACACTAAAATTGCCAAATCGGTTCAGCCGTTCTCAAGTTTTAGCAACAAAAAAAATTTGCATAGAATCATAAAGTTAGCAAAGTACTAACCAGCCTGATAGGACCGTATCGTCTTCATTATACTTAGAAACTAATAAGTAATAACTCTTATTTGAATACGTACTCGAGAGCATAATATTTAAGTTTTGATCTTTGAGGCATTTAGGCCTTTGTAAAAACCACAGAATACAGCCCATGCATGCTAAACTTTGTACGAGTATTAAGCAAGTTTGAAACCGCCTACGGAGTGTATGCGGGTAAGTGCGAACTGTGCAATTAAGGAGGAGTAAAAATCGCTTCTGAACTTCAACATTATTATATTAATATCATTTTAGATTATATTTTTCTACAACTTCAGTTTTATTATTGGGCAAAACAGTATAACTGTACTATATAAAGTGTGGGAACCTTTGGGTATTAAAATATATGTATGCTAAGTTTCGTAGCTCAGCTCTGCAATGCAGATAAATAATACAGTGCAAAATGTAACTATGTCGAGTGCACGTAACCAGTTACATTTAGGCAGAGAACCACCGATGTATGCAATTTCGTACGAAGGACGTGTGTTATCTAGAATAATATTGTTTACAGAATGTTTGAAGCGATACGGTCTACTGATGAATGAAATGCATGTGATTGATAATGTCACATTAAATGAAATTCATAAATATTTGATTTGTTGGATTATTTTGTAAATACAGTCACACAAAATTAAACGTGAAGGCAAACCATATAACATGATACATAATAACATTGATATTTGTTGATGAAATGCAATGGTTGGTAAATGATACCTAGGTAATAGATACCCTAAACACGTTCTCTGCCGCGTAGGTCACATGTGCCCGGACCCCTACCTGTATCTACCCGCCGCGTAGGGCACCGGTGACCTCAGAGCAGACCTGTTTTTGAATCGAACTCGTAGGCCAGAGGACACGTTTATCGTACATTTCTCTGTAGTAGGTGACCGGTGCGGCGCTGTAGAGCAATACTTTCACATGGTATTCACCTATGTTCATTATATTATGTGAAAATTTTGATGCAGAAACACAAAGGGATGAAAAAAAACCCATTTCTATGACTTCTTATTTATTTTTCCATAATGTTTTTAACAATTGCACTTATCTTTTAATCAGTATTATGTTGTGTAATAACTTGCCTTTAAATTATAATCGGCCAAGTTCGAGACGGACTCGCGCACGAAGGGTTCCGTACGGTTATAGAGGAAAAATAGGCGAAAATTTGTGTTTTTGTATGGGAGCCCCCCCTAAAATATTTATATTATTTTAATTTTATTATTAATTATTAGATAACAGATAAAATAAAGAATATTGTGAAAATTTTAAGTACCTAGCTGTTGCCATTATTGATTACGAGCCAAAAAGGTCGAAAAAATTACGTTTGTTGCATGGGAGCCCCCCTTAAATATTAATTTTATTTTGTTTTTAGTATTTGTTGTTATAGCGGCAACAGAAATACATAATCTGTGAAAATTTCAGAAGTATAGCTATAGTGGTTATTGAGTTACAGCCTGGAGACAGACAGACAGATAGACAAATAGACGGACAGACGGACAGATAGACGGACAGACATCGAAGTCTCAGTAATAGGGTCCCGTTTATACCCTTTGGGTACGGAACCCAAAAAAAAATGAAAAAAACATTTTTGCAATAAACTTTTGCATATCGATGACGTTTGTTGAAACATAATATTAGACATAAAAAGGTTTATTCCTTGTTTCATTAAAAAAACTAGCTTCAAGTAGCTCAATATTAAGTATGTCTTCTGGTGATATATTCAAGTCTTCCATCTCAATATCTAAATTGGGTAAATCCATGGTTCGTCACCAAAAACCAGGAAAATTCGCAACGACATAACGGTAACTGAAGGGTGCGGTGCCCGGAGTTGTGACCGGAGCGGCACAGTAATAACGATTGCGTACTTTTCCGTACTACAGCGCCGTGTAGGTCACATGTGACCTCAAGGGTTTTTTTTATTATATTTCAGGAACCCTGCACCCTATCGAACCCTAAATGATATCATAGTATAAGTCTTGACCTAATATATCTATTCCGACAAAAAATTTTTTTTTGTAATTTTTCTCGTTTGTACTACCGGCAGAGAACGTGTTAAAATTAAGTTATGAGAATGTATTTTACCAACTTCAATAAGTACGTTCTAAAAGTTATGTTTTTATACAACAGAACAAAGTTCGAATCAAAAATCAAAAATTTTGCTCATAATAATAATAATAATAATAATATTGCTTGGCCACAAGCCCGCAACTTTAGTTAAAACCCCGTAAAGGAGAATCTTAAACATTTCAAAATAATAATAATAATAATAACAATAATAATAATAATAATAAAAGCCTTTATTGGACAATCTTACTTAAACTATTTACAAAAGAATAAATCAATTATTGACACCGGTTACGAGATTGTCTTGCGTCGTCGCACAGGCCTCCCCTAGAGCCTGCCATTTCTGTCTGTCCTGTGTTAATCTTTTCCAATTGGTGCCCGCAATCTTTTTTATGTCATCTTGCCATCTAAGCCTTTGTCTCCCTCTTTTTCTTTTGTTATATCTTGGGCACCATTCTGTCACATCCCTTGTCCACTTATCTTTACTACTTCTCATCATATGACCTGTCCATTTCCATTTTAGTTTTTTAATTGATACTGTTACATCATTCACTTTTGTCTGTGACCTTATTTTTTCCAGTTTTATTTTGTCTTTTATCTTGATACTAAGCATACTGCGCTCCATGCTATGTTGGCATTTTTCAATTTTTCGAAAATTTTGTTTTGTTAGACTCCATGTTTGACAGCCGTAGGTGAGGACAGGAAGGATACAGGCATCGAAGATTTTTTTCTTTCCTTTAAGTGGTATTTCGCCATTTTAAAAAATTTCTTTAAGTGACCGATATCTTTTCCAGGCTAGCTGGATCCTGTTGTTGACTTCTTTTGATGATAGGTCTTCTGGTGAGATTATCTGTCCCAGGTATGTATATTCGTCTACATATTATATTGGAGTACCTTTTACAGTGACAGGTAATTTGTTGGAGTTAGTCATCAGCTTGGTCTTTGTGGGATTCAACTGGAGCCCGGCCTTCATACTTTCTTTTACCAGCTCCTCCAGCATTTCTTGCAAGCTTACTGGGTCTGTGGTGATCAATATTAAGTCATCGGCAAATCTTAGATGATTTAGATGTACTCCATTGATATTAAGTCCATGTCTGTTCCAATCTAGTTGTCTGAATATTTTTTCCAAAACTGCTGAAAAGAGTATAGGAGATAGTGGATCCCCTTGTCTTACTCCTTTTTCTATAGGGAAAAGCTCACCTGTTTTTTCGGTTTGTATTTTCGCTTTCATATTCCTATATATATTTATTATTATGTGTATATATTTACTTTCTACTCCTTGGGTGCTTAAGGCTTCCCATAATTGTGAATGTTTTAGTGAATCGAACGCCTTATTATAATCAACAAAAGCAAAGTAGTATTTGATGTTATACTCTGAACATTTTTGAATAATTTGTTTAGTTGTATATATATGGTCAATTGTAGAGAAGTCACTGCGAAATCCCGCTTGTTCTTTTTGCTGATTTTCATCCAGTAATTTTGTTATTCGATTAAGTAGAATTTTGGAAAATATTTTGTAGAGGTTAGACATGAGGTTAATTGGCCTATAGTTCGCAATGTCGTGTTTGTTTCCTTTTTTGTATAATAATATAATAGTTGAAGTAGTCCATTGATGTGGTATACACTCTGTTTGTAGGATTTCATTAAATAATTTCACTAATACTTCTGCTATTATATCGCATGTTCCCAATAAAAGTTCATTTGATATACCATCATCACCAGGGGCTTTGCCTTTCTTTTGCGTTTGAATGGCCTTCACAACTTCCTCTTTTATTATAATTGGAATATCTTGATGTTCAATTTTATTCTCTTCGTCTTGGTTATAATCATTTAGTGGTGTTTCATCACTGTATATTTCTTGATAATATTCCGTAGCCACTTTTAATATTTCCAGTCTTCCTGAGTGTTTTTTATTATTCTTATAATGTTTAATGCTCTCAATCCAAGTTCTACTTTCTCTTAGTTCTTCCCATGCTTTTCTTACTCCTGATCTTTCGATGTGGCAGTTTATTATGGTGTTCCTTAAATTTTGTCTATGTTTTCTGATTTGTCTATTTATTTCTTTGCTGATTTTATCTATTTCTTTTTTGTTATTCAGTCTGTCCTTGAATAGATTTTTTCTGTAATTAATTAAGATTCTGGCTTCATTTCCTATTTTGTCTGATGTAGTTTTAATTTGTTTCATGTTCTTTTCTACTTCTTTTAGTTCTGTTTCTAAAGCGTCGTATTTGTCTTGGATATTATTAATATTAATTACTGTATTTAATCTTTCTTTAAGAGAATCCAAAATCGTTTGTGGAAGAGGTAGTAATATAGGTTTTTTATTGTGTTGTATGTGTCGTCTGCTTTTTTTTGGTGTATTCACATATAACTGCCCTCTCAGCATTCGATGGTCTGTGCTGTAGTTTAGTTGATTTACTACGTCAATGTTTGAGAATAGTGCAGGCTTGTTTGTAAGTATGTAGTCTATTTCGTTGCGGGTCTTGCCATCAGGAGATACCCATGTCCATTTCTTGCTGTATCTTTTCTTGAAATAACTGTTCATAACTTTTAACCTGTTTTCCACTGCAAAGTTTATTAAGCGCTGTCCGTTGTCATTTCTTTTACCCGTTGAAAAAGGTCCAAGTATCCAAGTATCCAAGCCATCTTCATTTCTCTTTCTTTTTCCTATTTGACTGTTAAAGTCCCCAAGTATAATAACTGTATTATTTAGTGTTGGCATAACTTGATTAAGTTTATTATAGAATTAATCTTTAGTTTCGCTTGATGCAACTTCAGTTGGAGCGTATACTTGGACTATCGATATGGGTTTTACATGTCCGGGCAGTTTTATATTCAATATAGCTATTCTTTCTGATATTCCTCGCAATTCCAGTATCTGATTTTTCAGACATTTTTTTATTATAAAACCAACACCGAGTGAACCAGTTTTTTCGTTTATATGGTATAAAATGTATTTGTCATATTCCATAATTTTTTCCTCAGCTCTTCTCACATCGCTTAAGCCTATAATATCCCAGTTTAATGTGTTCAGAGCACTCTCAAATTCCATTCATGTTTCTTCAGTTTTCAAGGACCGTACATTGATTGTTGCTATATTTACTATCTGCTTATTTCTTATGTTATATGTATTTTTTTTTCTGAAATCTGGTGTGGTAATAGTGTTGTATTTTTCTTTTGACTTTTTTCTTTGTCTTTGTCTTGGCAAGCTTTTGGGGGTTTTGGTCTATTAACCCTCGGTGACCAGCCGTATTGGGGATCTGCAAAATATTTGTTGTTGAACTTGTGGTACTGTTTTTATGTTTTGATTTCTCGTTTCCGGTGTCCGCATAAATCTATAATTTTTGTTTATCTGACATTGAAAAGGACCGTGACTCTTTAAGTGCTGCTACTTCTACTGTGACACTATATTCAGCTAGGGGACTCTTGCATGATGCATACCCTTAAGTATTATCACTTTGTTTTGTTACAGCCGGTACAGAAATTAAAATTGCTTAATTCTGATCCTAAACATGTTAATAATTTAGGTATTCATCTATTATTAGTTCACCACAGATATAAAACAGGTTATTCCTAACTAATCACTATTATGTCTTTTGTCATGTTTACTAATTGTTAACTTCAATTATTGTTTTAAAAATTTTAAAGCTTATGAAAATATTCCCTGATAAAGCTTTCGACTTTGGAGAGATGAAAAGAGAATAGATGATCTCGCTGCTCTTTGCTATATTTATTTCAAGAAAAGCTAAATAAGTAGTACAGTAAATAACTTGGTGCAAGCTTCATGAGCCACGATTTTTAAATATGTCTTTAAGGGGCCGGGTACCCTTGGAATTTCTCATACAAACGTAATTCCAAAATCATTTTCTCATACGAAAATATTTAACATGTTTGAGTTATTTTTCAGTTTAAGATAGTAATTACCTAGGTTCCTACACAAAAATTTACTTCAAAATATTTAAACAAAAAAAAATATTTAATAATTAATAATTTACTACAAAATATAATATATAATAAAATATAATAAATAATTTACTACAAAATATTTAAACTCTAAAAAATATTTTTTAGTATTTAAATATTTTGTAGCAAATTTACTATTTATTTATATATTTTTTAGTGTTTTACTCTATTTTTTAGTGTTTAAATATTTAGTAGTAAATTTACTAAAAAAAAATTTAAAACAAAAAAAATATTTTTGTTAAAATATTTTGAAGTAAATTTTTGTGTAGGAACCTAGGTAATTACTATCTTAAACTGAAAAATAACTCAAACATGTTAAATATTTTCGTATGAGAAAATGATTTTGGAATTACGTTTGTATGAGAAATTCCAAGGGTACCCGGCCTCTTAAGCATGTCAATCTTGCATAAAAATATGCTTTCTTCGAAAAATTGGCCCAGCATTTATATTTATAATGTACCTAATAGATTTTAGAAGGTCCAGCAAGGTCTAATCCCTGCATTTTGAGCTTTTGAAGTTTTTGATTTCTTTTAAAGTTTTGGCAAGCTCATTTGCCCTGGTTCTACTCTATGTGGATTGTGGAACCTGGTCTAACTTTTATTATTTAAACGAGAATTTTGTGCCGTATCGACCACCATTATATCAGGTTCAGAGGATACATGTATCTGTCCTGTGGTGTGGTGTGGTGTGGTGTCCTGTGAGATACCTGTCCTCCATAGTCCTGTAAGGAGGACAGGGCCTGAGCCGTGATTGAACGAGCAGCGATATCTCCAAAGTTTTACACATGAAAATATGTATAAGTAAAAATTAGCATACTCACTGACTATGTGTATCATGAAGGAGGCGAACACGACGACCCAGCCCCAGCCGCCGTCGGGGGGCGGCGGCAGGCTGTCGGCCGGGGACTCCGCCCCCGCGTGCCCGTTCCGGGAGCTCTTCACGCCGCCGTGTGACATCGCGACCCACTACTCTGGCACTATGCTCCTAAATATACCGCCTAAGTCTTATCTCTGATATGATAACGGAACTTACTCAATAAATATTGTCGCATAAATATATTTAAATATTATCGTAAAAATATCTAATTACAGGCACTTATTTTAGTATTTTGATTTGTGGTATCGAGGGTGACTAGTGAATTACTATTAGCGATCGTTTAGGCCATGCTTGTTATTTCATCTCCTGTTGAGCACCTCCATTTGTTTTCTTGTGTCGAGCGTTTTGTTTGTGAGACACATTTCGTTACTTTATCTGAAACAAAAGATGAATTGATCGTTAAACATCAGTGTTTCTGTTAGCATTCTTTTGTTTCCAGTCATGAACCGAGTATGACTTAAGTTTTTATACGTAGAGCTAAGAGGTTCTGTTAGGTAGATACTATGTATTTATAAAAAGTTAATTTAACGCAATTTTAATTCATACTTGGGAATGCCACGTAGTTTAAAACTTTGTATACTTTGTTGAAGAAAACTATAATAATAATAAAATTATTGTTAGGTTAAAAATATGTTGATTTAAACCAGCTGATCTATTAAAATAGGTTCAAAAAATCAAAATCAAAATATTTATTTCTAAATAGGTCACCAAATAACACTTTTAGAACGTCGAGTCTACATGAGGCCTACCCACGGAGCTAATAAAAAAGTAGCTCCGTGGGCCTACCACCGGTTCGGGAACTAACCCGGCGAGAAGAACCGGCGTAAGAAACTCGCACGGGTCCACCTTTTACCAAAAAGGTAGAAAATAACAATGATAGCTTAAACTAATTTACACTAAGTATGTATGTAAAGTAAGTAAGTAAAAATGTGGTACATTTATATAGAAGCGACCTATGGTCTGTCAGCTTATTTTTCCCAAGGTGTGCTATCATTGAGAAAATCAGTTACCTTATAATATGCCTTAGCACACAAACGTTCTTTAACAACTTTTTTAAATTTATTAATTGAAAGGTTTTGGACGTTTTCTGTGATTTTATTGTATAGGCATACATTGACCTTTGAATGATTTGCTTACTTTGCTCAGCCTGGTTATTGGTATATCTAGCTTCAAGTGCTTATTCCTAGTGTTCCTGCAGTAAATGTCACTTTTCGTTTTAAAATTAATTACATATTTTCTCACGTATCACATTGTCCAAAATGTATTGAGAGATTACGGTCAGAATTCTTATTTCATTAAACTTTTCTCTGAGAGATTCAAAGGATGACATTTTATAAATAGATCGTATAGCTCGCTTCTGCAGCACAAATATTGTGTTTAGGGCCCTCTCTTCCTAAATTAGCAGGTCGATTGTCTGTCAGTGCGAATATCGACGTAAATGACATTAAAATAACATTCATATCAGCGCGCGTTGTTTTGTGGCGGTTACGCGTAGGGTTGGCGATCTGAGACTCATTTTTAATTAATTATTATAAAAATAATACATATTTCAAAAAAGTAACCAAACTAAATCATTAACTTTTGTATTGCAAAGCAATAGATATTTTTTATATATTCTTTTGATAAATAATGAAGGAGTAAAGTGGTTTCATTTCGGTTTTGTTTGGATTTTGGAGGTGATTTGGTTTTTTATTTCTTTATTATGTGATACCGATAGAAAAAATATGGCAAGACCAAATTACGTATCATATCATGTAGGTTACCAATTTTTTTTTCAGATATAATTTATCTGTTAATGCCGATGAAAAGTTGTTTCATCTGCACGCTTTTTTAAGTTTTTTTCGAGAGAGCAGCCTTAATATCAGCAGCACTTCCCCATAATAGATTGCCGTAAGGCGTAAGACATTCTACTAGGTTGATATTTAAATCGTCAAATAACTTTTACCTAATCTCTGGCTCTTTGACATATATTCTGTATGAAAAAAGCCAACGTTAATCTCACGATAATAATCAATAAACTAATAAACCTACTTGTTATGCACTCGGGACTTTAATATATTCTGTTGATATCCCCAATATAGGTTATTATTTTCTGCTAGAACCAAATTTTGACGTTATCTCAAGTGGATACCAGACATCGAAGGTCATCAAGAGTGTGATACCCACAATTATTATCGGCACATCATATTGATGGATCACTGTTATTGAAATCAAATAGATAAGTACTAGATCACTATCTCTACGATGGGAGGTATTGCTAGAAGGATAAGATTGTTTGATCATCGTGTCCGACATTCATAGTTATTAGTATTTTAAGGCACTGATAAAGTGCCTCATTTTACAACTGCCTCATTTTATGGTTAAAATGAGGCAGTTGTAAATAGCAGTTTTGGTAAGTTAAAAATTATAAATGGCACGTTTAATAACTAGTTTAGCAGTTAAAACTAAGCAGTAAAGTAAACAAAAATGAGTAGTAAAAAATAATGAAATGGATCATTGAAAACATTATTGAACAGTAAAATAATTAAATGAGCGCTAAAAATTAATGAATGAGCGGTTACGTGTGGTTAGTAACAAATCGGACTTTGTCAGTAAGATATCTCATTCTAAGCAGTTCTTTAAACAATGAGGTGGTAAAATAAAATAAAATCGGCCAAGTGCGAGTCGAACTCGCCCATGGAGGGTTCCGTGAATAAAGCGAAAGTATGACGGTCGCCGGCTGCTGCCGCAGCACGCTCGCTGCGCTCGCTCGGCTCCCTCTGTGTTGTGGTCTAAGTTCTAACCTAACCTAACCTACTTTTGGACTTTCTGGATTGTGTTTGTTTTTGTTTTGGCGGGGTGCTGCGCCCCCCGGGCCCCCCTTTTGGGGGGCTGCGCCCCCTGTCCCCCCGCTTCGGTATCCGTGGTTAAGTAGGCCTTCTGTTAAGTCTTTTCATTAATAATGAAATGAAATAAAAATGAAATGTACTATCAGAGAAGTTGATTCCTAGCAAAGACGAATTATATTTACTCCATGATTCCTAGGCAGATGGGGGACCTACGTAGTTTGGTCGTGTTACGTCAAACCCAGCCGACAGATTACTATTAACATTGAATTGACATGATCCGACCAAATGACGCTGGTCCGTCAACTGCCTAGGAATCAATTTCCTCGATGGTACATAGAAATATTTATTTACACTTAATAATTATACAATTCTACTTAAAAAAACACTCTCTCTTCCACCGCTCGCTATGATCTGCCATGGATCTGCCGAACTATTTATATCGAACCGCTCATTCCATCATTTTTACCGCTCATTCATTTATCGAACCGCTCATTCCATCATTTTTACCGCTCATTCAGTAATATTGGACTGCTCAGTTATTATTTTTTACTGTCCATGTTTTACTGTCGCAATAATTAATCAACCGCCATAAAATTAAAAAACTGCTCAATATGTTTTTCAACTGATCATAATAACATCTCAAATATTTAAACAACTGCTCAAAAAATTAGTTCCCGTATTTTAAGTTAAAAGTAAAACCAAACCAACGAAGATACTTATTATTAGGACCTGTTCATAATGGCTTAACCTCAAGGTATGGGCGGTATCAATGGTGCGACGTATATTTGAATGCATGAATTTTCATACAAGAAATGCCATTAAAATTTATCAAAATGGGCAATGGCCAATGAGCCGAAATTGTTGCCATGGGGCAAATAATCATTTTTAATTTCTAATTCTATTTCCTCAACCTATTTGTTTTACAAAAATTATTAATTTTATCTATAAAGATAAAATTTAAGTTGGAAGTTGAACTTCCATTTTATTTACGTGTGATTCGACGTTTACCCCAAGTTCGTAGTTGTGATAAAATTTGATTATGAATATGTTACAATGATATATGGTATTTGGCAGTGCTCCTAGCATTTTAGTGTTTGCTAAGGTATTTATATTTCCATCATCATCGTGCTAAATACGTGTTCATAAAATACCAGGTAGCAACAAAATTTACCCTAAAATCATTAAAGAATTCACGGATCTAATGGGGAATAGTACATTGCACGAAAGGACGAATGTTTATATTGTGTAAAATACTTGATATTTAAATCTGCGGTGGATAGTAAGAGTTTTCACCGCGTCTTAGTAGTAAAGTATATAGTTTTAGAAGTATCTACTGTAACTTCAATGCAAAAGGTTGTCCTACAGACCTACTAAAAATAATCATAGGATGTATTACTCCAATGTAAAAGTTCTATCGCAAGGTCTGCTAATGGTTCACTGGCAAACAACAACAAACTACAACAATAGCCTGTATCAAAGCGAGCTCTGATGGTGCGATTGTAATTGCTACTTAGGCGTTAGGTAGTGTTTTTTTTTGAATTTTTTGACCCCCGCCCCCTGGTGAAATTTCGTGAGATTTTATTCGACCCACAAATCTCACGTGAGATTTTTCAAAATGTGGGTAAACGTTTAATTTGACAGTCAGTAGATTTTCTTTCGAACGAATTTCTGAATGATCTTAACCATATTATAACGATTACGCTTACGATTAAATCTTAAGCATACGTGCAATCTGGATGAAATGGACCAAAACAGTATTATTTTGTTGAGAAAAAAATTACGTGAGATTTGCGGAGACCCCCCCTCCTCTCCCCAACGTGAGATTAGATGAGATTTGACTCGACCCCCTCCCCCCCCTAAACGCCTCACGTAATTTGTGGACGCCCCCTTAACGGCTTGGTAGAGTCTAGTTAGCTACGAGTATACAAATTATACAAGTACAAGTATAGTCCGTGATATAAAGTTCTAAACAATAGGAAATTAGCAAAGGCCTGACTTGTCGTTATGAACAAAAGTAGCTAACAGAGAATCCGTACTTATATACTTATAATATTAGGTATAAATGCGAAAGTGAGTCTGTCTGTCTGTCTGTGTCTGTGAAATTTGATATGGAGATAGTTTAAGTCCCGGGAAAGGACATAGGATACTACTGTTTTATACTATGTCCGGTTATAATGTACGGTTCCCGCGGGACACACGAGTTTTGGCGCAACTGAGTTGCGGGCGTCATCTAGTTACTTATAAATTATAATATAAGTTAATGATTACCCTATTTACTTCTTCCTGCATAAGAGTTTATTGCTGAATATGAAATCGTTCCATCGTACATGGATTGCCATGAGTCATCAAAGAACCATAAGTAGAGAATAGAGATGTGATATTGTTGTTTTGAATGATATTATTACTATATAAGATTCAGATATAACGATTCTATGAGAGATACTGAGTGAAACTGCACAGTTTCTCAAGTTGGTCGGAGTTTTAAACAAAAATGTAATAAAATTTACGTATCCTCGAAATTCGCGAACAACTTCCCGTGGCTCGCTGTGGCTCGTCGGTATCATATTATTTATTTTGCTTATCATCATGTCGTAATAGTTACATAAAATATATCAGTGTATTCCTTATCGTGCAGCAATTATTATAACACTCATTAAAATTGACCAAGTGACATTTGATTTTCATTGGTAATAGTCGGGTGTCACACATGGCTAATAGATCACTTAGATGGTGTCTCGCCCGGTTTATTCTAGCCGAGTAACCCCCACATGACACTGTGACTCAGTAACTGGGTTGAGTGTCGAACAAAGTGTCACACAAAGTCGGTATTGTTTACAATATGATTCAGCTTTTTCGTACATCAGCAGTTCATCGCGATATACATTCGTTTATTAACAAAAACAGAACTGAGATTGTTTTTCGAGTTCATTTGCATTTTGTATATTCTTTGTGTCAATGAACAGTTTGTCTTTTACCCATATTTATTTCCTGGCAATACAAATGTGTTTATTAGTTATCTTTTTACGCTTGAACCGTTCTTGAAGAAAGGTACGGTGATATATTTGAATTCCAAGAAAGGCCATGTTATGATAGTTTTTACCACGGAAATGTACGGCGCGGTCAACATCTTATAAATAATGCAAACACGTGCACTAATTGTTTCATTGTTATTGTAATGTAATATCAACATGTAGAGCAGTAAGCAATTAATTACGTATTTAAACATTATCCAGACAAACGGAGTACAAAGATTACATTTGGAATGACTTCTACACAACAATGTTAACTAGAGTAATACTGTGCTGTTAAATATATGTGATATCTTTACATACTCATGCCAGGATAAAATTAAACGTTATTATAAATTTATAACATACCTATGGAAGTATTTTCCTTAAAATCATGACATAAACAGTGAAGTACTTTAACTGTCCAGTATTCGGTATTATAAATGCATTTAAATCGTCTAAAAGTTCACTTTGCGCGTATAAATACTAACTATACGATGTGCACACTAAATGTCACAGCGGGCGTTCACTCGCACGCGTAGCTGTCCTCCGACTGACAACAAAAATAGCAGAATGCAGATAACTAAAGAGACAAGTGTTGGATAAATAAAACATTTACTACAGCCCTGAAAACGTCTTTATTGCATTCGTGTATCCCCTATGTTTGGTGCTGTGTTGCACCTCACAGGTAGCCCTTTGAATTGTATTAGAATATTTTCTTTATTAAGGTCGGATAAATGCTTTACAATCAAATGGATAAAGGGTCAAAAAAAAATTTAACGTTTTAGATTTTTCTGATGCAATGCCTCGCACGATTAAAAATATCTTATATCTTAAAAGTTTTATTATATTGACTTAATGTTTAAATAGTCTGGAAAATTATCGATGTATTTCTGATAAGTTTATTATTGAGACCTTAGGATAGAGTTCAGTGACGAATAGAAATAGACGCGGAAAACGTACACGGTCAAGACTCATGAATCGAGAGAACTGTGCGAACTTCGGCGTCTATAGTAGGCACCTCACATACTAATTATTAATGTGTGTACTGTGTACTTATATGGAGTAGCTGCTATATATATAGGCGATATGTACCGGAAGCGATAAGGATGTCATAACAGGAAAATAATAAGCTATGCACATCTGACAAGACTAATCGAAATTTTAATCAAATAATGATAATATCATCATTGATATCCTTATCAAAATAAGACGACCCTAATTAAAAGAAAATATTTTACCCCTAAAATTTTAAGCTGGGAACATGGATGACTAAGTTAAATAAATTTGAACCTTTCGATAGCTGAACTATTTTATAAGATAGTTTAAACAAGGCTCTGATAAGTCTGATAGAAATATTAAACTGGGAATGCTTAGCCGCGATCTTACGAGCGAGACGTCTGGAAAGCGCTAGAAAAAGGGGTCTGGAGATGTCTGAATACATAGCTCTAAAGGCTTTTGTCTATATTAATGATTTTTAGGAGAGGAAGGAGGGGCGAGGGCGATAGTTTGGTGCATTCAGCTGTTGAACAAAAGGTTATTAATGTTCTATTGTGCCTTCTACATTGCATCGTCTAAGAATAGCTTAATCTTGTGGTGAAAACAGATAAAGATAAATCTGATAAACTAGAAAAAAGCTTATTCAAAACAGCTATAAGAAGGACCCGAGACTAATAATAATATGGTATTAAAAATGAATCACGTTAATAAACCAGTAAAATAAGTTGGCTGTTTACATCGTAACTTGTGATTCCGATCAGTTCAAGGAAAAGGTAGAGTTTCTAGGTCATGGATGTTTTTAAAACAAATAAACTGCATAAAGTTGATAACTGCGTAAGATATTAATAAAATTCTAGTAGGCTGTGGTCACATATACATACTAAGCATGTTGCATATTATGGGACAATCCTTATGATGGTTAATCCCTTAAAGAAAAGGTTTCTACACAACACAACTTTTTTGGAATGAGTAAGCTCTATCTTAACTTAGAGGTTCATAATGACGAAAAAAGGCACTCGGGTAAAAAGTAAGAACCTTTTTTTGTAGTCGGTTAAGAAGCTAAGTAATTTTTGTGACGTCCGATGCACGACTTACAAGATAGGCAAGGTTATGGGTCGCGTGATATTTGTTTCTTCCTTATCTCATTACAATAATATTTATGATAATGTTTTTCATCAGTTTAAACAACAGGATCCTGTCATCCTATAAATAAATTTGAGGCACACTTACGTCCTAACCCCTACACAGAATTTGAAAATATCTCAAACACGTTAACGTTATTAATAATAAAGTCGTTATCAATAATATCTACAGACGTTGGTCTCTTGTAGTCTGTTACTATTTGAGATATTAATTAACTTATCTCGGCGAATGCCATATTTTGGAGAATGGGACCAATGGGATGAGATTTAGCTGAAGGACTTTCATGATTAATATTGTTACAATCCAAATATAATACAATACAAATATAATATAATGTGATACATGAAATTAGTTGTTCATGTTAAGAGTCCGTATACGAAATTTTGCCGATGAATATGAAATTGCAAAGGTTCGCTACAGAAATATTATTAGGTTTTTTCCCCTTATTAGACTTAAAAAAATATATATTAATTATTAGATTTAAAATATATTTAAGCGCGGAAAGCCGACTCGAGCCTTGCGGCGAGTAATATAATGTGAGATTTAGGTTGTTTTGAATCGTGTGTTTTTGGCACAATTTGTTTTTTTTCTTTTTTCTCGAATTGGATAGAATTTTATCTATATATTATTTCTGTCGTTTTCTTTTTATGAATTACAGCTCCAAGTTGCCGAAATTAACAGCAATTCTTTGCCCATTTTCTCTAAAATTTTGCTGAGTTACATATTTTTTTACTCTACTATTTCATATTAAAGTGGTAAAAAGTAATTCCAACATTTTATAGACGACTTTCTCAACAGTATATTGTATTTTTTTCATACCGTTAAGACGTCAATACAATCCATAAACAAGTGATATTCTAAACCTTTTACAGCAAAAATCACAGAACTGTCGCGGGTTTGAGTTGGATTATTTAAAAATACTTAAAAAAAATCTAGCTCCAACATTAGATTATAATTGAAATGATCTTACATGTTAAGCATTAAAACTTATAGAAATACTGTATTTTAACTGTTCAATCACGTATGTAAAATCAGCGAAATCGGAAAATTTCGTATACGGACTCTTAAGTTCTGTCACCTCAATTCGGAAAGATTGATTTCTTGGAGTTCCATTGCCACGATCTCTACTTCAAAAATTAATTGAAGAAATAAAATTACAAAATAAAATCAGGAAGATTTTAAAGTATCTTGATGAAATAGGATTATTTTTTAATTTTTTACAACCCCCATGCTCTCGGCGAGGGGCACGATAATTTTGTTAAAACTTAAATGAAAATTTGTTCAATCTTTCTACATTTACTTTGGCCCTTAGGGCATGTAATGATTTTCGTACCCTTATATGTATTAAAAAAAAATGTTGCTGAAATTGGTTATGTACTTGTACCCTAATATACAGGGAGTAACAAAACTAAGTGATAACTGATAATACTTTAGGGTGTGAATGTGTTTTGTTACACCCCGTATATTTTAATCATTTTATGTTTTTTTAATATATTATGTATATATATTTTTTAATATGTATATATTATACTAAACCTTTTTATAGTTATTATACAAAACGTAGGTGCCTGGCATATTTGACGGGAAAATCGATAAACAAAGTCACGTACTTTAGATCACGTTCTGTGTCACGTGAAAATCAAGATGTTGAAGAGTTTATGAAATTTCAAGAACGTACTTACAATAATATGATTTATGATTATTTTTATATATAGAGATAAAAATGAAAAATTTATCTTCGTAAGTAGTTTTATAGTTCCCGGAGCTTTAAAAGATAATGTTTTATTTAATATTTTTTGGTGCAACTGATTTATAGAAATAGATGTAGGTAAGTTACAAAGTAAAAATATATACTTATATAAAACAATGCAATACATTCGTCTTACAACGTTTTTTGTTGTTCTCTAGAAACATAGGTATATATGCGGTATGCCATGCCGGTAGTCACGAATTAATATACTATTAACACACAATGAAGGTTAAAAAATATTTACTATATGTAAGCTAAAAGCTTACATTCTTTGTCTAAAAATCCTTGGAAGTATATTATAATAATAACATTTTTTCATCGATTAGGTTTCTATATTCGATAAAAAAATGACAATAGTAATAAAATTTTATTTAATTTTAACTTGATGTTGCCTACAATACAACTTCAGACAGAAATTCTTTTAACACGCGGGGATTACGAATCTACGTCGTTTAATTAATTGGCGGAAAGGGACATACCATAGCTTACACGCATGTAAGCTATGGTATGTCTTTTTCCGACACATAAAGTATCTTCATATAAATTTTTAGTGGTTTAAGCTCAAAGAAAAACAAAACAAATACGACTTTCGCGTTTATAATGTTAGTACTAATATATTATAATAATCGGTAAATGATTAATTTAGCTTGTTGCAGTTAATATTTAACATTTAAATGACCACAGTAATTAGTGGTTCTGGAGCGAGGTAGGTAAATTCGACTGTAAAATTATTTTATTTCGAGAGTATTGTTGGCAAGTGGCCAATAGTGATTTGAATTTAATACGCCTACCGATTATCACAAAATATTCGTGGATTAAATAGAAATTGACCTTGTCCGATTCTCCGCAATATGAATCCACGGTTAGCTTAAAAGCTTAGAGTACATTTGATTACATTTACATTTAGCTTACTCTTTTAACCAAATATCTGGCGTTATTCGGCGTCGACAGTTGATTATGCTAAGCCCTTAACATTATATAAATTAAAATAAACATTCTCTAGGTAGGTTAAACATGTTAGTTTTCAAATTAAATTATCGATGACGATACCACGTTCGTGTGATCTTATGGCGAGCAAAGTAAGCCCTAGGGGCCTAGTATCCCACAATCTTTACATTTTGTGGCACACTTTACGGAAAAACTATCATGCCTATTGATTTGTCCTTCAAAATAGTAATTTTTATTAATATGTAGATGTCTTATCAATAATTATCATCAGTCAGTCAAGGTATGACGACGCGAGCCCTCACAAAGCTCGGCTTTTAGCTAGTTATATCTGTGGTTATATTATAATATAACCACAGATATGTTTTATTACAGAAAAACACCTGCATATGAGTTGTATGTAGGTATTATTAAATACTAATTCGAATTTTATACTGAGGTCGACCAGTACGCCGTGTCGAGGTAACAGAGAGCATAACTCGACTGTAATTAGCTCAATAACTATGTCGCTAATTGTGTAATGAAACAAAGTTATCCGATGCATAAAAACAATTTCATATATTATTAGGAATTACAGAAAAAATATTGACCACATCAAACTCTATTTAAAATAGAGTACCTATTTATCATTTGCATAACCGATGAACTAAGAAAATTTAGAATATACTATTCACATTAACAAGTAAAAATAATAAGAATTTTACTTAGCTTTTCTTCGCAAAATTACGCTGCCTATACAAAAATAGAACTGATGATTGTGATTTGTTGGGATTCTCTCTGTGTGAAAAATAAGTATTCATTCTCATTCTTTTATTTTTAGTTTTTACGTGTACCTTTCGCATACGGCTCTGCTGCGGCAAAACCTAGTTATTCATAATCATATAGTTATGATTATGAATAACTAGGTTATTCATAATCATATTAGTTGATATAATCTTATATCTTTAAACGAGCAATATATAATTGGAATCTCGGAATCGGCTCCAACGATTTTCATAAAATTTAGTATATAGGGGGTTTCGGGGGCGATAAATCGATCTAGCTAGGAATTATTTTCATAAAATGTCATTTTATGTGTGTTTTTTGAATTTTTTGAATACCGAGCGAAGCTCGGTCATATAGCTAGTATATAATGATGTAAGTATAGTACTTTTAGGAAACATTGTATTTTTAAGAGAAAAAGTAGCCTATATGTTTATCCAGAGCCAGAACTAGGTAGATACCATGCCAAACATCAAAATCCTCTCTTTTACGAAAATAGCAACCTAGATATTATATATACTAACCAACTTTCGCCAACAACCTTTATATGTGAATAATATTATTAAATTCGGAGTACAAGACATGATAATAATATTTAAAAACTAGCTGTCCCGGCAAACGTTGTTTTGCCATATAAATAATTTTTGGCATGAAAAATAGATGTTGGCCGATTCTCAGACCTACTCAATATGCTCACAAAATTTCATGAGAATCGGTCAAGCCGTTTCGGAGGAGTACGGGAACGAACATTGTGACACGAGAATTTTATATATAAGACAAGTAGCACACTTAAAATTAATACCAGCTTGTTCCATAAATGCTTGATTAAAAATGCAAAGATAATAAAGATGTACGAGTTCCATCATTTATACTAATTATAAATGCAAGAGTGTGTCTGTCCGTCTGTTAGCAATTCACGCCCAAACTACTGAATCGATTTTGTTAAATTTTCTATGGAGATACTTACTTTGAGTCGCGGGAAATACCATACTTTTTATTCCGGAAAATGTGCGAGAAACGAATTATCTAGTACATTAAAAATACAATGGCTTAAAGAAGTATCATAAATTGAGTGCTCAATAAAAGACACGGCTTTGGCAAGTGGTGCAAGTAACGCGATTACGGCGCCTGATTGAGCGCATTCTGCTCGCTGAGTTTACGATCAGCCTGTCGATACATTTAACAAACATATTACTTACTCTGTGCTTATCCATATTATACTGTATTATAAATAAATTGCTATTGCAATTATTAAAGCCGTGAACGGAAGAACCAGATAACTAACATTTTATAACATAAGGAAAATCAACCTTTTTTTACCCTTACAATTTTAACAACCTTGTAACTTACCTACTAATTCATCATCTAGCTAATATACTTATATGACTACACATAAAACCACGGATTCCGACCCTCCTAAAGCTTCTACAAACGGCAATTTTTTACTGTTTCCTCCACTATCGTCTTCATTATTGTGTGTCTGATTGTTTGTCTGCCTGTTACCTCTTTAACCGATTTTGATCTTTGTTGTAGAGACTCAAAGGAATCTCAGGAAGGGATATTGGATAATTTTTATCCGGAAAATGCTTAAATTACAAAATTCAGAGCAACGAAGATGGAAGAAAAATGTTCTGTAATCTATACTTAATATTAAGCGGAAGAATTTGTTAGTTAGTTTGTTTGTTTTTTGTTTGAACGCGCTAATCTCAGGAACTACTGGTCCGATTTGAAAAATTATTTCAGTGTTAGATAGTCCGTTTATCGAGGAAGGTTATAGGCTATATTTTATCACGCTAAGACTAAGAGGAGCGAAGAAATAGAGGAAAATGTGGAAAAAACGGGGGGAAATTATTTGAAAGGGCTTATTTGAACGCGCTTATCTCAGGAACTACTGGTCCGATTTAAAAAAATATTTCAGTGTTAGATAGCCCAGTTATTGAGGAAGGCTATAGGCTATACTTTATCACGCTATAACTAATAGGAGCGAAGAAATAGAGGAAAATGTGGAAAAAACGAGGGAAATTGTTTGAAAGGGCTTATCTCACGAACTACTAGAGTCTAGAGCATTTTTTCTGTTATTTGGGTCAGCTAAGTCATAAGAAGTAGACCACCTGAAGGATCATAGGCTTTTTTGTGGACTAATTTGTCTGTAAAATTTCTAATTTACGCGGGCGAAGCCGCGCGGAACGTCTAGTTAAAAATAAAATTACAAAAAAAAAAAAACTTTTTAATATTTTTAATACTGATTACTTACCTCAATTGTTAAATTTTTAGTAACAAAACGAAATTTAAAATCTAGCCATTAGCCTTGTCACGCAATGTTCTTACATATATTTAAGGTACAAACGCTCGTACCTACCGCAATAATATTATCGAAGTCTTTCAAAAGTCGTCTTACATGAATAATATTATTATAGACTCTTTTAGTCATCCCTATTTAAGAATAATAGACATCAAACGGTATTACAGATTGTACGCTTTAGGAATAGTAATACCAATCACGTTAAGTTCCAGAGTTGGGCATAATTGAAATACTCGTTAATCTAATTACTAATCTAATTGCAAACTAATTAGAATACATTTTAATCTGATTACATTGTAGTTGAATTACTTCATAATTGTGGTTATAGAGATTACACAAAGCAATCGATTCTTAAGTATTCCAATTTCAAATAAATCTAATTAATTTTTTTACAATTACTTTTGTAATTGGTTTCGACTTTCGACTCATGTAATATTTTTTTTACAGTGTGAGGAGTTAAAATAAATAAGTTAGACCCAGTCCTACGTCTAACCCACCCCACTGTGGTGGCATCACACTTATCAATGACTAGCTGTTTCCCGCGACTTTGTCCGCGTTAATCCATCTTTGTATAATAACAAAGATGGATAGTTTTCCCCCTTTTTGTGGTTTTAATTTTCATTTAAGCAAATGTCAATAAACTTTCATGTTTCTAAATCAAGAAATGATGGACTTTCATTCAAATTTTTAACCCCAATTTCACCCCCTTGGGGGTAGAATTTCCAAAAACGCTGAAATACGTATCCATTCATTTTTAATCAGTAGCACATAAATAAACTTTCATGTTTCTAACTTAAGAAATGACGGACTTTCGTTTAAACTTTCAACCCCTATTTCATCCCCTTGGGGGTAGAATTTCAAAAAACGCTTAAACACATATCCAATCATTTTTAATCAGTAACCCAAACATAAAATTTCATGTTTCTAACTCAAGAAATGACAGACTTTCATTCAAATTTTCAACCCCAATTTCACCCCCTTGGGGGTAGAATTTCCAAAAACGCTTAAATACGTATCCATTCATTTTTAATCAGTAACCCAAAAATAAAGTTTCATGTTTCTAACTCAAGAAATGACGGACTTTCATTCAAACTTTCAACCCCTATTTCACCCCCTTCGGGGTAAAATTTTCAAAATTCCTTCCTTAGTGAGTGTCTACTTAATAAAACCCTACTCACCAAATTTCGTTGCTGTAACTTTAACAGTTTTTGCTCAGCGATGATGAATCAGTCAGTCAGTCAGTCAGTCAGTCAGGACATGTAATTTTATAAGTATAGATATAAGATATTTTGCTAGAGTCGTACAATTTTAATCCGATGCATACTAAACCAAGATCTTTGTTGAGTGTAATTTCGTTAGTCGAAATTTTGTTCCTAATAGTAGGAACAAATTTTCGTCATTCACATGAACACAACGCACCTATTAGTCAAGTCAAGCAAAAATCACGTCCTGACTTAATCTTAATTAACCAAGAAAAATCTTTTGAGTAAAATTCCCCAGACACGTTTATGGCACATTTCGCGCATGTAAATAGTCTAAGATTTCTACAAAAATTCGCTCATGGAAATATGTAGAGACCGGTACTTGATAAATATGTAAAAATGCTAGATGTTTTTATATTTTCTGAAGAAGCAATACTGTTTTTGACTCTCAGAGAAAATAATTGACTTAGTTTATTGAGTGCAACAGGTCGCAGTCAAGACGCGTTCGATTTTATGTGACACTTAACATTTTCTAATGGAATATTAATTTCGCCTCTTAAAAACAGCACGTAAATCATATTTAATAGGTGTGTTTTAATGCAGTATTTGCTGCTTATTTGAGATTTTTTTATATAAACCAATGCAGCAATGTAACAGGTGTTTAATATATTACTAATTATATTATTATTGTTGGTCTACTTACCGCATTTCGAGTTGCTTATGAGTGTGACGATAATCGTGTGCATTATAAATCCTTCAAATCGATAACACCTTGATTTTGTTTTCTAAATGCTATGCTCGACAGATCATAAACCAAAATTCACAATAATTTATAAACGTGTCGCCTTATTTTCCTACGACTAGTAGAAATAAAATTATAATGTTTTTGTTTTATTTTAATACACAAATCATGTTAGAATGTTTTTATTATAAAATAATAGGCCGAAATATGTGTTGTGTCGGTCGAGCCGGGCGCGCGTGGCGCTGTGGTCGGCCGGGCGGGCGACTGGCGCAAGGGCGGGCGGCGGCGGTGGGGCGGGCGGCGGATCCATCTCCTACCTTGCAGCTTTATGCTATTGTAACTTTGAATAACATATCCATTTAGTGCGAGCGAGACGGAGCATCACGCGAATAGCGATGTCATGTTCTTAATATTCGGTTATGGCTCGTATTGTTTGTTGTTGTTTCTTTGTTACAATTATTGTATTATTGAGATGATACCTGAGTTTCAAAAGCATAGAAAAGTTTTTAATGTATAGTATTATTTACATTTGAGTTGTATATTAGGGTCTTATTTCATTTACATTTATTGAGTAACTACTAAGTACCAGCTATGTAGTAGTAACTTGTAAAAAAATCTTGAGTTTTTAATATTTACCGTCGCACTCACTCAGTCATTTAATAATTACCTAACTTTAAACTAATCTAAAGTTTGACAGTAAATATATAGAGCACAGACTTATAATGTATACTGTAGAGTTAGAGTTTGTATATGTTGTTATGATAAAAAAATGTCAAAGCAAGCTGGTGCAATAACGCTCGCTAAACTTTAATGTAATTATTATTCTCGTGTTTAATATTGGCGCTATCAAGAAATTCGTCATTATCGCTTTACGATGTGTACTTTACACACATTTGTGTTTCGGTTTTATTGTTCATCTCGATAACAGTTGTTTGCCGTGATTAAATATGCAATGTAGAAATTTTGTCGCCATATTACTCTGTTTGGTTTTAGGTGAACATTTTTCGGTGTGCATTTTAAAAAAGAATGTTGCTAAGTCTAACCCTAGTGTGACTCGACTACATCCCATCGAGAAGAGAGTCATCGGTGGTACACCGACAAGCCCTAATCAGTACCCTTTCACGGTGCAATTCATTAATTTAGGTGCTCTATGCGGGGGCACCATACTCAGTCAGAAGACGGTGCTCACTGCGGCTCACTGTTTTGATTTAAATCAAGATAAGGAAGAAATGATTATAGTAGCAAGTACGTATACAAATATATATATCATGGCACCCGCTTTCATTGATTTCCGTAGAACAAGGTGCCTAAAATTAACAACACTGTTTGTAAGTTGGAACTTGAAATACATACATGCATTTAAATATATTGATTGTTCAGGTCTGTACTCGGGGCCATTTAGGTTGAGAGCTCGGTGCGATCTTGACATAGCTTTACCCTTAACCCTTATTCACAGTCCATACACTTGTCCTAAAAGCCGCTCGCTTCGTAAACTCGGAAACATTTTGAATACTCATAAGCATAACATTAGACGCTTACATAAATTATTTCATATATTATGATATAAGTAGCAAAACGGCTAAGTGCGACTAGTCAAACTTCATACTTTTTACATCTTAAAATTAAGTAACGTAAGTAAAACTTAAATAAGACTGGGCGTTTTCACACTGCGACGATAACGACACGACACGATACCACAGAATAGATAAGGGCCACCGCACATATACAATTTCAAGTTGGCCGACTATATCGAACAAACTAAATTGCGTAGTGTCACAATTTAATTGGACAACTTCATCGCGTACGCTGCCAGCCGCAGACTTTTAGATTTGGTAACGGTGTTGCTAGCCTAGCGACGTGCGTGTTAAAACGCGTAAAAAGCACGCTTTTATTGTGGCATTAATAAAACGAAGGCGAAAAGAAAGGAGAATATTTTGGGTGCATTCAATACTACAAAAGTGACACTACGCAATTTAGTTTGTACGATAGCCGGTCAACTTGAAATTGTATAATATGTGCGGTGGCCCTCTTAGGCCAGTCATTAAAGCCAAAACCTGAAAGAAATTAGTAACTTGATGAAATTTTAGGGGGTTGTTAAAGAAGGTAAAATAACTTACCGTGTGATTTTGCAGCGTTCTGGGGTGTACGGAAAGGGTTGAAAAGGGGTGAAAAAGGTTTTTTGTTAATAACATTGCGTAAAAAATTAGTAACACTCTGCAAATTTGGAATTAGGTTGTTCTTACCGTTTTGCAACATACGGAACATTATTAATTATTAAAAAACAATAAAATTTGTTAATAACAGGGGTAAAAAAAAATAGTAACACGCTGCAAATTTGGAATTAGGTTTTTCTTACCGTTTTCTAACGTGTATTAAATTTGCAGCGTTTTGCAACATACGGAACATTGTTTGTTATTAAGAAACAATAAAATTTATTAATAACAGGGGTAAAAAAAATTAGTAACTCGGTGTAAATTTAGAATTAAGTTGTTCTTACCGTTTTGTAAAGTGTATTAATTTTGCAGCGTTTTGCGACATACGGAACATTGTTTATTACTATATGAACAATTATTTCATTTAGTATTGATAACGGTAAAAACAACTTAATTATAAATTTGCAGCGTGTTACTACATTTTTTACCCTTGTTAATAACAAATTTCATTGTTTTTTAATAATAAACAATGTTCCGTATGTTGAAAAACGCTGCAAATTTAATACACGTTAGAAAACGGTAAGAACAACCTAATTCCAAATTTGCAGCGTGTTACTATTTTTTTACCGCTGTTATTAACAAATTTTATTGTTTTTTAATAATAAACAATGTTCCGTGTATTGCAAAACGCTGCAAATTTAATACACGTTACAAAACGGTAAGAACAACCTAATTCCAAATTTGCAGCGTGTTACTATTTTTTTACGCAATGTTATTAACAAAATACCTTTTTCACCCCTTTTCAACCCTTTCCGTACACCCTAGAACGCTGCAAAATCACACGGTAAGTTATTTTACCTTCTTTAACAACCCCCTAAAATTTTATTTCATACTAATTTCTTTCGGGTTTTGGCTTTAATGACTGGCCTATCTATTCTGTGGTATCGTGTCGTGTCGTTATCGTGCAGTGTGCAAACGCCCATTGGGAGCCAACATAAAGATCATCGCCAAAGACTAATAAAAAGTAGATACGAGTAGATAACCATACTCAATTCACCCTATACTGTATGTATGGAGAAGGTACGATTAATAAATTGTAACTCTTTGTAGCAATCATAGCAGACAGCAGTTTTAAATCTCTGATATGATTTGTATATCAGATATTTAAAACGGGCAATTCAAAAGTTTAAAACAAACAAACAATTTAAAAGCAATATTTTAAATTTAAAATATAATATTCAGATGCACGATTTGTAATGGATTACCGAGGCATCAAGCATGAGGTTTGGGACTTCAAAGTACACGAGGGCTACTTAGCAGACAATAAAGAGTCTTTTTCCAATGATGTAGCGGTCATATTGATCCAGGAGGATTTTGAATTCAACGAGTCGGTGCAGACGGCCAAGCTGTGTACCACCTCTGTATGGATGAGACGAAATGAAACGTTCTATGCTACAGGCTGGGGAGAGACTGAGGTAAACTTGAAATAAAAACCGGCCAAGTGCGTGTCGGGCCACGCGCAATATAGGGTTCCGTAGTACCTACCGCTAGTTTCTGTTTTTTTTAATGGTCAATGAATGTACATTTAAAACGTGTTTTACACTACTAACAACGTCATCTCAGTTACGTTTATTAAAAGAATTTGAACGAAAAGTTCCTTTATACTTCTCCGAATATTTTTTTTTTAGTTGATCGACTATTGCTCAAAGGTGAACGCAGATTTGGGCCGCACCGCACGCACCGCAGTCGCCGCATTCGAATTCTTTATATGAAGTTATATGCAAGCTCGCATACCTACCTACCCGCGCCGCAGTCTTCGCAACTTCATAATAATATGAAGAATTGCGAATGCGGCGACTGCGGTGCGTGCGGTGCGGCCAAATCTGCGTTCACCTTAACTTATGGAGTCTTCTTAGCCGTGATAATAGTCTTTGAGCAAAACCGCGGACAGACAGACAGACGGACAGACAGACGGACAGACAGTCGGACGGACAGGCCGAAACTGCAAGGGTTCCTAGTTGACTACGGAACCCTAAAAACGACACACTCGTCCTAAACACATAATATACGGCGCTCGTGTATTATGTGTTTAGAACAAGAGGAAGTTACGGGTAAAAATAATGGGTGTAGCCTTTGAGTAGAAGAGTATTTTCAAGTGCCATTTAAATTATGCAACTGTCATGCTGTCCAGCAATTTGTTATACATAATATTATGATACAGGAAATATAATAATAAATCTTTGTTTGCTCACACAAAATATTGCAAACAAAAAAAAAATAAATATAGTAAAAGCGCAAATTAGACAACCATTGTTATATTTTGTTACAATATGTTAGAGATTTATTACACTGGCTGTATGATCACTGATCTATCATGACTTATTCATGAGTCATGACTTATGGCCGTTTTCTGATTTATTCAACAGTGTTGTGGATTGGTTAATAATTTGAACATGGACAATCAAAATCGTTATTAAGTTGATAAACTCTTGGCATAAAACCTTAGTGACCTGAACGCCACTCCGAAAGAAACCCCAACCACCTAGTCTTGTATAGAAGTTACCACCATAAGACCTTTATATCGGTTTCAGTACGGCAAGTCCGTACTCGGGAACGCTCTCAGCTCAGCGTCACTCAGCTTCGTGGATGCTCGCAACTGCACGGAGTGGAACAAGCTGGCAGTGAGCGCGGACCAGTTCTGTCTGTACGGGGACGGCGAACGAGACACGTGCCGGGGAGACTCGGGCGGGCCCATCCTGTGGAGAGGGTGAGCTGTTATTTCAGGCAGATCGATAATGCCATAGTTTATAGCAAACAATATGTTATAGATTCACTCAACTCAAAGCTCGGTAAGCAAGATTGTTTGCCGTTTTAAAGGGATAATATTTCGATGTTTCGACCCATTCCAACTTTAACAGAAATGCCTTTTTTGCGGAAATGAACAGGGGGGTTGGAAAAGCTCACTGGATTCTCCAGGTGCGTATTCCACGACTAAACACAGTAATAGTGCTCCACTCGTGCTACGCAACTTTGCCGTAACCATGTTACCCAACTTTGCCGTAACCATGTTACGGCAAAGTTGCGGGAATGATGAAAGTGAAACCCACCGCAGCAACTGCCTAATGCCTAGGGTGTCTCAAAAAATGCTATAAAATGATTGATTTTAGTTTAGCAAGCATAAAAATTTGACCAATTTTTTCACTATGTTGAAAATTACAAAGGAAACTGAATTAAAAAGGTGTTTTCAGGCTGATTGTCGGTATGACATCGTACGGGCGGCGCTGCGGCACGGCGCCCGGGATGTACATCAACGTGGGATACTTTCACCGCTGGATACAAAACGCAGTCACTACACTAAAACAAAAATTTTGTTTATTTGAAGATGAAAGTTAGGAAACTGAATATAAATTCTTAAAATCTATACTGATAATATTATACAGCTGAAGAGTCCGGTTTGAAGAATTTATCAGTGTTATGCTAAGTGCTCACATACGGTTTTGCTCGATCGAGCAATAACGTCGAGCAAAACCTGCGGCTCGGATTTCGTCCACACATTCAGCATTGCTCGATAGTTTTATTCTAAATCGATAATATATTTAATTCCATCAAGCCGGCTCGATGCGAGCCTTCGAGCGGCTCGATGCAAGCCTTCGAGCTGTGAGTTTTGCGGTCCACACAGTAATTATTACTCGACTTGGAGTAATAATTACCTAACTGTATTTTTATCCCGAAAAATTTTACGGTTCCCGCGCCACTAACTTATTTTTGCGCAGTTGCGGGCGTCATCTAGTTGGCTAAATATTATCACGCTAAGATCAATAGAAGCGGTGCACCAATGAAGAATGTTTCAAAAACGGGGGATCTTCATTCAAGAATATGGTGTTTGAATGATTAGAATATTCGAGACCATTCCGTTCGAGATACCCGTCATACCCGTTTGGGTCAATGCGTCCCTAGGGTCATTATTGACATAAGTAAATCAAAGTACTGCTAACTAACTTTGAGTTATCGATATTAGTTCATAAGCCAAAAAAGTTTTCCAATTTATTAAGTTTCAAATTAATGATTGAATGCCTTTGGGAGCCTGAAACAATCAGTCTGTTGTTTTTTGTTTCAGCTTTATTTAATTTGCAATAATAAAAAATTGTAAGTTGTGGCTTAAAATTCGAAGCTTTTGTTTTTTTAAACCTTAACCACTGACGTGTATTTACTTGCATTAACACTGACGTACGTCTCACGGACGTACGCTAGATTTAAACAGCTCTAAGTCAAAAATTGTATAAAAAATATGGTTATTTTATTATACATCGTCACTTCAGTATATATTGTACTAATAAATAAAATAATTATTTTCTTATGTTTAATATTTATTTATATTTCTCAAAACAAACAAAAAGCTAATAAGAATCACCGGAAACTAGTGATGAGCAAAATTGTTCTTGGTCTTGCAGTCTTGGTCTTGGTCTCGCAAAAAATGCAAGACCAAGACCAAGACCAAGACTACCCTAAGACTAGCAAGACCAAGACCAAGACTAGGTGTGCAAGAACAAGACCAAGACCAAGACCGACCGACGAAAAATTTTTAGCAAGACCTTGCTCCATGCAAGACTCTTGCTAAAAATTTTTACTTCGTCGCAGTGACCATATTATGAAATAAAATATTTATAAGTTATAACAATATACCTACTTAACATGAATTTCAAGTTCTTGTTCCGTACCCAAAGGGTAAAAACGGGACCCTATTACTGAGACTTCGATGTCTGTCCATCTGTCTGTCTGTCTCCAGGCTGTATCTCAAGAACCGTTATAGCTAGACTTCTGAAATTTTCACAGATTATGTATTTCTAGTGCCGCTATAACAACAAATACTAGAAAAAAAAATTAAGTAAATATTTAAGGATTTCCCATACAACAAACGTGTTTTTTTTTGCCTTTTTGGCTCGTAATTCATAAATCATAATGGAACCATGTAGACACTTAAAATTTGCAGAAAGTCCTCAATTATATGTGCACTTTAATATTTGATAATAAAATTAAAATAAAATAAGTAATTAAGGGCCCCCATATGAAAAAAAAAATTTTCCCCTACTTTCGCTCTATAATGGCACGGAACTCTTCGTACGCGAGTACGACTCGCACTTGGCCGAATCCTATAGTAATGTACTGTATCATATATTTTTTAGACTTATGCCCCCTCTATGATCTTAATATGCTTTTGAAAGACCTATCCATAGATAGCCCACACGCACAGGTTAGATGAATAAAAAACTGGAGAGGTCTCAAGGGACACCCGGAATCCGATGGAACGAAGTTATTTCTTACGGACAAATAACCTGCATATAAATACACTAAAAAACGGAACAAAAAAAAAACAAAAAAATCATAACTGGCTTGATTTCTATGAGAGAGAGAGAGAGAGACAGAGAAAGACGTGCACGCCGCACGACATACAACTATAGCAAAAAGCACAGACATAGATCAAAATAGATATACCACATCTATCTTGATATGATGTCTCTCTATGTCTGTGCCTCTGTGGCAAAAAGTGTCGGTCAAAAAATATCGTTCAATAACTTTTTCCGTCTAGCCCCCTTTCGCAACGCGCGATAAGGAACTTTGTTCCAAAAATTTTTTTTGTTTCAGTTGTACCTATAAGGACCCCTACAATTTTTAATAATTTTTCTATTTTCGTATCAAAATCTTAATGCGTTTCACAGACTACACCTACTTACCAAGTTTTAATTGTATAGTAATAATTGTAGAGCTCTTATAGTTGCTCTTATAGTTTCAGAGAAAAGTGGCTGTGACATACGGACGGACAGACAGACAGACAGATATGACGAATCTATTAGGGTTCCGTTTTTTGCCATTTGGCTACGGAACCCTAAAAATACTCTAGAAGAAATCCGAGGGAAAGTTCTTATTTTTTCAAATTTTCAATTTTCTTAAGGACATTATTGTCGCTAAACGATCAGCCTATGTTGAGTTGGCTCTCGACTTTTCATTAGTATTTTCAATTTAAGAATCATTCTCTTAAGAAGTTAAGATAAGATCATGTAGCTAGTAGTAATAATTTAGGTTTGAAAATGTTTTTTCGAGAAATTGAAACGTTTACAAAAAGTTTTGAAAAATGTTTGCAAGAGTCTTGCTTTTTGCAAGACCAAGACCAAGACTAGGCATGCAAGACCAAGGCCAATACCAAGACCAGACGGATTTGAGCAAGACCAAGACCAAGACTGCACAAGCAAGACCAAGACCAAGACTGGTCGAGTCTTGGTCTTGGTCTTGCTTTGCTCATTACTACCGGAAACAAAAATATGCCTCTTTCCTATGAGCTCAAAAACTTAATTTTTCAGTCTAAAATTATTACAGAACTAATTATATCTTATTATTTATGAAATATTCTTTGATATAAAAAGGAATAAAATGCACGTTTTTATGAAATTGACACTTTTTGCGACATGGCATACGGATGTCATAGTTCCTTCAGCATAAAATTCAAAAATTGATTTTTTTTGTGCTTCCCTCCATAATTCTGCTAAGGGAACATTGTCATCACTGTCTGATGAAATGAGAGTGAGGGATTTCAAAATATGTGATCTCTTCAGTCTCTGGTAGCAGGATCTCATTTTCATCGACACAAAAATCGTCAAACTCCGAAAAAGTAAAGTTTTCCTCAACAAAATTTTGATCGTTTAGATTAATTATACTCCATCCAATAGAAGTCGCAACTTCAGCGTTAAAAAAAAAGTTTATAACAAACTATTTTGAAGCAAAAACAAATTTAAATTCAAAAATTAAAAACTTACATTACCACTGACAATACGTCTCACAGACGTCACATGGTGTATATTTACCTATTTGAGTTTCACCACATTTCTGGTCACTACCGCTTCGGACACGTTACCGGTACCTAGGAAGGTACTGGAAAGAACAAGTTCATCCGACAACGATTTTAAAAGATATTATCGTTTTGGTCGCGCGCCTACGTCTCACAGACGTACGTCAGTGGTTAAGGGTTAAAGCTTAACTGATAACTATTAGATAACGAACCGAAGGGAAACAATATTACATACGAAAAAAGGATTTTTGTGAAAAAGGTTTTAAAGAAACATAATATTATTTCACAAAATATAAAGAAAATAAAGTAGTGTAGTGAGATCCACGTCGATGGACGCGTAAAAAAGCAATGGGCCCGCTTCAAATTTATTTGATTTATTGTTTTCGAAGGGGCATTAAAAATAAAGTAATGAAATCTGCAAATATTATAATATTTTTGGAGAAAAACTCCATCTAGATAGTAACAATAGAACCTTCTGCATACTAGATTAACGTAAATATATTTTAGAACGACAACGTAGCGTCGATGCGAAGTTTGTAAGATTGTATGGTTTTTAGTTAGTTATACAAAACGTAGATGGCGCTTACACTCGTGATCCAAAATTAAAAATAAAACCCGTTTCATCATGAATGAACTACAATACTAATAGTATAACTGCTAAAGTGTGTCTATATGTCTGTCTGTTACCTTTTTTTAGTTTTCACGCTTAAACCACTGAACCGTTTTTGATGAAATTTGGTTTTCAGGATATTTTATTTAGATTACTTTGCGACACTTTGAGTCCTGAAAAGGATATTTGATACTATATTTTGTGCTATACCTAACGTGACCATACGTCCCGCTTTGGGCGGGACAGTCCCGCTTTCAGGCAGTCTGTCCCGCTGTCCCCCGCGAGGCCGAAATTGTCCCGCTTTTGCAAACAGACCAAACGACAATTTAAAAGTATTTTTATGATTGAAATGCCTGTGTAATGCCTGGAAGTAACGCACTCCCATTCAATAAATGTGGTTATTCTGCCATATTTTGCTTATACAGATAGGCACTAGACATTCACAAAATACTCAATCAATTGTATTTATCTCTATACTTTCATAATTAATAATAAAATGAAAATGAAATTTATTGGGGGGGGGGGGGTGTAGATGTCCCGCTCTAAGAAAAAAATAAATGGTCACGTTAGCTATACCTCACCGGGACGCATCGCAACGAGGCCAGTGACGTTACCAAGGTAACGTCCAAGCAACGTCTGGCGCCTTTACGTCGCCACACGAAGAAAGGAGTACATAATTATTATTTTAAAATCAAACATTTTCCTCTGATCCTTAAGTCATCGATAATAATAATATATAATAATTTTGAACAAACCTTGTACGACTCGGACGAATTTAAAACTATCCAGAGCACCTAGACAAGACGTTTTCAGATTACAAAAATCTATATGCTAAATTATTACAGAATTGAAATAAAAAACTTACGGTGCAAATGCAGATTTTCGTAATCTCTTTAATTTTCGGTCATTACTCATACAAAATATATCATGATTCATGACTATTAAAGTGTATGCTACATAAACGAGTAATCTGGCTCGGCATCCAATTCGGTTCGTTTCTTACTAAACGAAGTACGAACGGCATTATAAAAATAAGATACTCCATACTGATGTCAGTCAGACCCTCGTTTATGAATTATGATTAAATTGTTACATCTTGCATAACACTGTCCATGGCGACTGCGTAAAAATTTTGTAATTATATTATTTTTTGATTATTGCATTTTTACAATAACATGTAAACTTAATAAGACAAACACAAAGAGACCAGCTTAATTTTACGCAAATACCCTGGCATCCAACTTAAATAAACCATCTTTTTGAGCATGTTTTTGGGTCAGAAAAATACAAGAACACCTAAGCATAATTAAAAAAAATTCACTTACTGATGAAACTTGAAAGGTTATTCCTGTATTAAAAGTCGTATCTGTATGACTTCTACACCATTTCACAGGGCATTTAGGCATTTTAACAACGAAAATTTTGTAAAAAGCTACGTAAACGTAAGTAAACAAATTGTAAAATGAGTTTGACAATAATTATCATGTCAACCTGGTTGAATGTCACTCGTGTATATATACACGAAAAATGTGTACCGAACACATGCATAAAGTATACATGTATTCGGGTCACATTTTGTAGCCTTTTGGTGCACTTTTTTTGACGGAGTTACTCTTCCTGTAGTTTAAAGTTCACTGGTTTTAAGTTTAAAAACAGCGCTTTGCAGTGACGTAGAGGCACCAAATGTTGCTTGGACGTTGCCATGGTAACGTCTTCACCGGCCACGTCGCGATGGCTTCCCGGTGAGTTATTCGGAACGTGCACGTCAGTAGTGACATACTTATTTCAAACGAAGTTTGGGGCTAAAACGTAGTGATTATATTCTCTTTGCTTGGGGCATGCACGTAGTGATTATATTCTCTTTGGGGGCATGTGTCAAAAAATAAACAACAAGAGTTTGTTTATTTTGTAAATATTATAGCAAATAAAATATATTTAGAACAATAATTAATGGTATTAGGGTTAGATTTAGTTAAAAACTACTTGTGGAAAATGAATATAATCATAAAAAACTGGTTTTGAGAGTGTAAAACACTCAATAAGTTTCAAGGCCCAATCTATGCTAACAGGAAATAAATTGTTAGCAGGATATATTGTAAAGGATGTAGAAGAGCTAAGAACTAATGGCAATGTTATTTAATACGAGCCAAAAGTCACCGATTATATAATCGGTGACTTTAGCACCCTATAAAACAAGTTCAAACGCATGAACGTAGAAAAAAAGGCGGACGGAGTCTTGTTACATACAAAACTGTGTCTTCACTTTTCTTCAGAGCCGGCCACGCTCACATTCTGACTCCTGTCAAATGGTATGGACTAGCGCAAGAATGTGTGCGTGCGGACCTTGTACATACAGCCAGCTGGCCGACTCTGAACGACACAGTTTTGTGTATGGTGGGACTCCGTCCGCCTTTTTTTATACGTCCATGTTCAAACGTAAGTACCCAACCAACCAAAAAACGTAACTAAGCATTTGGATAAAGCAAGTCTAAACATTTTTATTCATTCTTACAGATAGATAATAATGATCGGGTTGTTGCTGGAGTAAAATGCAGCTGCGTTTATAACCAGAGCGGCAAGTGCAAACATATTGCTGCTTTAATCAGTAACAAAAATACAAGCAATACTTTATGCTTGAAAAAAATAATTAGTATAATTTACACAGAGCCAGTACTGGCTGCCAATAAGACTGGCAGCCAGTATTGGCTTGGTATATGCCGCGTGTGAACAGTTTTTCAAGCCAGGCCAAACTGTTCACACGCGGCATATTATGTCAAACCAATACTGGCTGCCAGTCTTATTGGCAGCCAGTACTGGCTCTGTGTAAATTATACTTAATGTTTGTAAAAATCTTGTTTTTATTTATTTTTTACAACATTAATACTCTTGAAGAAAATCGGAGTCTATAAATTTACTAAAACACTGCAAACATTCTTCATGTTTCTGAGTCTTTGCATTAATACACTTTCAATCAATTAGTTTCTAAATTAATAGTAACATAGAATATCATTGCTTTCAATTACTTCAATATGGATTCTTACTCGAGCAATATCATAATTCATAAGTCCTTTCGTTTTCCTCTTGAGAGTACTCGTTTTGTTTTGCTCAAAATGGGGGCATAATAATTTTAACTTTTTTACCCCTTTCATCTAAAACTTGCTTACTTGAAAAACCTTTTTCATTCAAAACTCTATCTCCAGCTTCTAAAAGATCAGTTAAACCAGATGTAGTATCTGATTTATCGTCATATTTTGTGAGTCACTATTTCTTCCACCTGATACTTTGGATTTAAATGAAATATTCTATGAAACTATCACTGCAAGTATTGTCGTCGGGTTTTGGAGAACATGGTGATCCATCATTTATCAACACTAAAACAATAGTTAGGTACTCAATTAATATCTTTATAAAATGCAACTCAAATAAAATTGACTTGACTGATAAGTGATAATGCAATTTTATAATGATTTCTTAAGTTTTCGCGAGTATCACTCATGATATTATAAGTTTAAACACTTACGGTTTTTGTCGCGGAGCACTTTTATTAATCCCGACGTTTCGGCTACTTTACAGCGGCCGTGGTCACGGGCGGACTGAGGTGACAGGTGTCCAATTTCTTGAAGTTATCCAACTACCCGACGACTCATCAATTTTTGTTTGCGTTCCGATCTACGCAGAACGAACTCACAGTGTCTTGAAGCCGAGGTGTCATAGATTTGTGCTTTAGTTTGTTTATCACTGGATCCCAACTAGATGGCAGCACCCAACTATCTTCGCGGTTGAAATTAGGGTGTTTTTTAATTTCTATGGCCTCGCGTATCATTCTTGGGCGGTATCGTGCTTCTTTTGCCAGTACTTGTGGCTTATCAAATCTTATGTAATGGCGAGGTTGATCCAGTGTGTGTTCACAAATTGCGGACTTGGTGTTCCTACGGTGTTTGACATCTGCAATGTGTTCCTTGATACGGGTTTTGATGGCCCTTTTGGTTTGCCCTATATAAGAGAGGCCACAATCACAGTCGAGTTTGTAGATTCCTGCATCTTGAAGGGGTAAGTTGCATTTCACTGATGGTAAACATTGGCTGATCTTTTTGGGCGGCTTAAAGTATGTTTTTATTGAAGCTTTCCTTAGAATGTAGCTTACTTTATCAGTGACTCCCTTTATAAATGGTAACACTGCAGGTAATCTTTCCACTGTTGCTGGCTTCACTCGGTTGCTGCTCTGTTTCCGTGGTACCCGAAGCTTATTGTCGCGTAAAACTTGTGCAACATGATGAAGTTCGGTATCCACATGCTGTTCATCGCAGATTCCTCGCGCTCTTTGAAATAAAGATTATTTTTTTAAGCGCGAGCGCGAGGAATCTGCGATGAACAGCATGTGGATACCGAACTTCATCATGTTGCACAAGTTTTACGCGACAATAAGCTTCGGGTAACACGGAAACAGAGCAGCAACCGAGTGAAGCCGGCAACAGTGGAAAGATTACCTGCAGTGTTACCATTTATAAAGGGAGTCACTGATAAAGTAAGCTACATTCTAAGGAAAGCTTCAATAAAAACATACTTTAAGCCGCCCAAAAAGATCAGCCAATGTTTACCATCAGTGAAATGCAACTTACCCCTTCAAGATGCAGGAATCTACAAACTCGACTGTGATTGTGGCCTCTCTTATATAGGGCAAACCAAAAGGGCCATCAAAACCCGTATCAAGGAACACATTGCAGATGTCAAACACCGTAGGAACACCAAGTTCGCAATTTGTGAACACACACTGGATCAACCTCGCCATTACATAAGATTTGATAAGCCACAAGTACTGGCAAAAGAAGCACGATACCTCCCAAGAATGATACGCGAGGCCATAGAAATTAAAAAAACACCCTAATTTCAACCGCGAAGATGGTTGGGTGCTGCCATCTAGTTGGGATCCAGTGATAAACAAACTAAAGCACAAATCTATGACACCTCGGCTTCAAGACACTGTGAGTTCGTTCTGCGTAGATCGGAACGCAAACAAAAATTGATGAGTCGTCGGGTAGTTGGATAACTTCAAGAAATTGGACACCTGTCACCTCAGTCCGCCCGTGACCACGGCCGCTGTAAAGTAGCCGAAACGTCGGGATTAATAAAAGTGCTCCGCGACAAAAACCGTAAGTGTTTAAGCTTATAATATCTTCAATGCAATTTTAGGTTATATCGAATCACATACTTTTTCATTTTTACAGCAGCTATCTGATCTAATTTCCTAGTGGATTTAGGAAAAACATTAAATTTGTATACTGACTACCTATTTTTGCTGTTCTTTTTGCAGTCTACGATACAAAAACAATTAAGACCAATTTCTAAAACTTTCAAAACAAGATTGACAAGTTTGTTTGACTACTAACTGAGCCCTTTTGGTTGCATATTTTTGCCGCGGCAAGCGCGGCAATCGCTTTCTTTACCCCCTCCACCCACTTCGCACGCTCCGAATAGCTCTTTATGTCGATGGCATTAACTAGTTATTAAAAATAATAATTGATTACCTAAGTAAGTAAGTAAGTACATAAAAATTTGTCCATTACATACTTATAAAAAAACTTATTTTTATTTTATTACCAGAGGTCCCAGCAAATGTTGTTTTGCCATATAAATTATTTCTATAGGTATACCAGAATCTGATGGCAATTTTTGACAGCAGATTTTAAAAAGTATCCTTGATCATTGGATAAATTTTTATATTTGCATGTTTAACACACAGAATTAGGCGCTAAAAGAAAAAAAAAAGGATCAAAATGTTTTATTCCAATTACTTGGGCATTGCTAGAGTCAATTTATTTTCCCACTTTTTGCCATCAGATTCTGGTACACTTATAGTATCAACATAAAAAGTAGATTAAAACCTATTTTCAGACATAATCATTTTATTTAAATGAAATTTTGTATGTACGTTAACGAATGTACATACAAAATTTCATTAAAATCCGTTGATCCGTTTTGGAGGAGTTCGCGCACAAACACTGTGACACGAGACTTTTATATATTAGATTTAAGCTTTATTTTATCAGGTGAAATTATTATCACAATCGATTCAGTGTTTTATTGCCGCACTCAGAGACATTTGATGATGATTAAACTTCAATTTAATGAAGAGTTTGACAGATTATGTGTGGGACTTATGTCAAAATCTTCATTTAATTACAGTTAAGAATTTAAGTATTGGTCTCTGAGCGTAGCAGTTAATGAAGTTTTAATCTTTCGATCGGGGATTCTTGGAAATGCTATTGTATTATTTTGTTGTCGCGATCACCGGTGCTCTTATGGGGCTTGAAGGATTAAATAATGGAGTAAATTGTATGTTATGCCAGAGGCACTACAATATATTATGTATATGTGTGCTGTGTGTATATGGGCGTATACGGTACCTGAAACCAAAGTAAAAAGTTTCGACGCCTGCCATTAGGGGCGCGAAATAAAAAACCTACGAATTAGCTCGTGCACCTACCAAGGTTTGAAATGTAACACAGGCCTTTGAGAAAATAATACGATTAGTTGTTTTCCAAATCAATGTACTCCTTTGTAACATACAGACTAAATAATTGCAAAAGGTTGTAGTGTCCTAGGGTTTCTAAAACTTTCCAAAACCGTCATCCAAACACTTGGCTATTTTAAAGGGCCTTTATTATACAGATTGGAGCTTCCATGTGTAGATGAGCCCACCTTGGTGATTGGTCACTGATGGGTTCATAAAATATAAGCAATAACAATTTACTAGATTTATATTGAGTACTTACCTACATGACTTTGCTAATATATAATATTTTGTTATTAACCTGAGGCGTATCACAATATTTTGGTGCCTAGGGCTAAACCCTTTGAGCCTTAGAAATTAGAATAAATACGTATATGGTCTTACTCGAATACTTGCGGTTACTGAAGAGTCTCGAAATTAGCGGGCAGCGGGGCGGGAGCGGCGGCGGCGCGATCAAATGTATAGATTTATATTGAAAGTAGCCGCGCGCCGCGCATAGGCCTGTCCATATAAATCTAAAAGGCCGTGTTCACACCAAACCGACTGTGAGCCGCCGAATGTGAGCAGGCTCACTGTGAGCCCCAGTGTGAACGTGAAAATATACGGTATCGAATATCCGCGCCTACACCTAGCGTAATAGCATATTGTTGGTTAGGTGTGAACGATAAAGTGAATATGTATGAAAATATAATAAACTGCGTAACGCTCGCTCTCATTTGGCGACTCACAGTCGGTTTGGTGTGAGCACGGCCTAAATTGGAGCGCGCCCCCGCCGCTCCCGCCCCACTGCCCGCTGATTTCGAGATTAAAGCCTTACACCTGGCGGCAGCAGCTACGATACGTGTGGATTCAGGAGCCGATGCTGCTAGGCCAGTAGCGGCTCTCTTTCACCATTACCAAGCTATGTGTAACCTTATTATATTCCGGAACTTTTGATTTTAAAGCCTGATCTCCAGAGACCTTTGGTGAAGACTGTCTCGGCAGGTATGCAAGTTAAAAATTAAACAGATTCGAGCAAAAACTGAACCCACGAGACACGGAAAATATCGACATGCAAGTAAACATAAAATATAATAATTATATCTGACAACAAGCAAACTTAATATCATAGCTCGAACACAAATTCTTAACTCATAACTTCAAATAATTTCCATATCCTGTACAAAGCGATAATGAGCTTCGTGCTAAAATTGAAAAGGTAGGCTTTGAAAGTTAGTTCGTTATTTAATTTGAAACAAGTAACGCAGGAAACGTAATCCCTCTAGAAAAGAATAGAGTTCGGGGCGCTGGGGATTTATTTGAAAGTTTCCTTTCATCCCGAATTCCCTTTCGCACTTACTAATGGACTTGCTGTGAATACGGCGGTTAAACATTTTGTGTAGCATTAGCTCCGACTATTCCTTTGTCCGGGGGATTTTCATTAATTAACTGCTTAATGAATTTGTATTTATGAGTGTTTATGTAGTAAGAGTAGCTATCATGTTAATCCTCTTAAAATATGTTATCCTCGTAATGTAAATTGACCTTTTTTCCTTTAACTACCTACTAGATTTATTATAGGTAAAGGCCTGTTTAGTATTATTTCATTGTTTCACAACAAAGCATTATCGCAATCATGCCAATAAATCAAGCTTTAGGTACAAACAACGAAATAACTGCCGTAATGCAGTTTTCCGATACAAACAAATAAACCAACATTAATTACCATGCAAATATTAAAACTACTTACATTATCATTTTCACTCGACTATGAATTTTAATGCCAATTAATTTTATTCAGCCACCGGGATCGGTATAATAGCGAATATTTTCAAGAGGCCCGCTTGTTAGCGGCGAGGTTCCGCCGAGCTATAAGCCGGTAAACAAAAACACGGCTATCACAACCGTTAACTCAATAGTTTATGGATACATAAATATACGAACGTATAGATCGCAATCGCACAGACCCACTATAAAATGTATGTGTGTAGTATACAGTCTGTTGACACATATTATATTATGCTTTTCTGATTTTATATTGCATTGGCAGTAGAATAAAAGAAACTATCGTCCACAATTTAAACTATACTTAACATGGTATCCTTTTTATTCAGATTATTATTTGTCCGAAGAACACAAAATACACATTTTGGTGGAATTCGTACAACTGGCTCGATACGTTGAAACGATCGTAGCTGAGCTAGACATCTAATTTAATTTAATTTTTCATTCTAAACACTGCCTTCCGTAGAATATAAACTTTCGGGTAACTTTAATACTATGAAGTTATAATGAAATTCATGAAAGTTAGCCACAATAATTGTTTATAAAAAGAGGTACGAGGAAATCCGCCGCGTCGGAAAAATTGTGTTCTTATTTTGTTCTACCTCGTGGGCTTAAAACTCTTTTTTCTTTGTGTCTGAAAGTGGTTACAGTTTTTATAGATATTTGATGACACAAATGACGTTTAAATATATGATTTTAACTACTATCGTTTGCATCTATACAAATATTATAGTAGCTCGTGAGAGAGCGCGTGTGTCTGTATGTTACCTCTTCACGTTTAAACATTTGAGCAGATCTTTTGGAGATTTTGTATCAAGCATCTATGAGTTCCGGTAGAAGACAAAGATGATACTACCATTGTAAAATGTACAGTTCCCGTACAAATATTGCAGTGTAATTGAAGGCAACAGTCGCTTATATAATTCATATTTCCTAATAACACGAGTAATACGATTTAAGGCATAATTAAGAAAAAAATAAAACCGACTTCCAAGCTAAAAACAATAGTAATATGAACTAAAAAGTATTAAATAACTCTTACTCTTTAATAGTGCTTTTTCAGAATTCGTTTAAATCTCAACTATTTCTGTACATACTACAGTTTTCATTATTTTGAAGTCGGTACCAGCTAATTTAATCGTGAGTTCAGTAAAGTCTAAATATGAAACTTTTGGGACTGGTACCGACTTCAAAGTAATGAAGACTGTAGTATGTACAGAAATAGTTGAGATTTAGACGAATTCTGAAAAAGGCACTATTAAAGAGTAAGAGTTATTTAATACTTTTTAGTTCATATTACTATTGTTTTTAGCTTGGAAGTCGGTTTTAATTTTTTTCTTAAAAATAATAATTTCACTATTTTTAGTTATCTGCAAAATAAGGCTTTATGCGTAAATAACCAATACGAATGTTACCTATTCACATTATGTTACTATAAGCGAAATTGTGGTTAATGCTTGCAGTTATCCAAGCGATGCTGCCATTTCCAAACTTTTATCTTCAAAGGTTTAGGAGTTCTGTTCAGTGCCTTTGGACCAAGAGACACCCTCGTATGAAATTTCTCTTATTCTTAACATATGTTTAACTTACTAGAAACATCATTTTAACCACTATGAGTGTTTTGATAAATTAAAACGATTTCCCTCGATTGCTCATAGATCCCATCATCAGCTCACCACTTTCGTAATTGTTATACAAAATTAAGATTATATCCTATACAATAACACGAGAATTTTGAAAATCGGTCCACAAACAGCGAAATCATCATCAAAAACATCTGCTTCGATGCAAAATATCACGAAAAGTACCAATAATTGGGTCATAGTGTGATGACTCATGGTATAATTATGGTTGTGATGATGATAATCAATCAAATTGATGTGTTGGCTTATGCTTTCAGTTGTTTAAACAACGCCGAAATCCCCGAACCTCTACCTATAAGTATTCAAAAGTTCTGTTCGGTACCTTCGGATCCAGGGTATAACCTGGTGCAAAGTCTTACTTTTTGGTAGCATTTACCTCGAATGCTTCAGAAAAATTTAAATCACTATATGTTTCCATAGAAATTTCAAGGAGTCCCCTCGATTCCTCAAGGATTCCATCATCAGATCACCATTTTTGTGAACATGGTACCAAATCCAAGCTAAACCCTATACAACACAAAAATAATTTTGAAAATCGTACCACAAACGGCTGAGTAATCGTGGAACATACAAAAAAAAAAAGATACATACAGCCGAACATATTACCTCCTCCTTTTTGAAAGTCGGTCAATAAAAACAACAGGCGTGGATGAGAAATGTTAAGTAACGGTGATAGCCATCTTCGTTTTTACGAGTCGGGATAAAAGGAAGCTGATTCATAATATTAGTCAGCGATAGAACGAGAAATGTCCCGCACATCTGTCACGTCACGTTCACGACTTATATTAATCTAATAACACGCATTACGTTATTATGTTGAATTGATATTAAACGGCGCTTAATTCGATCAAACTTAATTACGTCATGCGGCGACATAGCGCTTTGAACAATAGGCTGTTATATAATTATATTATTTGTGTTATTCGCAGATAAATATGATTATCTCGTTTGATATTACAATATAATATTACTAATAATTGTTTTTGGTAAGATCGGTAGATGTGTGATATTGATTTTTGATCTATAAGTTTTTATTAAAACTTTGTACCGTATGCTGATTGCTGTGTACTAACATAATAAATATCATACACATGTAATTCGTCAAAAATACAAGTACTGAGTACACAACCGTAAGGTCGTAAGTTAGGGTCGAATTTCGTTAACCATGACCGACGTAAACAAAAAGCACTAACAAAAGTGGGTTATCCTTATTTTAGTCGGGCAATATTTGTCGGGTGAAATGTTTGAGCGAGGCGAGGCGCGGCGCGGCGAGTCATCGGCTCGCGGCAGTCACGCGAGCGCTCTGGCCGCTACGGGCCGCTACGAGGGCGCTACGACGGTGCTACGAAGCTACGCCGCTACGAAAGCTACGAAACCGCCTGACTACGTAATGTGGTGCTTTCTGCTTTTCTCGCTGTTCGTAACAGTACATGGACGTGCGGTAAGATTTTTTTTGGACTTGTCATCTTGTTGTATACTTATTTTTTTAAGGAATAAATTAAATTGACTTTTTTATTCGAATAAAAAAATTAAAGGAAGTTTTAAACAAATTACGTATGTTTTTTTGCTGTATGTATAAAAGAATACATAATAAAATTATATTAATAGATGTTTTAGCTTCCTATACGTCAAAAGAATTTATTTAGGATTTAAACATAAATTTTACGTCGTACAAGTTATTGAAGTGGTTTAAATCTTAAGCGAAAATCTTACAAAATAACATAAAAATTTGATATAAATAAATGCAGTCTCAACTCCTAACTTTCTTTAAATTATAAAATAAAAATTTCAAGAACAATGAATACAATAGCCAGCAGTAAACTCGAGATCTTATCTTTATCTGTCAGCTATTCTTTCACAAATCTACACCGTACTAATAAAAGTAGATAACTTTTTAAAGATTAATAAGATATTTCCCAGAAACTTCAAGTATTTTTATTGCATACTACATATTTTATTCAAGTTAATAATAATGAAGACGTGAGTGGAAGAATCGAACAAGTAACATTTCGTAACATTCGGACAATAACTAATTTTTTCCCTAATCTATACATATACTCGTAATAAATCTGTAGAAATGTCAATTCTGTACATTAAAGATATTCAAAAATAATAAGCGAAGGGTGTCACAATATCGCTATAGAAGCCGAAAAGCTAGTTAGTTTTTTTGTCTGTCTGTCTGTCTGTCTGTCTGTCTGTCTGTCTGTCTGTCTGTCTGTCTGTCTGTCTGTCTGTCTGTCTGTCTGTCTGTCTGTCTGTCTGTCTGTCTGTCTGTCTGTCTGTCTGTCTGTCTGTCTGTCTGTCTGTCTGTCTGTCTGTCTGTCTGTCTGTCTGTCTGTCTGTCTGTCTGTCTGTCTGTCTGTCTGTCTGTCTGTCTGTCTGTCTGTCTGTCTGTCTGTCTGTCTGTCTGTCTGTCTGTCTGTCTGTCTGTCTGTCTGTCTGTCTGTCTGTCTGTCTGTCTGTCTGTCTGTCTGTCTGTCTGTCTGTCTGTCTGTCTGTCTGTCTGTCTGTCTGTCTGTCTGTCTGTCTGTCTGTCTGTCTGTCTGTCTGTCTGTCTGTCTGTCTGTCTGTCTGTCTGTCTGTCTGTCTGTCTGTCTGTCTGTCTGTCTGTCTGTCTGTCTGTCTGTCTGTCTGTCTGTCTGTCTGTATGTTTGTTCCAGCATCACACGAAAACTACTGATCCGATTTGAATGCGGTTTTCACAGATATATTTGTCTTCTTCCAACTTAACATCTGGTGTATAAAAAAAATCTCCCCACCCCTCTAAAGGGACGAAAGAGGGGGTCAGATTTTGTATAAGACTTTTGCTTTAACACGAAAACTACTGATCCGATTTGAATGCGGTTTTCACAGATATATTTGTCTTCTTCCAACTTAATATCTGGTGTATAAAATTTTTCCCCCCACCCCTCTAAAGGGATAAAAGAGGGGGTCAGATTTTGTATAAGACTTTTGCTTTAACACGAAAACTACTGATCCGATTTGCATACGGTTTTCGCAGATATATTTGCCTCCTTCCAACTCAACATCTGGTGTATAAAAATTACCCCCCCCCTACCCCACCCCTCTAAGGGGACCAAAGAGGGGGTCAGATTTTGTTTCAAACTTTTTTCTTTAATGGACTTACTTCATATTATTAACTGTTTTTTCCAACTTAACATCTCGTGTATAAAATTTTTCCCCCCACCCCTCATAGGGGACAAAAGAGGGGGTAAGATTTTGTGTCAACTGATGAAGTAGAAATACTTTAAATGGCAAAACAACGTTGACGGGACAGCTAGTTATTTTAATAAATCTTGTAACTTATCTTCTTCATAACCTAGCTAATGTATCTGGCTACACATATAATTTATAGTTTTTCTATTTCAAAAATTTTTTCCGGCCCTAAGGCCTCCATTTAAGCAAAAAAACGGGAAGTTTTTGCATGTTACTTACCTTATTCTTCCACTCACGTCTTGGTTATTACTATCTGATATATTTATGTTTCTTTTTTGTAAATATTTTAGTCACTGAAAATACAATTTTCATTTAAATGTGATCTACACTTTATTTAAATTTTGTTTTCTTTGTTTTATGTCATTAATAAAATAACAACAAAAATATCAACATCGCCGTACTAAAAGACATACAAGTTACAACAACGAATTCCATGAGACATATTATTTGAATAATGAATAACATGGCTGACCGGTGGCGAGCTCGGACTCGCGGGGGCAGTTTGCTCACACGCGACCCCACGTGTTACATTCATAATGTTTATTAACTTTTTACACACATTTTTCAACCCCATCGTAAACAGAGGGGCGTAATATTATGATACATTTAATATGTGCGTGTGTATATGTTCTGTGTTATATGTATGTATGTTTGTGTTTGTTGTATGAATTGTTGAATTAATAAATTATAATATCTAGTTTTAGTAGCAATTTTCCATATTTTTTGGTAAAAGATGCCAGCTGGGCTAGTTCCCAGACCGTCACTTAGGCTTAATTGTATACGAGTACTCGATCTGCAATTAGAGTATTGTACCAACAATACCGATTTTGGTATTTTTTTTTTTTTTTGTTTTACTGGGTGACTTAATAGAGATGATCGTAATGGGGCCACCCCACGCTGGGCTATATTGAATGAATACAGACTATAACGAACTTGCAGAGGAGCGTATTCGTCTTCAATTGACCATGATAGGTTCCTGGGTGGTTTTCATTTAATTATGGTTAACCATGAGTTATCGTATAACGAATCCCTATTATATTCCTTGTTCCTTGCTAATGTAGGGTGTGAATGATGAAATTAAGAAAAAAGGAAATTTATTATTTGAAAATTAGATAAAACCCGACAAAGGATATCGGTTCGTTATTTCCGCACGTTTCAGAATAGAATAATTAACTCTGTAGAAAATTCTAAATATTCAACATGGGTTTGCCGAGACTATAATTATATTACTTATCCGTGTACATTAGTAATGAGGACTAATACCAGTTTCTTTATCAGAAGGGTTCAATCTGCAAAGAAAAATGTGTTCTCTCGCTATTCGCCTGAACCTTCTTTATCTGCGCATTGAAAAATCGACCCCTAGATCTAAATCTTAGCTGGGCATAAAAGTTTCAAAAGGAGTATAGACCTAAATGCAATATTCAAAAGAAACAGCGTTGCAGCGCTCACTATAACATGGCGAGGGTCGGGTACAAAACTTCTTATCTCTTTTGGCCTTTGGGTCCGTATTTTATAGCCAATTTACTTTTATTGCTACTAAAACATGAAAGAGAAAGGTAGTTAAAGAAAAAGGGAAGATATTATAGTTAATTTGAATCACGTTTCGTTTAATTAAAAAGACCGTGAGCTCCTGGATTTATTTTAACGTTACATCGTGATGTTATTGATAATGTTTTAATTTGTTTCCTAATCTATTGTTAATAATACAATAAGATATTTTAATAATATTAGAATACAAATCACTAGTGGTGCCCTGTTATTGTTAATGAAGTCACAAATTATCAATGACCGCAGCAAATGATACATTTAAGTCAATCGATAAGTTCAATTATATCCGGCAATCCCCGTATCGCTCTCGAGACACAATCACGTTAAAATATCGGGTGGGCGGCGCCGGCGGGATTCCGCCCTCGCAGGTGAACGATTAACATCAAAGAGAAAGCAAACTCACACATTCATTAGCACGCCGAACACAATATCTCCCATTAAAGTGATACTCCTGTTTAATGTTGCGAATTATCAAGCATTGAATATAAACGATGTAACTTTTCGCATAGCCGTCTTCGCCGCGCGTACAAAAGCTATTTTAATGCTCCCGCGTAATAACCACTTTCAATCATCTTAAATTTGAACATTTCTGCGGAGATATTCGGAGCGTACGGCTGCGTTATTATCATGTCACGGAGTAATGATCCCCCCATCTATTCCCGGTATAATGCGAGAATCGCAGGAGTTGGAATCTCTTCATCCATATAAATTAACTCGTTAAGGCCCGTGCTTCGTCTGATTAAAATTGTTTTTAGAATTCTAACTTTTACAATTCAAACAGCTCGGCTTCGATGAAGTATTGAAAAACTCCCGCGAATAAATCATTCCTTTACAAAAACGAACGGAATATTGATGAAATTCTACGAAACGTAAGGAGCTCTATGAAATTTATCAACGAGAGGAGTCCTATTCCGAGTCTTTTATGAATGGAATAACTTTAATAGGTAGGACGTGTTGCGATGAAACTCCTCGAAGGGATAACGCTTTCAACAGTATGCCATTATTGAAAGCTTATTATAAGGTAAGTTGAACGAGGTTGTATTTAAACTGTTTGAAATATTTTCATCCTTTAACAAGTTACCACGTAAACACTTTAAAGTTTTCCAACTTATTACATCCCTGATCCCCGTTTCGTAAGTAAACAAGCTCATGGTGTTTATACCCAGACTGATACACAACACGAGGTGAGCTGATGGCTTATACTTTATAGATTCAGCGAAAAGTTTAAAATCACTTTATTTTGCCATAGAAAATAAGTTTTCCGCGGGAAATCCAGTGAAATTTAATAAAAGGTTTCAGTTCCCAACTCGACAATATTTACAAGGAGAAAACTTTAATTAATTTCGCCTTTAATTTTATTCCACCTACAAACTTGCTTCGCTATTTTTTCCGGTCCTAGTAAATTGTTTCATATTTTCATTCTACGATATTCGTGAAATTATAAAAGCCTGCTTCCGGATAATAAAATTGATATTGAAACAAATATCTCATCATAAATCTAAATAAAATAGTCATCAAAATTATGATTAGCTCTCAAATAATTTTCTGAAAATAAATTTGGAATAAGTTTTTAACAAAACGATTGCGAAAAAAATACCGTAATATCGATAGACTAAACAATAGTGCCTACAGAAAGATTGACTTCTCAAAATATAAGAGAGAGTAAAATTTCATAACACATTGTTGGCCATTACGCTGCCATAAAATGACTTTTGTGGAGCTCATAACGGGGGAGATTTACCTGTAATGTGCTCGGTTATAACACGCAGTTAAAGCCTACTTAAGTTCGTAAACGGCGCCTCAGTGCCATGCGACAACACATCATCTAATTTTATTACATACTAATGTGATATTAAAATTTTATTTCGTCAATGAACTAAATAAACTCTGATCACGGAAGCAGCGCAGAAAGTAATTTGAAGTTATGTCAGAATTCCGGCGCACCGAGCATAGTTCATTTGTGCGAGCGGCGCATCATCCCGATTGTAATTCTGTCCTGATTTTCTAAGAATAGAGAAAATGCATGCACGACCTTTCGATGCGAAGAAAATGTGAAATCTATTTTTGAACTTGAAGAAACTGCGAGATATATTGTATCATCCAATATCTTTTCTCTAAATTCGCAAACAGCACATATTTATTTTCTGGTTTAAGCTTTTGCAGATACGTTTTACTTCGGCACAGAAAATACATTGAATTCTGAAATACTTTCGCAGTTTGACTTTCGATAAAATGAGCTATTCGGTTTCAATTCAAGTTTTAATCAGTCTCCGTTTTATTCTGCCATTTAAAAATTTACTTTGAATGTAAATTGTTCCTTTGTCGAATGATGATCAATATTTGGTGAGACTTTTATACGTTATGACTACGATAGTTGATAGGCATTGTTGTGTAGCTTCTAACTTGCCCGTAGTTCTAAACATTACGCGTATTGATCTTTTGTGTTACATCTAGTAGGTTAATGTATATTTCGGATAGCGAAATTTCAGCCTTTTCTTTAATTTACTACTACTATATTCGACAATTATTTATTTTATATACGATATTTTTTTGTAGACAGTGTCGCAGGCTGTAACTAGTCTTTCCGTATTGTGTTTTTAATTACGCGTGAAATTGTCCTTGTTACCTCACACTGTTGGGTGACGTGTGTGAACGAGTGACGTCGAGACACACACTACTAAATACACCTATTAATATTTAATTACGCATTCTGATATATTGTTCCTATTATATCAAAATGAACACAAAATTGTGAATACAATACCGTAATTGCAATTTGGTAATCAGATAATCATAACATTTATTAATTAGCGGATAGTCAATATATTAATTTTAGAAAACTAACGTTTTCTTAAAACTGATTCTAAACGAATCGAGTGAAAAACTTACAGGTCACCCGTGGACAATATAATAATATAGATATGAAGATACAAAAAAATTTTGCAGATCAAGATAGTAGTAGGTAATAGTTTAAAAAGTTTTCTATATTTGTAGATCATGACAAACACTCTTTTAAGAAATGAAAGATGTTAAATAATGATAAAATGTAAAATCAGGGATATTTTAAGCAAAAATAATAATTAATTACGCCTGTCGCTAACGTGCATCCCGCACTTTCTAAGAATATATTTCTGATAATAAGCTTTTAGTTATTTTTTATTTCCGTAGCTTTGTTTTTTTTTTCACTCAAAAGCTACAAATCCCTCAAAAAGTTCTGCTTTTTCATATTATCCATTTTATATTTTTTTGTATACATATTTCAAAGCTTTTATTTACATTTCCTGACTTTTACGATTATTCACCAAGAGGAGTGAATTATGACCTACTTTCATACTCATATCACTCGTATATTTAGTTGTATATCTCTGCACGAGGGTTTGTTCTTTGAAAACTTTTTGTGCAAATATGGGTATAATGTAGACAAAGTAAAATTAAATCCGGAGATTATTTTTCATATATTACGAAGGTAGAAGTTAAACATAGCGAATGATAGAATGTATCTAAAACTTTGTAAAAATAATAAATATTTAATTTAATTACTGACCTAGGTTATGGAATCAATATTAGCAAGTTATGTAATATGTACACGATAATGTAGCGTACATGTGATATTTTTAATATTATCTGGCAATATTATCATAACCAAAGATGGTATTTCTACAAGTATACATAAGATATTATGTGATAGGTACGTGTTGTAAGTTGTACTACACTATCTTCGTTACTAATTAGATGATCTGTTTATCATCTAATTAGTAACAAATTCTATCAGTAATTAGTAATCTAATTAGTTACTGATGTATAGTGTTTACCGACATTTAAACTGTTTTGTCCTTCTCTAATTGCATTAGAAAAGTAGCTCGAAAGACAAAGACAAAACGTAGCTTATTTATATAACATTTTTATATCTAAGGTAAAAAATGTATGAAAACGCACTTTTTCATTAAAGAGGGGATAAGTCGAGGAACAAATACATATAAATTTTGTTGTTTCTGTGTACCATCGCGGAAATTGATTCCTAGGCAGTTGACGGACCTACGTCATGTGGTCGGCTTATGTGAACTCAATTTTAGCTGTGATCGGTCGGATGAGTTTGACTTAACGCGACCAAACTACTTAGGTTATGTTGTTATTATGTTTGTTGGTCCAGGTGAACATCAGCAACACATGGGTGCTGCCGGAGGAGGGGTTCCCGGTGTTCTACCGCTACTTCCGGGACCGCATCTCCTGGTACGAGGCCGACGCCGTCTGCCAGTTCCACCACGCTAACTTGGTCACTGGTGAGTTACAAACACTATTATCCAAATCATTGATCATCGTCATCATTGTCCAAAGCTAGACCAGGCTAGATTTTGTCACTTCGAAGCGACGATTTGATTAAATAAATTACTATGATAGTAACTTTTGCTCTGGACACGTATACAATTTACTTATCTTAAAAAGGCTCTTAAATCTCCCAAAAAGCTAGTTATATTTGTACACTGTATTTTGCTTAAAAAAATAGCAAAATAATGTCTATTTATGTTGTAAGTCATATTTGAATTGCTAATATCGCCTAAACGAAAATGTTGTGACAGCAATTATATGAACCGAGAAAATGGGGCCTTCGCGCAATGAAATTTTCCGGCAATGAAAATGTAATGATGCAATTATATCATTTGTGGAGGTTGAAATTATACAAGAAATTATAGTATCAGTGGCTGGAGCTCGCTCCCGGCGCGACGCATTCAGCTATTGTTTATAAAAACGAGGCCGAGTTGTTTGAGACCGGAACAAGCAGCTTCATACTGTTTAATGCTGGAAATGATGTTAATGAGACCCAAATAAAAATAATAAGCCACCCACTGAGTAAAAAATCATTTGTGTCTTGCAAGGTTTTGTACAAGTTTGCTGTTTTAACATTAGCTCCAAATGTGTGCCCGGGAAGATAACCATTATTATGCGCACAGCGCAACGTTGTTATACTTTGTGTTGTTATATCTTATATTTTATTATTTCGTAAATGCATATGACGAATGAAATAAAGACACAAAACACTAGGTTTTAGCAGGCTAAAGATACTAAGATGGTTTCTGAAATATTTTGATTTGTAGTTTGTGCAAGTTTGTAGTTTGATGTGAAGATCTTTAAATGTAATAAATCCATTGGGATCATGAGAGATCTATTTACTTCATAGCATATTGAGACAAGCGAACGTCTCATCACAAATGTTCACTAGACTGAGAGAGACGTGACATACATTTTTTATACGAGTGCCTACATTCATCATTTGATTTTTCCCGGTGATATTAGCTGGGGAGGAACGTCTATATTCTGATCATTCTGGAAATTGGTAATATCAATCCATATCTATCCAATTCATCTTATTTTATTGAGATAATCTAATAAAATTAAATTCATACTTTTCATAGACACTTTACGCTTCAAGCACTAACCTATTTTAGGAAAGAGCATAGATATTTATGAAAGCAAAATATGATTTTCGCGCGATATACTGTAACTGTACGCGTGCCTTTCCGAACGAATCCAAAATTTCCGTAATATATCCAAATAAATAATTGTTTTGAGGTGATAAAATAGGTATATTACATTTTAAACAGCAAAATTCATATTCTCTATGTCGCCAGACGTCGAGCTATTATGATCATACAAGATCAAAGTGAATGTAGTGTGGGAGCCATTGCCCGTCGCGCCGCAGTAGACCGTAATCGACTTCTGTACCCGGACCTTACATGTCCCTACTGCGGTCGTATCTCGCAAGACATTCAAAATTAATGCTGACCCCGATGAGACGATAAGATACGTCATATACGACGCGCGACCGTATAGTAATTATATTATTAAGTAAATATACCTCTACAGTCAACACTTACCCACATAAAACATATTTATTATTTATGCTAAATTAAAAATGTATCAAAGAACCTTACATCTGAAGCTACGATAAAAAATAACGATAAAGTCAATTAAGGTATTCGCACGCAGCTCAGCTATGACGATAATAATTCAAAAAGGTTTTGTAACTCACAAAATCCCTGGCAACAAATTGAAAAAACTCAATTATTAAAATGGACCAAAAAAAAAATAATACAATTTTTAACGGCTGTATTCCGATTGGTTGAGCACAATCTCCGAGCTTCAAAATTATAATAATGAAATAAGTAATCATTTATCTAATCATTAACCGTTCGTTAGGCATTACCGGTAACGAAGGAAATTAATTTATTACTTAATTAATAATTGCTAGATATAATTTGTGAAGCAATCTGCCACTAATGCTTCGATATAATATAAAAAATAAAAATGGCTAGTGATAACGACAAAGTTAGCTAGATGTGGCGTTAGAATAATATTTCATACTAAACGTTTGGTTTATATGGCTGCAGGCGAATGCTGTACGATGGCTGTACGAGGCGAGGGTGTAGGGATGTAGACACAATGTGTCAGTTACGACTGTACGTGGTCATTTTGTGAAGCGGAGCGGTACCCCGTTTAGCTATTGTTCGCTGTGTGAAGCCGCCGTAATGGCTGCCTTTCTGTGCGACTGACTTCATTCGTTATTATCTTGTATGTGCCCTTTCAATAAAATGTATTAGGTACGTGAAAATTCTTATAATTGGCTGGAAAATTGGAAACGTTTGCGAAGCTGTATTTTATAATGGTTGGTCAGACATTATGTACTATCCGATAGTCGAGTTATTTATTTGGTCGGGTTACGTCTTGGGTTGCAATAAGCCGTTAAATTCCAATTATTAACGTCTCGACGTAGTATGTCCAAATGACGTAGGCACATTTTTATGCTAACACTTTTGTGTGTGAAGTATCAGCGATGTCTGGTACTTTAACTTAGTTAAGCGCTACAGTTGAAAACTCTACGGTACCCCTCGAGACGTAGAGTGGTATGTGAAAGCAATTTTGCAACTTCACAAAATAGGTATATCGTTTCATAAAATGTTATCTACATTTTAATTTTCTATTAAAGTAAAAAAAAAGGAATGAATAAAAGATTTTACAGCATACAGATGAAGAAAATATTTATTCTGTAAGTTAGACGAGTCGATACTCGATAGTAAAAAAGGGACTAACAAATTGTTATACCTTTATTTTGTACACTTGTACTGAATCAATGTCTATAAACCGTGGCAGAATAGCATCATTGAGCTCCTGTAACATCGCGACACGGAATTAGCCCGCTATTGCGTACGCCCGTCACGTCGCGAAGTCACTTTCGCAGTGAGAGTTGCGTTATCTTCGTATTCCACGGTATTCTCTTTTATACGTGCCCCGAGCTCCCGCTCCACTTTCTGAAAAAGATAATATTACGTCGCATTATCAGAACCGTTTTATGTGAGGTTTATTGTTAATTATAAAATTGTATATTGTGATATTGTTAGGACTATATCGATATTATAGGAACGCTTTACCACAAAAATAATTATGTGGTCTAACACCGAACATGCTTTGCTTAACATGATGACACAATATATTGTATAAGGTTTGAAAAGGTATTCGTTCGTTAATCTTGTTTACAAGTATCTACAAGTAGACAGACACACAATTTCATGAGATCTCAAGGAAATTAAACGTAATTAAATAATGTATTCTCTATTATAATAACATTTATATTGAATCTATAATACAACGACGCGCGACGTTAACAATGTGATTCACGGTAACACAAAATTGTTAATAAATTTTCTTGTGCTCCAATTATTTATTATGCCTTTGATTGTTATTTTATGAGGAAAAATTTGGCGAAACGCGTTTTCCATTTGTCAGGCTTTTAATATTAAAAGAGGCAGTCTTTTATTTCATATTTTAAGAACGTGGCAATTTTGTGAAACGCTTATTATAACAATACAGGTTTGTCTTACTATTTTTAGTCCTAAAAATTCTTTAAGATTCTGTAAGGTAAATCTATACTTACAAAATTACATGTCCTGACTTACTGACTGACTGACTGACTGATTCATCATCGCTGAGCAAAAACTGTTAAAGTTACAGCCACGAAATTTGGTGAGTAGGGTTGTTTTATAAAGTAGACACCCACTAAGGAAGGAATTTTGAAAATTTTACCCCGAAGGGGGTGAAATAGGGGTTGAAAGTTTGAATGAAAGTCCGTCATTTCTTGAGTTAGAAACATGATACTTTATTTTTGGGTTACTAATTAAAAATGAATGAATACGTATTTAAGCGTTTTTGGAAATTCTATCCCCAAGAGGGTGAAATTGGGGTTGAAAGTTTTAATGAAAGTCCGTTATTTCCTGAGTTAGAAACATGAAATTTTATGTTTGGGCTACTGATTAAAAATGATTGGATACGTATTTAAGCGTTTTTGGAAATTCTACCCCCAAGGGGGTGAAATAGGGGTTGAAAGTTTAAATGAAAGTCCGTCATTTCTTAAGTTTAAAACATGAAAGTTTATTTTTGGACTGCTGATTAAAAATGAATGGATAAGTATTTAAACGTTTTTGGAAATTCTACCCCCAAGGGTGTGAAATTGGGGTTGAAAGTTTAAATGAAAGTCCGTCATTTCTTGAGTTAGAAACATGAAACTTTATTTTTGTGCTACTGATTAAAAATGAATGGATACGTATATGTAAGCGTTTCTGGTAATTCTACCTCCAAGGGGGTGAAATTGGGGAAGAAAGTTTCAATGAAAGTCCGTCATTTCTTGAGGAAACATGAAAGTTTATTGACGTTTGCGTTTGAAGTTTGCTTAAATAGGGTCCCGTTTTTACCATTTGTATAAGGAACCACAAAAAGGGGAAAACTATCCATCTTTGTTATTAATTGTTATACTATGTTAACGCGGACGAAGTCGCGGGCAACAGCTAGTTTTTTCCATAAAATTACAGCGAGTAGTTTTCTAAAGCTGATAACAAAATTCGAACACAATACTTTATTTCTACAACATTCACTGAAAAATGCATAGTGTTTTCTGTTTTCTGAAAAGAAAGAAAACAATTTTTATTTATTGTTCAAACGTGTCACTCGTGAAAATGCCGAATGAAAGAAGCAAATAAACAAGAATTACTTAGTAGTTTGAAGAATTTTAATTTTACTTGTGTACATAATATCGTAAACTTGCATAATGTTAATTGCAGGTTTACCTAAATTATTCCAATCCAGTGATAAAAAATAATAATAATATAAACCGGCCATGATTTTCCTGAGAGGTTCCTGAGTTTCTTCTGGGGTTGGACAGATTTTCAGTTGTTCGAACATAATTGTGGGTAATGTATTTTAAAAGGTATTTCAAATTAGACAATTACAAAGGCATGCCAGCAACAGTAGCACATAGACTATAGTATAGAACACAAAGATTATTTAGCCTGTGTAACGCGAATCCACCAAGCCGCGATCAGCTCAAATTGTTAGCACTGTAAAAGTGGATGGAAAATTGGACTGCAGCCATTTCTGTTGTTCGCAATATTCTAAACACTTATTTTTATGACTTACTACAAATAGCTTTGCGCTAGCACTCTGAATTAAATTAGGGATAAAAGTTTTTCCACTTAAGAATTATACAATTCTTGAGCAAACAAAGTCCTTTAGTTTTCTTGTAGTTAAACATGTGATAACTGATAAAATATAATATGTTGTACAAAATAAATTATCATTATATTAAGAGCGGATGTAACTGAAGCGGGGCGAAAGTGATCACTAGACTCATGGACAGCTGGTTAAATAAAAAGTAAATGACTCAATATGTTTGTAGCTAAGTAAGGACTGCACTGCAGGTACGTACCCGTTTGAAAATTTGAAATAAATAAGAAATCATAATTTAATAAAACCATGCAAAGGAAAATCTTGGCGAAGGTTAAAAGAAATATTATTATATCATGGGCTTGGGCATTGGGCAGTCGAGAGTGAAGGGTGAAGAGTTTTGTTTGAGCGATACGTGGTTACAGTAATTGGGGTGGCTTGAGAACGGTCATCGGTCTACCCGGATTGTAACCGTTAGGGCCTGCCCACATCTCCACGTCACGACGTCAACGTGGAACGGTGCGGTAACATGGCACGGTACGTATACGTTACGTGTCAATTTACGTCAACGTGTAAAAATGCACGTTTTTTTCTTCTTTTTCTCAGTTTTAACAATAGTTAAAAACGGAGAAAGAGAAGAAAAAAACGTATTCTGCAAAAGCAAAATACGTATTGTGCGATCCAGTGAATCCACATCTAGATCAGTAGTGAAGAATGTAGCAGTTTTGCAAAGTATGGTGACGTGCAATTTTGCTATATCGTGATGAGCATTTTACGTTACGTTGACGAAAATTTGCACGTCACGTCAACGTACCGTGCCACGCTACCACACCGTTCCACGTTGACGACGCCGTGACGTGGAGATGTGGACAGGCCCTTAGGCCGTTTGTCCACCGCTGCTGTTACCGGAACGTCACTGACAAAAATTCAAATAAAATGACACTTTATGACCCAGGCTATAAGGATTTATTTTGCTCTACGCCACAACAAGGCAGCGGCAGCACGAGTCGCTAGATCAATATCGGTAGAAAATGAAACAGATGGCCTAGGTCAAAATGGCATTTTATTTGAATTTTTGTCGGTGACGTCCCGGTGACTCTGGCGGTGGACAAACGGCCTTATACCAACACAACCTTTCCTTTCTGTTATATTAATTCCATCTGATTTTCTTTTACCTACGAGAAGTGGGTGAACTACCCCATCGTTGGCAGTCATCTTATTATTGGCTTATGGCTATCATCAGTTGCTAACTGAATAGTGAATCCTAGTGTAGAGTTTTGTTTGAAAATACTATGCCTAATTGGCACGAATATTTTATCAAAGGACTTCCTAAAAAAATAGTATGAACTCTCAAAGTGGCAATAATTGAATATTTCACCTTTTTTTGTTTTTAAATCTAACAAGTTATCATTATTAAAATATAATACCTACACTTTATATTTTTAACGACTATCATGATTTTTGAATAAAATGCAATCGGTTACCGAAACGATGACGAGAGTCGATTTGCGTTAAATCGCTGACACAGGGCTATTGATTTTGAATTTGTAAATCTATAAACACTGAAATATTCGGCCGGCCGGCTGAAGCTGTTTTAAATCCGTTCCGTAGCCAAATGCCGTCATGTCTGTTTCTCCGTATTTTTCTTCAAAACCATAAAGTATAGCCTTGAAACTTCATGAGTAGGTGTATTCGGTAAACCGCATTGAGCTTATTGCACAAAAATAGAAAAAAAATTGGGACCCCTCGCACATGGCCGATTTTCTCTTTTAGTAACGCTTTAGGAATCATACATTGCTACCTACGTTTATAACATTAACAAAACCGCACGCCAGAGACGAAGAAGAAAATGAAAAACCTAATTATTGACCTCCTGGTAAATTATCCGTGAGAAATAATTAGGGTGTGAGCATGGGCTACAAACAAATAAAATAAGTGAATTACAAATGAACGAAAACAATTTCAGATACACTTAGCGATATTAAAACCTTTTATTGTACGTAATCAGAAAACATAATGCGTAATTTGAAAGCATTTTACGCGATATAACTTACAACACTTTTCGAGCATAGATACAAACATTTTTTAATATAATATATTCAAAATAATTTATTTATTTTTGAAAATCACATATTATATATTAAGTTAACCTTATTGCGAGAACTAACAATTTCCAATTATTATTAATAAAAATTTCAACAGTTACATCCTAACAAATAAATGAAGAATACAAACCTCAAAGTCGAATCAATTATTTTTTTTTTTTATTCAGGCGATAGGTACACCAAAAGCTAATATTTGATTAACACAATAATGTTTGATTACCAAAAATTAAAACATAAAAGCCTCGAGTGTTGCGGGCTTCTTCAAACATCCTTTGTATCGCGAAGCGTTTCATCTTTTGTATGAAAACTTAAATTGCTCCGAAATACCAACCGAAGATTTATCCCACAAGTCAAAGTTCAAGACGCGCCCGAAATTCGTTTACCTGAATTCGCATTTAACGTATAAGGGTAATTTTGCAAGGAATTAGTTATATCAAACGGAACTTAGTTCTCTTTATGACTACTGTCTAAACTCTAAGGTCTTGTGCTTTAACGTTTTCAACATTAAACATTTTAATGTTCATTATGTAATATTTAAATGATTTAATTATTAAATAATTTAGGTAGGCTACACTTACGCGACGTCAAAACTGATTAGGAATAACAATGAATAGGTACTCAGGACAAAAGAAAACTTTATTTCAAGTACCTATAATAAAAGATACCATCAAAATCTACTTAGAAATTTTAACAATTCTATTAACTAGGTTTCGCTATAAATTATTTGAGCAAACATGATAATATTTTATACACGTTTTATGAAAGCACAGGGCCTTTGAGTTTTTCATATAATACCATTGCACAATGCACAGGGCATAAATAATACTAAAATGACGGTGAAAAGTATTTTATGAAAGATACAGTTTTAACACCAGCTCGTCACGTAAAACGGCTTTATAGTACGGTCCCCAATACCAACAAAGTCAACTTCCGTTCAACTCATCTCCGCCATACGAAATATTGGTATGTACTTATTAGGCATATTTTCCTGAACACGAAAAGTGCGGTAGTCACTTCCTAAATGTATGGAGGGGGTAGCTATGACGTCACAAAGATGGCCGCCGGGCCTATTCTATTCTGCGGATTATTGAATATCTACTGAACCGATTTACTTAAGTAGGGTGTCAAATGAAAGGTTATTAAATAAGCTTCATTTTATTCCTTAGATCTATCAATGTGAATTAAGTACCAAGGGAAATATTTTGGAAAAACAAAATTTCAAAAAAATATTTTTCATTCTTATGTATATAACTTGGTAACCGTCAGGATAATGGAAATATGTACCCCTAGCGGTAGCGAAGCTACTGGGCTAGTTTTCGGTGAATTTTGACCATGAACGTTAGTAATAAAAATATTATGTAAAAATATGCTGGTACTTATTCATAGGTTGTACTTACAGTTTTCTAATGTGAAATGCACAATAATAGGTTATAGGTAGGTATGTGTTGTACTAAAGTTACTGATAAAATCATTAAAAAATATTAAAAAAAATTGTATCAAATTAATGTCCTAAATATCATCTTCTGAATAACTATACCGATTATAACATTTGTAACCGACATGACACATCCACAACGGGATGAACGGGAACCAGCTTTACATTCACATGATATTACAAGTTAGATATCTTTCAATGAGATTGAATATACGGATGAAATAACTGGCAATCAATAAATGATTGGTATCCTCGATCTTTCAGCCACTGCCCATGGGTTCAGGAAGCGTGGGCTTTGCTACTTGGGCGTTCTGCCAACATAACGTCAGGTAGTTCGATCTTAGCGCATGCTGTCGAAAGGCTTGTCGTGTCGGCGGCAACTTATCAAGTTCTTTGATGTTCTGGAACATTGCTGCTCTTAAGTTGCCTAGGTTATCTAGTTCTTTGAATCCGCAGTCTTGTTTGTATACATAAGAGTGACAAATCTTTCAGCGTTACAAAGTCTTTCTTCTGTAAGCTGAGCTTACACCAAAATTTGAATGGAGTTGATAATGTTGTTGGAATATCGGCCAGCTTGATTTTTTGTGTGACCTGTGTGATAAGCCAGCAATGATTTTCTCTTATCGGTTGTTTGTTTTTTGGTAGTGCCAGATTTCATCCACACACCACTTGGTAGTTTCTCAGAGAAGTGCATAACGAGTGCACTACAGTTTCGCGACAATTCACTATTACCCGTATAAAGCCCGAATAAATATTTACAATCAATCACATGTAGTATGAAACGGGTATCACTTTGGGTATCAGCTTCTTCTTGAGTACTTCTCAAATGATCCACGTTTCTTTGTAAGAACTACATATCATGTTCTTCGTCCGAATATCCACCTGAAGTAAAAAGTTTCTGTATCGTGTGAAGTTTTGATGCTTAAATAGTAACTTCTTTTGAGAAAACAACATGAAACACTTTTGGACCAAGAGCCTGCGACGGCCAAACTTTCTTCCTTTTAGAAAAGCTGAAAGTTTATATGTTTGTGACCATTAAAGAGGTAAAAACGACCAGCAGCTATGGAGTTCGGTCGCGGTTACTAAAGGAGGTTTCCAGTTCTGAAGGGCTACTTGATCTTCGAGAAAGAGTAAAGCTCAATTTTTTAGCTTATATTCTTCGAGGTAAGTGGAGGAATCTCGTCTTCCAGTGCCGGACATTTTTGACAGGTCCCACTGCCAGACACTCGACTTAACGTCTTATACTTTAAGAAAGTTTCTCCGATTTCCTATTAAAATAAATTGTTTTTCAAGCTTTAAAACTTGACACAACTTTAAAAGTTACCGCCGACACGACTAGCCTTTCGACAGCAATTTAACTCCCACGTAGCAAAGCCCACGCTTCCTGAACCCATAGGCTTTGAACTGTGGCTGAAAGATCGAGGATACCAATCATTTATTGATTGCCAGTTATTTCATCCGTAAATTCAATCTCATTGAAAGATCTCGAACTTGTAATATCATGTCATAATATGTAAAGCTAGTTCCCGTTCATCCCGTTGTGGATGTGTCATGTCGGTTACAAATGTTGTAATCGGTATAATTATTCAGAAGATCAGATTTAGGACATTAATTTGATATAATTTTTTTGAATATTTTTTAATAATTTTATCAGTAACTTTAGTACAACACATACCTACCTATAACCTATTATTATGCATATTACATTAAAAAACTGTAAGTACAACCTATGAATAAGTACCAGCTTACTTTTACATAATATTTTTATTACTAACGTTCATGTTTTTTATTCAAAATTCACCAAAAACCAGCCCAATAGCTTAGCTACCGCTATGGGTTCAGCGCTACCGAGGCTGATTCAAACGGCTGCAGTTCCGTTGTTTATTGCTTTATTGTAATGATGTAAAGTTCGTTAGAAATCTGATAAAAGTAGCCAAATATTTTATAATAACCTATATTTCTATTATCCTTACGGTTACCCAGTTATATACATAAGAAAAATTTTTTTTTTAAATATTTGTTTTTCTGAAATATTTCCCTTGGTACTTAATTCACATTGATAGTTCAAAGGAATAAAATGAAGCTTATTTAATAACCTTTCGTTTGACACCCTACTTAAGTAAATCGGTTCAGTAGATATTAAATAATCCGCAGAATAGAATAGGCCCGGCGGCCATCTTTGTGACGTCATAGCTACCCCCTCCATACACTTAGGAAGTGACTACCGCACTTTTCGTGTTAAAGAAAATATGCCTAAGGGTATGCGCGCACGGGCAACTTAGTTGCTCGGCGATTTATTTGTCTCTTGATCAAGTCTAGGAGCTAGTATGGAAGTGCGCGCACGTAGCGACGCAACTCTGGGCAACTTTTTCGTTGCCCAGAGCCCGCGACGCAACTGTCTCCTTCCCTATTGGTTTCTATGCAAGTGCACGCACGGGCAACAAAAAAGTCGCCGACCGGCTAGTTGCCACTCACAGAGTACTTTATTTACCACTCGACCGCCGCAGCGTGAGTTTGTGTGTAAGGCGTAAGCTGCAGTGTACGGACGGATACGCGCGCGCATTCTATGTTCCGAGATGCCAAGTAAAATGCCGGTCGAAGAAGATGTTGATAATAGTAGACTAATTGAAGACGTAGAAATCAGACCATTACTGTATAATAAAAAAAATTAAAAGAATACTCAGACGTAAATGCCAAATCACAGTTCATCGAAACTTTCGACACTCATTCTAAAGTAACGGAAAAAATTTTTTGGGTATACTCTCAATTTCATAAACATAGTATGAAATTTCCCGAGAGTCAGCCAGTAAAAATTTAAAATCTAATAAAAAAAATTAAACACACTAAGGGCCTGTTTCACCACTTCCTGATAATATAGGCTATCCACAACTTTTGACAGATTCTCCATACTTTGTCAGGTGTCAAGTTAAATTGTGGATAGAATATCCGGCACTTATCAGGAAGTGGTGAAACAGGCCCTTAACATAATAAAATAAAAAACAGCAATAAGATCGAAATATTATTTTCATTTGTATTTTTTTTTTTGTTAAATTTCAACAGCAACTGCTCATCAACCTCTAGAATCTAGATTATAGCATGGTTTTGCACCAATCAGTTACTTTGTATGCAAAAGACCTTCAATGGTGTCTATAATCTGTATTTAGCTTGTTGCGTTGTTGAATTTTTACAAAATTAATCATATTTACAAAATTCTGTAATTCTGTATAAATATCTGTATCCAATATTAATTATCAGTATTACTCGCCAAAAATCTGTATAAATACGGAGAAATCTGTATATCTGGCAACACTGGTCTAGAAAAAACTGAAAAAATTCGGGTTGCTGTCGCTCTCGTGCGCGCATCCCGGCGACATGGCCATTATTTTTTCGAAAGAGACTAATAAATCGCCGAGCAACTAAGTTGCCCGTGCGCGCATACACTAATAAGTACATACCAATAATTCGTATGGCGGAGATGAGTTGAACGAAAATCGTTATTTGAAGACTTTTTTGCAAATGGGTCTTCTACTATTATGGATGTTAATGCTGGTTTAGCTTTTAAACGAATCTGTGGTAGTGACTAAATAACATAAGACAACACCAATCACCAGCCTAGCAACATGATGAAATTATAATCCTTGTCTTTGTCAACAATAAGTAATTATGTATTTCACTATAATTTAAAATTTTTGTAAAAGTTATAAATGAATATCTCAAGGCCAATCGCAAAACTTTTCATAACTTTACTTTCGTAATAAGTACATGCAAGCAAACAACACTATGGGCGTTCTAATGCTACTTTGGTATGGGCTCTTCAGGATTACTTAGAGGCATTTTTTACCTACTTATCTTAGAAGCTAATAATGACTTCGTGGTCCGTGTAGCCTGTAGGTAAACAATTTATCCGCATTTCAGAAAGAAAAACATTGTTTTATCTTCATCCACATTGTCGTTCAGGCCTAAAGTCATTTTACTTATCGCAAGGCCTATTGTTATGAGCCTTCCTCCACATTAACCCCACAACATATCGGTAAAAATATGAATAGCAAAATGTTTCAATGTTTTTTCGATCAGATTCGTAGATTAAGCGGCTCATATACTTTTATATCACGGATTTTGTTTGGTATATTGAATATAATACTAATAAAATGATAACGAAAGTTGGAGTGGTTTATAGTTGATACATAATTTAGCTAAAATAAACACCGATTACACTTATCAACTGGTAGTAAATTTACTGCTTTTTATAGGACTTTATAGTTTCCACTTTCCATTATTCGCGGTATATCACCGACTTGACTGGTCGGCGGTCGCTGATCCGACTTCCCATAGTGCCAAGATAGCTTCGGTATCCAACTAGGTATTTTTACAACTGTTCGGAAGTCAGTCTATTATCGATTTATGTTGTGAATAAAACTATACTTAAATAGCGCAGCTCCGCGCTTGAGCTATACGACTGTATCTTAAAAATAAAATAGGTTAATACCTAATTTGTTATTCTGGGTAAAATAAAATGAAAGTTCGCCAATATATATTGTAAAATATTTCCTCCAAAAACGACAATCTCCTTGCCTTCCGGTCCTTTCGCGAGAGCCCGATCAAATATTGATTAGGTTTTAGCGGAGGCCCGCCGATGTCGAGTAAAGGGTGTATAAAACTATGGAAAAGTTTTATTTACGTACTTTGAGTTATTTAAGTACTTCACTTAGTCTAACATGGGTTTCAGGTAATAAGACTTCTGCCCTATCTTATACCTAGGTAATCTATCCTAAACATCTTATTGTAAATTTTACAGAAGGTTCCAAAAATTTGGTAAATTACTTTTGACTAGGCTAAAAATTCATATTAGTATATCTTTTCTACATAAATTGTACTTCCATAAGAGTCAATATTATGTAATTAAATAGGTTTTCAAATGAAATGTAAGAATAAATCTCTAAATACTATAATAAAAGTGGTGTTGTGTCGCGTAACAAGTTGAAAGTGCTACCGTGTCGGCTGCTGGCGGTACCGTCTATTATAAAATTTAACCCCTTAAAGAGGTCTGCTTACATTATTCAAGAATCTACTTAGCAGTTCGGCCTTTCAGACGAAAGTTTTGTGTAAATTGCCACTCAAACTTCCAATATCAAGTTTAACAATCACGTTTGCGGGAATTTCTTTAAACTGATTAGTTTAACGTACAATACGAACTTTTGTACGAAATATATTAAATCGAATGATTGTTAGATTTTGAAAATTTTCCAAATGGGTGCGTGAAAATACATAATAATATATTTTATCGATTTATTTACAAACACAAACCAAATACTCATAATTTAACTCCCAAACCTACAATAATTTGTTTCTTGTATTTATAAAAGGAACATTTTGTAAATTCTACAAAAAAGAAACCATTTTAGTACAACATTGCGTTTTGTTGTCCCATCAGGCCTCATCGGCGAGGTATGGGCTCGCGGTTCCAGCGGTTCAGATATTTTAGATTTCCTCCCTCATAAATATTTATTGTGACACAATATCAGCGAATCAGTGAAGTAATTCGCGAACCGAAAATTCCATTCGCCTCGAACAAGAATCGATATTTCGAGTAAAACTCTGCCAAACAAAAACATACATTATAATATCAGTTATATAAATACCTTAGTTTTATCTAGAATTGATAAACTCTTAAAATTTTATAACATTCCATATATAAATATAATATAATTGTACTGGTCAGTTACAAAATAGCACTAATACATTATTTTGGCTGACATATTGTAAGTAATAATATGTTTTTGTGAGTAACATATACGGATATAACGCCGCCCTTAGACGACGGACCCTAACCCGTTTATCAAGAAAATTTATCGGTAGGCGGAGATTGTGCGCCGAAAATATCCTGCCCTATTGTACTTACCTTTCTTATTAAAAATCAACGAATTTATCAAAAAATTCTACGAAAACGTACTCAGATGTAGGAAAGAATCTAATTAAATCTAATTTTACTACCATTATTATACTCGTTTCTACGACGATCACGGTCCTTACAATTCAGATAATGACTTTATAAGGACCGTTTAACCTGAGGCGGGTGATAAATTAAATTAATTTTGTAATAAATTGAGATATACTCAATACAGAGTCGATGAATTGGATTAGTTTTATAAAATATGAATGACGCAATTTATAGATGCATTGAAGTCGATAAATAAAAATAGTGAAATGCTTTTAAGGAGATTAGTACAGTATTGAGATCGAAAGATAATGTAATGTGAAAGCCCTGAGGGCTGAGGGCGAGGGCGCAGGGCGAAGGGCGGGCGGTGAAGGGCGGAGGGCGCGATATCAACATTAATTAAAGCCGCCGATCATGATCAATAGCTTAATTGCTTTTGTTCCGATACAATAAAATAACATGCCCCGTATGTATAAATTGGACATAATTGAATGAAAGATTTGAAATATTTTTTATTTCAATTAAACTAAAAAATGTTTTGTATCAAATATTTTTACAGCAACTTTTGTTTTGTACTACTTTTTCCATAGAATAATAATTAAAAAATATAAATTTAGGAATAGTCAAGTTTGTAAACAAAATAAGTTGAATTTCAAGAATATTACAACTCAAAATACTTTACTTAATTGAAATAAATGAAACCCAAAGAACATTACAATTCATTCAGCAGTCGCTACCTTAGAACGTAATTTTCTTGGCCGGAGGAGAACGTAGCATTCAAGTTGCAGTGCGGTGATTAAAGTTTCCTTCAAAAAGTGAGCACAATGGTGTTGATTGCGGTTTTGAAACTCGAGCGAGTCATTCCGCCTCGGCCTCCGGTGAGTCCCGAGGCGAGTCACGTCCTCGACTTGAGGAATATGTTTCGGGGCGAACTTATAATTTTCCTCGACGTAAACAGCCCGTGTGCGACTCGAATTCTAATCACGGTACACGTATGAAGTACTCCATGAATGTACCGGACGCTTTGACATGTGAAATTGGGACATTCTCGCTCACCGGCCACCGCTCGTCCCGTTTTTGATAACATTTTACTTTTTAGTTGCATTGAAAAGAGTTTGTTGTTAAAAGATTTTTTTGTTAAATATCTAGTAATTTATTTTACTAGTTAGTCGGAAGCCTCGGAAGTAAACACAATAGCATCTTACGATTTAAGTCACTCTGGCCCGCCCCTGTAATAAAGTTAAATCAATAAAATTTTAACGAGGACCATCAGGATCGTTTTATGGAAGGCCTTACAAGTTTCTTTTACGGTTGTTAAATTATAATTAATGTTTCATTAAGTAATTAAGTTTTAATGAAGTTTCATTTCGATGTCAAATTTTCTTTACATTTTATTTAGGTACCAGTCTGATATTTTGTTAACAGGATAACTACATTAATTAAAATATAATATTATAATTAAGATGGTATATAACAATATAAATTTTTTGCTAAAGATTTCTTGAGATAATACAAATTCATATTCAAGAGTCAACAGAGATTTGAATAATAAGTCACTGTGACGTAAGTTGTTAGACACGAGCATCCTCAAAGGATCCCTGAAGATGTCCCATCATTTATTAACCGCAAACTTGCCTTATATCCTTACAATGATTTATACATCACAGAGACGATCAATCATAGACACCACAAGTTTCTGCGGCTGAAACCGAAGTTTCTGAAAAATAACAATGCACAGCTTATAACACAGGTAAATTTTTTTAAAGCAAAATAACAGTGAAACCGAACCTAGAGGTTTACACTTATTTTATTTTTTTAGGTTTTACTTTTTTTTTTTTGCTTTAGTCATCTGCAGAAGATAAGACCTCAAAGGCTTAAAGGCTGATAAGAGATGACATAATATAGGGTAGCTTAAAAAATGTTAAAGGACAGGAAAAGCGCTTAGTTTTTGTTACTTTGTTTTGCACAGTATATATAAGTACCTACTACTTAGAAGATTTTTCATTCACAAACGTAAGTGCGCGTTTGTGAAAAAACAATCTTCTTTTTCTAATATTATTCACTTATTGTTTCCTATAAATGACCTAATAATAGATTATGTACTATCAGAAAAGTTGATTCATAGGCAAATGACGGACCTATGTAATTTGGTCACGTTGTGTCAAACCCAGCCGACAGTTAGGCCGTCTTTCCACTGACGCGGAGCGGAGCTTAGCGGTGCCCAAATTGACCAATCGTGCTATTCCAGCGGAATGACAGCGAAGCGGAGCGAAGATTTCGAGCATGGTGATTGGTCAATTCGGCACCGCTAAGCTCCGCTCCGCTGCGCGTCAGTGGAAACACGGCCTATGACATACATTGAGTTTACATAATCTGACCAAATGCCGAAGGTCTGCCATCTGCCTATCAATCAATTTCTTCGATGGTACACTTACTAAATCTACCAAAAAAAATCGTTGTTTTTTACTACACATTTTAAACAGCGACTATCCAAAAAACAATATTATTAGACATCTTCTATAAAAAATGTGAAATCACCGCATAAATAGTAAACCTGCCAGCTCAATACGTGCACATGAAATCCTATCAGCAATAAAATGTAAAAACATTTTGCCGTATTTTAATATTCCAATTCTATTTTCCCTACGTGTATTTTTCTACGGGTTTTATTTATTCGCCGGCGACCGCGAAATCATTTCATTGGCTGAAAGCAAATATAAAATAAGCTATCTGCACTGCCTAAAAGCTTTTTCAATTTACTCGATCGGATCGTCTGGGTTTTGAATTTTTTAATTGAAGATCCCTTTCGATGCATTGAACAAAAATGAATACCAAATTCAGTCAATCATTTAATTTTAAATTAAACATTTGATATACGAAGATATCACTTATTTATCATAAAAGCTTACCATCATTATTTTCATAAAAATATTGGTATTTTTATCATTCTTTAATTTGAAATCGCTTCTAAAACCGATTTAATGAAAAATCTAACGAACAAAATATATCAATCATTATTTCAATAAAAAACCAATGAATCTCTCCGGTATAATTTTGTAGCGGACTCTTCTCAATGAATCAAAAGAGGATTATAATAATGAGGATTTTGTGTTTTCATCAAATATCGCGCTAGAATCGCTAGCAGATTTATTAAGGCTCGTTAACAACAGCAATCTGGCCCCACCTCCGGCGGTGTGGTGTAAACAAGTCATTATCACTAATTAAGCTGAAAGCGATCGAGCTATTTTTTTAAATATCCACTTTTGCAACAGAACCAAAAATTTCAAAACAACCACTACGACGACGAAACACAAAAATCGGCATAAAATATCAGATTTGTATGAAAGTGTCTTTGCTCCTGCTTTAAACCATAATTCCGTTTTTACGTATAATTTGCGAGGAAACTATAAGGGACTAGATATGGACCGAGATCCAGGAATGAAATAGGAGAAATAAGGGAACGTTGACATAATCGTTTATCTGAATTCCATTTACGAATGAAATTCAATTAAAAATAAAATTATTATAACTTTGTTGTTTTTGCTTTAGTGGCTTTGTGGGTAAATTCAAACTGAGTAGTTATTAAGATCGGAGATCGTGTATAAATAACCAGTTAAATAATAATTGAGAAAAAATAATAATTTCTCTTTGACTTTAAAAAGGAGAAATATCTTGTTTTTTGAGTACAAAGGTTTTTGTTTAAGATTTCTTTATTTGATATAATATATTTAGATTAGAATTATCATATCCCATAGTAAAAGGTCTTATCACTTATGCCTTATTTTCATCAACTGTTATAACCTATAATAATTTACAATTTACACAAAAAAACTGTATTTGACTACTAGACACTAACTACAACTTCAAGGCTCAAGCCTAACAAGGATTTTGAGATGATGCTAATAATAATAATAAAATTGAAAAATGGGATAAAAGACCATAATAATAATAATAATATGTTATAAAGTAATAAAAATGTTCCACTAAAAATGTTTTCGCTTCAAAACAAACAGTACACAAAAAGCTAACTTTTCTCATCAAAGCGTTAACTCTGTGCCATGATTATTTTCCATATTGTTTACAGTTGAGCTCTATTGTATGAGAGCTAATAACTGCTTTGACCTACATGTCCCGACTCCGCTGTTTGTGCCGGAGACAATCAATCACGAGTAGGTTTGGGTTTCACCAGCTGTTATATACGACTCGGTAATTAAAGCCTTCAACGATCGAAATAACTATATTGCTAATTTATTTTCTAAGTATGTCAATAATGCTCTCATAATATTATGTCAATACGCAGGAAACGTGGAAGTTTAAAAATGTCGACAAGGATGAAAATAATCATATTTTGCCATGATTGTTTTTTCCAAGTAGAATCTACAAGATTTCAGGCCGGCAATGTACCTGCAGCTCTTCTAACGTTGCGAGTGTTCATGGGCGACAGTAGTTAATTTCCATCAAGTGACCTATTTGCTCGTTTGCCCCTTTATTAAAAAAACAACTACGTTGAAATTCGTTTGTTGCGCATACTGCAGATTACATTTTTCGGGATAAACAATATGCTATATCCTTATCCTATACTTACGAAATTTCATCAAAATCGGATCAGGGGCTAAAGCGTGAAGATGTTACAAACATAGAAAGGGACGCATGGATGACGAGGGGAGCATAATAAAATAAAATAAAAATATTCGGCTAGTGTAAACATTGCATAGTTTATGTAGATTTCTTTTCAATTTGTTTTCTTTTTCAAATAACAGAATCAAAACAGAGAAACAGCAAATTGGAGGCAATGATGGGATGTTAAATTACCATCGTTAAAATCGTATCTAGAAGTAATATTATAAAATAAAAGCATATTAGCTAGAGATCCATTAACTTACATTCGTCTGTGGACAGTATCGGACATAGATTGATGACTGATACGCTCGACCTGCTGAAATCAAGGCTGAAACCTATCATAATAAATCATGAATCAGTATGCCGTTTGCAATCAAACATAAAGATATGGGAAAATAATAAATATTAACTTTTTGGTCGTATTTTTTACGACGAGTTAAATGTTTTTAAGTTTATATATGTCGCAGGGAAAAGAGGATATCAGGGATTTCACGATATCCCTAGGGATATCACGAACTCCCGGTAGATGCCGAATATTCTTGTTTGTTACGTCTTCTTACTAAAAATATCTAGTGATATGTCATTTCACTAAACTAAATCTAGTGAAATGTCAGAAACGCGGATACCGCCGAATAAAAATCGAGCCACTCATTTCTCTCGCTCGCTCTAGTTCCCACACGTGACACGGGCACTAGTGGGAGTGAAACAAATGAGTCGCTCGAGCTGGCGCGGCTCGTCTAGCCTGGAGACAGACAGACAGACTAACCCTTTGGGTACGGAACCGTAAAAACTAGGATAATCGAAGAGCTGGAGCACCTGTAGTACCTGTGCCTGTACAAGAGCCTAACAAAACTAGAGATCGACATGCCACCTTCACAAAAAATATTCAACTTGGTCGGCCGCTTCATTTGACGTCAAAAATCAAAGGTCTGAAGTATCTGATGAAGAACCCTCAGCTGGTTTCAACTGTATGATTCAGAGATATGGTGATGCCCCCTAAGATCTGCTATAGTTGCATTACACCTGTGATAACCATAATATCCCACTCTGGTTTTGGTGACGGTGGCCGGTTTCATTGAAACCAGGCCAAGAGTAATTTTATAGTACCCAAGTGTGTGCGCAGTACACAAGAGCAATCTCTATATTCCTTTACTCGCATAACCCGGTGGGACGGAAGACTGACACGACCGGCGAGAGATCAGGCGCAGGACCGACTTTTTACATGCCCATCCGACGCATGGATCATCTAACATCTTACTTGTCAGATTCAGATGTTAGATGATCCTATCAAAGTACCCGTGTGTATACTAGAGCAAGCGAGAGAAATGCGTGGCTTGATTTTTATTCGGCGGTGTCCGCTTTTCTGACGTTTCACTAGATTTAGTTTAGTGAAATGACATATCACTAGATATTTTTAGTAAGAAGACGTAACAAACAAGAATATTCGGCATCTACCGGGAGTTCGTGATATCCTTAGGGATATCGTGAAATCCCTGATATCCTCTTTTCCCTGCGACATATATATAATTTATTATTTATTGTGATCAAACTAGTGTCTTCTTCTGAAAGTTGTCAATCATGATGGATAACGGAGCTACTTATTATTTATATTATCTTCAATATACTTGAGTGCATTATTTTACCAAGGAAACTATTCTAAGCTACAACTCACAGGTAAAACCAGCATGAAAATTCACAGTGGAAAGCTCCCGTATGCCAGTCACCGATGTGTCTGAATATTTTACGAAGCAAACACAATATCGGCGTATAAAAGGTGACCGTCGAGGCACAGTAGCTATAGACACCGCCCTCGTTAAGCCATACTTTCCCTGACACTTGACACCGGACTCCGGACACCGGACAACGGACGACGGGCAAACAACGCCCCCTTAATTGCTGTCAAACGAACACGACCCGGCAATATTAATTTATTTTACACACATTGAATTACCAAAATAAACATTGTGATACGCTCCATGTTGAAGTTCGTCGAATAATCCATTTAATCCAGTCAATGCGTCGGACATGTTCTGTAGTTGAAGTTACTCGTAGCATAGGAAGTTTCAGTTACATGTAAAAACTCGTCAAGCACCGATAAAGATCCGTATTCCGTAGTGACTCTCTACATCTCTAGGTACTATTTAACTTAAGACGATCTTTGACATTTTCTAATTTTAAATTAACCGTACATCAAACTATCGTAGAGCTTTCTTTATTAAAGCTTTTCCTTAAATAATTAAGGGATAGGTATAACGTTTAAGTGTATTTGAAAAGTAAGGTTTTTTATCATATAAAAATGTAAAAAAGAAATTTACTTTGTTTTTCAAATCCTCTTAGAATAATAAGAAGATAAGCAATGAAACAGTACCTATAATTACTTTTTTCTAAATGTTTCATATTTTATGGACACAAAGTATTAACTCGCATAAATATAAAACGGGAAAAATGCCTCGCGTTTTATTTTGTTAAAAGCGATGCTTTAGAACGAGTGCACTTTATTTAATTAAATTACCATTGGCAGAATATTAGAAGAGACGCGAGTGAGGTCGTGTGCGAGCTCGATACTAAAAATGTTGCGCTATTTATTTTTCAGCTAACTTTTTCGACAAACATTTAAAAATTTTAATTGAACGAATAAAGCGAAACGCTTCCTGCTCTAAAATGAAATAACTAAACTAATGCGGAAAACATACATTATTATCATAGCGTTTCAGGAGTTCAAAACGATATTAAGGTTGAAACTTGTAGATATAAAATTGTGTTTAAAACATTGTCGTACAGCCTGCTAAAATCTATAGGTTGTTCTTTATAGCGAGTATTCAAAAGTTCTAAAAATCTACAGAATGGCACATACTTTATTTTAGTCCATTAAAACTAACAATACTATATTCCCAAAAGAAACGTTTACCCAAAAGTTATTTGCGATAAGGTTAACTTGAATGTAACGTTTAATTATTTAGCTGTACCTACGTGAAATATTATGCCCCATATCAGTGTTATTTATCGCGTTCATTTTATACTTTTGTTGTTGATGTTATTTTAGTAGCCTGTAGGTAATTAAGTACTTAAGTAGTATCGAACTTTAAGCATTGTTATTTTTTCGATTAGTTTATACATTACATACCTACAGCAGCCAGCCAAGCCCCGTCAAAGTCTGTTTAGGGGGATCACGACATTTTTTGGTGGTGATGGGAGGGTACTGGGTAGCAATACCCCTGTGAGCGCACCTAAGCCACAGAAATATAATATGTATAATAGTAATGTAAACAGTACTATTATATTATATTCTGTGGCTTTACTTACTTTCATTATATCCCTATGCATTTATAGTGTTATCACTTATCAGTTTAAGCTTCTGCCAATCGATCTAAGTATAATCGAATCCAATCAGAATATTAATAGAGCATTGGATAATGAGTGTTATTAACATTATGATGAAGGTAAATATACTTCAAATCGTACTCGTGTGCTTAATTGTCAGTTTGAAGCCGCAACCTGTAACCGCAGCCCCCGCCGTGATATCTACCGTCACGATCTTAATGGCGCCCTTGAACCTTCAGGGTGCTCTTATCTGAACAATATTTGTCATTTACAACTTATATTACACTTTTAATACAGGAGTAACATCCACGGGAGTAATATAAGTTGGATTATTGGTAAGCTCGTTTCTTAAAAACTTTCACGTAAAATTGTACTTTACAAAATTTATGAGCTAAGGTGTATGAAAATATTGAAATATAAGGTATGAAAATCGATTTTTTCGCATACATATTATATTGTAAAGCGTACATAAATTATATGCTCTCAGATAAGCGATAGTACCTAGTAGGTAGTGTTGTTGAAAATAAGAGTACATAGTAAGTACTCAATTCTCAGATTTAGCCGAAATAGCCGATAACACAAGCATGACCCAAGATTTCTTTTGTTTTGGGAGCCGGTTAAAAATATACAGAAAGACAGAGAGCTTTTGAAATATAAAAGAGTATCTACTATTTGGTATTTAGTGGAGTTCCTAGAGCGTAAAAATCGTGCAAACCTCCGATTTTTGCAATAGTGGATGAAAATTGAAAAGAAAAAAAGGAATGTGTAGCTGATAACATAAATAATAACGTTTACCTAATCTCTAGAAACTTTGCAAAAACCTTATAGCTGTAGTTAGCTTAGCAAAGCAAACTTTCTTTTTTAAAAATTGTGTATTTGATTAATTTTCAACGTAAACAATCGGATAAGAGTCATTAAATAACAGGAACAAGAAAAAAATTTTTTTTCTGGACCGGTTATATATGGTGAAATATTAATTTTTAATTAAGTAACTAAAAAATTAAAAGCACAAAAAAATTTTTGGTAAACTTTGCAAGTTATAGTGTAAAAAAGAAAATGACACCTCAAAAACAAAAATCCATTCACTATTACAATTTTCGGAGGTTAAAACCTCTGGCGACTGCACTAATTCAATTGTCAGACGATCTTTTTTGAGCACAACATTTTGTTCGTTAAATATATTTTTAATTCCTTTGAACAGCAATTATATTTTGCTCTTTATCTTATTATATTAGATATCTGTAATCTGTACCATTCTGTATACCGCTGCTGTAGTGGCTAGTATCGTGACACGCTTAATCCTCCTCATTTACATAATACCTTCAACTATAACTGGAAACTTAGTTCAAGGCCTCCCTTCTTGTAGCATAACATCCACTTTTAATCGGGTGTTTACCTTGAAAATTCAGGAATTACCGAAAATGAGGTTACTCTTCACAATTGTTTGTCTTTACCAAATAATTTAATTTCTTCTTACAGACTTCTGAGATAATAGGGATTAAATAAAAAAATGCTAACTTACATTATTGCTAGAAAGCTCCTCCTAAAGGTGACTTCACATCGCATCTAAATTCATCACACATTGCAACGTGGATTGACCCATGCCCGGTACACACGAGGCTAGTTTTTCAAGCCAGGATAGCAAGCTAGTGTTAGTAAGCTAGCAAGCTAGTACTTCTGGCTTCGTGTAGACAAAACTATCTTCATTTGTAAAACAGAACTAGCATGCTCCAAGCTAGGTCAGCAAGCCAGGACAGTTTGGTAAAAAAATCGGTTGTCTGTAAAGTCGGTTTACTGACGATAGTTGAACGTGACAACGTCATAGCCTTAACCAGAGTAGACAGAATGATAGAGTATGCCGACTTAGAACTGATGTAATAAATTTATGTAATAAATTTTTAAGTTTGACGTATTATGACAAAAGGCGTCGCTAGGGTCGTTACCAACAAATTTAGTTGTTTATATTTTGGCACATGCAAAGAAAACTGTCAGAATTCAATTTCAAAATCTTATTTTTAAAAATAAATTATACTAGCCAGCGTGCCAGCCTTTAACTTATCCTGGCGAAACCCGACAGAAATGACAGATATTAAATACTCGTCCGTCTCTTAGTAGTCGAAGTACTGGTAGTTATATCTATTGTGCCTTAACCCCTCAGTTCCGGGAAAAATCTATGCAAAAAAGTTGGCAGGTCAATGTGCAAAAAAAGTGGCGTCCGGCCTACCCTCTTTGTAAAATTAATGTAATATGAAATATCCTTACATATAATCCATATTTTATGTTTGTGTGAACTACATTATAATATATGTTAAATTTTCTATCTATCAAGCCATCATAATATAGTATTTAGTCCGATGTGATATTAGTTTCTCAATTATAAACTTTCGAAACTATAATTAGTGACTTGTTCAGAAGAAATAAACGAATACTTTATTCTTCATATATTAAGTCATACCTTGACACGTAGGAAATAGAGCACCATTTTGAATAGCCGAAATAATACTAATAGCTCACAGATTGTTTATTTATTTTTCATTCAGAGTGTGGTCAATGTATCAAAGGTCATAACTAACCAAACTTCTTCATACAAAAGTATTCTCTAAGTCATCGAAATACGTAATATAATCGAAACAAAGCGCGCGGCCCAGGTGGGCCTAACGGTTGTTGAGAGACTTGAGAGTGTAAATGGAACGCCTCAGAGCTGTCAGCGAGGTAACGCCGCATGAACTGTCATGTTTTTCGGGCGCGCAGCCCATATCGAATTATAAGATGTTATCACGTCAAAAACTAGCTTGCTATCCTAGCTTGAAAAACTAGCCTCGTGTGTCCCGGGCATATAGGTTAATTATTGACTAAATAGTAATTTGTATTTTGTACTGAATTGACATATTTCGATTGCGTGAGACGTCTTGCGAATCTGTCAAATCCATACAAATTTAGAAATGCATATCTACGCGTCGCGTTGTGGTCTGAATTGACCCTAATATGCAATAACATTATTATAAATCAATGAGTACGTTTAGTTCTGTAAAATTTTAGAAATGTAGAGTTCGGCGTTAAATTACTTACTTTAGGATAAAATAATAAATAAATAAAATATCTTTTTATTCAAAATGGGTATCATGATACACTTTTTGAAAGTCGAACGAAGAAACAACGTTGCCTACCACTTGATTTACCACTTGATATACCAGGAGGATTGATATACTTTAATACTGGTTTATTTCATAGTGATTTAGCTTGTACACGGAAGTTTATAATTACCGTAATAAATAGCACAATACTGACACATAAACGCGCTTAAAGCAGCATCACAAATACAAAGTTGGCGACGATTTGAGTCTCGTCGGTTGGCAGCCGCAGCTCAGGCGGCGTGCTGGGTGACTGGCTTGCTGCCAATCTATGAAACGTTTGGAAGGACACAAAATCGCATAAAGCACTTTTGTATAATTCCTGATTTTAAATGTAAGCCACATTTAAAAATTTAAAATTGTAAATTAAGGAAAGTTGAATATTTTTTTTCCTAATTCACGATTCACTCGAAAGCTAAAAATGTTGCTACTCATAAAAAATATTATTATTTTCTAATGAATATTAGGCTCATCTATTAATTTCCTACGAAATAAACCAAGCCCATATTATCGCGACTCTATAATTAATTTATGTTCACTAAAAGTAAATTAACGCGCTCGCCCTATGTTACCTTCGGGGCGTTAAACGAACGGTTACATTGTTTGGCATCCATCGTCCTCTGACCTTTCTCCTGGCACTTATAACAGAATGCGGAACATTTGTCAAGTAAAATCCTGATAAATGGTTACCCTAAGCGTGCTCCGGTTAATGGGGTCAATTTGAATATGTTTAACAGACGTGGCATCTCTCGGTGGTAATGCAAATTTCCTTCTCGTGATCGCTGACTTGTGGCGTTTCCTATTTGACACTAGAATGGGTTGTCAACCAACACCGTCGTGTTAGTTTAGGCTGCGAGAGCTGTACTCGTATGTAGATTCACTCCTCATCGACTTGAAGTGATTCATTTGCAATTTGTGCTATTATTACTCTGTGATGTGCACATGGAGAGGTTTAAGACGTTAGAATTTACATTCTCTAGATTCTAGAACATATTAAACCAAATGCAAGTGCAATATACTTTTGGTTGTTCCAGTGGACACCACCGCACAGTACGATGCAGTTCGAGCATACTTGAAGGAGTTGGACATATCGAGCGCTGTGTGGGTCGGCCTCATTCGAAGCAATCCAGACGGTGACTTCACTTGGACGTGAGTTAATAAATATTCGCTAATAAATTTGTGACAAATTAAAGTCTGATGTAAAACCACTTCTGAGAACGAATAAATTAATCAAAAGTATTACTTGCAAAACATTTTGTATCTAAATTCAGAGAAGAGTGCTTCTTAATTAAACATTCTTAAACAATAATTAATTTGACATTGATTCTATGTCAAAAAAGAAATTACTCTAATTACTTTAATTTTAGTTAAGCTTAGGTTAAAATACTATATTGATTGGTATTACTTGTAGGGATTACCGGGGGCTTAGTGGCGATGGGTACTGGAGCTCCGCCCCGGACTCGCGGTCGGCACCGCTATGTGCCGCAGCGGACCCGGCCTCCGACTACCGCTGGGAGGCCCGAGCGTGCGGCGGACCCTCAGTCGCCTCCTTCATATGTGAACTTCCTGGTAATTGGTTCCTGGTAGTTCTAGCCAGCAAAAACTAGCCTTATTTTATCACGTAACGAAATTATAACATCATTGTAAAAATGTTTACTTGAACGCAACGTCATGAAAAAAAGAATTAAAAAGTAAATATTGTATTGGTCTATCTAGGTATTAATAACTGAAAAAATATATTTGCAGTGCCGCAGTGGGCGCTCGGTAACGAAGGCTGTATGGTACGAGAACTACCTGCATTAACAATACTATATTTGCCTGAAAGCGCAGCTGTTCAATTAACTGCAGATTGCGGCCTTGCTGGAGTGAAGCGCGTACAGTGCACAGGAAATAAGGTAATGTTCAATATTCATATATTATAACAAGGTACTAAATTATAACTCTAAAATATATTATGTTATAGATTTTGAATGTAAATATTCACTGTCGTTACAGAAACGTGAAGACTTGCTTAAAGAGCTATCTTGCGGCGTTGAAGATCAGGGCATCACCACTTTGTCCAGTGTTTCTAGTGCCACTCAAACTACCATAGACACGACACTCACGAGCCAAGAATGGAGTAGTGAATCTCATTCTTATGATTTTGCTACGACAGAACATGACGAAGAGTTCAACCAGACGATATCTATTGAATCCACGCCAGTATTTCAAAATTCTATCATTTATACACCAAGTAATGTTACAGATAAAAATTCTAGAAACGATGAAACCTTCGACAGTATTTCAGTAAAGAAAACAAATATCCCAGAAATATTAGATAACAACAATCTTCATAGCAATGAGGTTCCCAAAGTATTTGATAAAAACGATGACTTGCTAAATAACATCAAAGAAAACACAAACAATGATAACGACTCAAAGCATAAAAAATTACAAGAAGAACTGGCTAGGTTGGGTAATTTGGATACAATATTCAGCCAGACCACTGACCATTTTGTACCTCCCTTAGTTATGGCTAAAGCCAAACTCAACGATGATATGATTGCTTTATCCGTGGAAGAAAAAATCGCGCAACAAATCGCCGAACATCACTTTAAAAAGAACTTTGAGGACAATATTTCTCCTGAAACTGGAGAAGCTGATTTAAATACATCCAAACAAGTAGGAAATAATTTTAATCAAAGGCCTGTCTTTGACGACCGACTAATAAAATCACCTTTGGTGGAGAAACTCAGTATTGAAAAAAGTAAAAACGTACAAAAGCATATCATACCTAAAAAGAATAACAAATACGATGATAGCCAAGGAGATGTTCCAAAAAAAATTAACTTGAAAAATGAAAAATATTTTAAATTGATAACCTCTACTACCAAAAGTACCGACAATCTTGAAGGACCTAAAACAACTTTACCAAACACACACAATGGCAATCATACCTTGGATGACACATCTATGGAACTTTCTATTATTTTAAAGGAACCAGAACAAAATGTGAAAGAAAATATAAAATCTGTCACTGATAGTTTTATCACTGAAAATCAAACAACTAAAAATACATTAGGCATGAATGATGAAATAATCAAAATCGTTTTATTTAGAAATGGTAACGAAACAGATGCTACTCCGACTGTACTAGATGTAACCACAAGAATACCAACTATGGATATTAAGGACCCCAAAAATACTCATTCCACTTTATTCGATAACAAAACTGAAATTCACATTAACTCAAGTAACATTTATAATTACACTTCGTCCTATTCCGATATTAAAGATACTACTGCGCCAACGTCAACTGATAGCTTAGTCACAAAGATATCGAACATGGATGCTACAGCAACTACGAGTGCTATAGAGACTTCAAATATACAATATGAACAGAAAAACAAGAATAACTTCAACAATTCTACTGCAGGAGAAAGTACTACTAGTCCATCTGAACTTGAGTCAACATACACAACAATTGATATTAAGCATGACTCGTCAAACAAAACCGAATGGAACGAAGCACTCAATAATACGATGGAAACTACACCGGAATTCGATGATTTTCAATCTCCTCTGCTATCGGCTGCAAATGAGCCGTTACATAAGCCTAGTCGATCCAGACGACCGCAAACGTCACAAAATCGAGCAAACAAATTCAATCCATTTCGTATCCTAGGTTAAACGTTAACCAATAGACATACCTCAGAGTAGGTTCACACGGCACAATCCTGCACGTTTTTTTGCAGTATACGTCTTAACATTTATACAATCGACGTGTGAATGGTTCTATATATTTACATTATATGCGCCACTATTTGTTTATTAAGACGTATCAGTATTCGTATATAGTACGTACGTAGTATTTTCAGTAACGTACGTAGTATACGTACGTAGTATTTTCAGTAAAAAAAAACGTGAAAAAAAAGTGCAGGATTGTGCCGTGTGAGCCTAACCTTAATGATGTACCTCGACTGCCAGAGAAGGAATTCTTTACATCGTTCTTTACAAAATCCTTGTACGACTGAAGTTATCAAAATAACCTGTTTTAGATTAAGGAAAAAATCACATTCACAATTAGATACAATTGTGATGGCACAGTGCACTTAGTTTTACTTGTAGTATTATGTTATCAGTGTTCACTTACATAATATGGGGCAATTAGTACCTACTTAAGCATCACTTCATAATTTCCATTCTGTATGTAAGTAGGGTCATGTTAGAACGACACTTTCCGTTAGGTTTAGTCGAAATTGGTATTATAGTGTTCTCTTGAATGTTGAGAAAGTTAGTAGTCAATTGTACTTTAAATAGTAGTTATTATTTTGTAGTTAAATTATTTTTGTCTATATAAAGGCTTTCCGAGTTGGAATAAGCCAGTTTCATATATTGCCATTTGCCACAGACCTGAATATGCGACACAAAAGTCAAAGTTCGAAGTATATAAATTTAAAACAATTATAACATGATCATATCAATTTAGTCTAAGTATATATTATAATAGTAAATTATTTATTCTATTTATTCTATACATTACTTAAGAATTTATGTGGATAACAACGCTTGGCGTTAAGTATTGTTAGTTGTTACAGCATGCTCTGTTACGAGTATAACAATAATATTATATTGAAATAAACTCCGCGTATTCTTTCATTTCAATTGTAAGATTTAACACTTAATTACCACAGCATTTATATTTATGTAGATGATAAGAATTTTATAAAATAAAGACATAAAATGGAGCCCGTTTTTTAATAATCGCTCCCTTCGACACTGTTTGTTACAAACGTTATATATACAGTATACGAATTATACGATACGATAATATAAGAAATAAAGAGAATATTATACCAAAGGAGCAACCCAAGAAGATGTACAAGTTTAATATTAGCGCAATAAAGAGCAAAGTTTAAGAATAATGTAGCTGTAACTGGAACATTCCCAGCGCTGCGGGGACAGGCGCAGTCAATATTTGCTGTACACTTCGGTAAAACTGACAGTTCCAAGTGAAGCCGTCTTCTTTAAAATAACAAGTTTTGCAGTTAAAATACCCTTTCTAACATTCGTTTGTTAAGGTTCGATTAGGAAAATGTAATTGTGAAAGTTTAGAGATAAAAATTCAACTATGATGGTTGGTGATTCTAAATTAATTACCTATTTCATGCACAGTGGCATCATAACTGAAATATTATAATATTGTATTTGAGGAAGAAATTAGCGCAAAATTGTTATTTGGCAGTTATTTGATTTCGTAACGATTTTAGCTTCATTTCACGCAAGAGATGGGATCGTGATAATCGCGAGTCGAGCTAACCAAACGTATCTTTTTTTTATATATTGATTCCACCCATTTTTTATATATTGTTATTTGCTATATTTTTTGTCTGCTCTTTTTATATCTTTATGGCTATTATATTTTTTATTTCTACATTTGATTTTATTTTTACAACTTTTACAGCTTTTGTCCATAATATATCTAATGCATTAAAACATTTGTCAACCAAACGTATCTATCAGTTACAGGCATATTATCATAGCAACGCTTAAAAATAATAAAGAACACTGTTATTTTGAAATTTTAATTTAAGCATACAGTCGTACCTGCAATTAATACTAACCCTTTAAGCCAACATCTACCTCTCTAGGATACAACTGTTAGCTCTACATCGTCTACTCTATTTTTGTTGCGATGATTTTATAACTCTACCCTTAGAATCTCAACACATCTCCAAAGACCGAAAAGCTTAGTACCTACTTACGTTGTCTGTATTTAAAATGAAATGTATTTTATTGCGACGAAAAATATTATATTCGATTGTTCTCATTATCAAAATAACAAAGAACCCGCAGTCAATTTATTTTATCGACGCAACGCTCAGTATTGAAAATTTAATTCATGAAAATTATGATTTATTCGCTCGAATATATATTATCGGTAAGCTGCGATTTGAAGTGAAGCCCATAGATTACTGTCGAACATAAATAATCCCACAAATTAGTTGGGAATTAATGTCGCAGCTCACAGCAGGACGCTTCGTTACGTCATATTGATCAGCCGCGTTTGAATAACGTTTATTAGGGCGAAATGTCCAAATTCGACGAATTCAATTCAATATTGACCTTTATATTTTGAGCCTTGAATTAGGAAGGTCGATAAATATATCAAAGTTTACTTCTTATTCGACTCAAAACAAATTTTTCATTTTATGAATAGTACACATAAGTTTTTCAGAATGCTGCTACTGAAAATGACAAATGTGAGGTAATTTAGTAGGTGTCATGTCACATTTGACACAATACTCATGATAGTTTCTACCTGTGGGTGGGGTAGGTGTCACTCAGGAGTTGTCACTTGTGACCCAAAATTGGGTCACACGCGTCTCGATCCCATCTATTATTCAAATTTATTAGCTGCGACACTAGCCTGGATCAATTGGATGGGGCACTGAAATTACTATCGACAGGCTCGTCGGATTCAAGTAGCTACTAAATTACCATTGACAAGTTTATTCGATTCCGTTTCCCTATTGAGCGAGTCAACATAAGGCATTGACAGAAATTGGAATTGTAAGGGTGGGTATATTGATTTAACCTGTTGTTATTACATTTACCGCATAGATATTAAATTAATACGTATACAATGCGCACATAATATAACCTATTGCTAAGCTTAAAAAGCAACGATAAGCAAACTCTAAAAGAGTGACTTCAGCGACTGAAAAATTGTAAACAAACTGAAAACGTTACACAAAGAAACTTTACTGACAAAAATTCAGAGATCAACTAGTTTAGCGTAAAGCCGAGTTTCAACAAAGGATTCGAAAAAACTATGCACTTCGCCACAAAGGGGATATACATCGCATGCTTATCGCATAGTCGGGATGGATTTCGCTCGAGAATTTATCGAATTGCGAAACTCAGGCGTAAGTGGCCCAGTAATTGGGTTGGCGAGCGCCGAGGTAGATAGCTCGTAGCTGTTGACTGCAATATCACTTTTATAACCTCTAGTGCCTATATAGTTCCAGACCGACTTTATTGCTTTATGGTTTTCAACTAGTTCCGATATACCCTGATCCCTGCGTTCGGCTTTGTGTAACGAATTCTTGATACAGTGTTTTTTAATTCGCACGAGATTTATTTTCCAAATTAATGCCGGTTCCGCAACTTTCATTCAATCAGAAAGTAAGTATTAGAAAAAGAAATTGCAAAAACCATTTTTAAATAAGAAGATAAATATTATTGTAATTCACGAATAGAATAGAAATACGTGCATCTAAGAAAGTTCTATTTTTCTTATCCTTTCACTTCCATCTTTTGGAAGCATTCCAAAACTGTTGCAAGTAGAAAAATCTTTTTATTCCAAAACGCTGAACAGAAAGTAGTATTTTCAATGCTACGGGTTTTTGTTCCTTTACAGCTTCCTTTTTCGTTAAACTGTAGCTCAGCCCATACACAACCACACAGCAATACATTTGAAAGCTCTTATAATATCTGCCTGTATGTCTGTCGACCTGATACTTTATCACAAAACCTCTGAATCGATAAATATAAAATTCTAACACTCCCGTCTTTGTATGTGCTTGAAGTAGCCTTATTTGTAAAAAGTAATAATAATTTATTTTCTAGACTATCAGACAATGTTATAAGAAACAGGCGTCACGGTGATAAACTCTGCATAGAAAAGTGCAAAACAGAAATGATGCTAAAAAGTGTCTATTGTATGGGACCAAAAATTTACAACAAGATTCCAAAGCATTTGAAAGACCTGAATATAAACCTGTTTAAAATAAAACTCAAAAAACTCTTGAGCGAAAAATGCTATTTTATACGTCCATGATTATACTATTGATGAATATCTAAATGACACTTCTTAATATTATTAATTCTAATTACTATGGTGACTAAAATCTATATTGTACAAAATAATATTAACAATTGACATGCATACTCACAATGACTATTTTTTTATTGATATAATTATTTTATTTAATGAATTGTTTCTTTATGACTTGTTTTTACTATTATTGAATTGTATAGCGTATTTATAATGTAGTTTTTTTAAGATTATTTGATTGACTCTATTCTTTATTTTATTTACTTATTACTAGTATTGACTTATTTTAATAATTTAAACTTGCAAGCATGTAAATGAATGAATTAATTATAACGATTGTTAAACAAGTTTCACACACCATTTAATGGTATAATGTAAGCACAAATTAGACATAAGATAACACCTTTATAACTACATTATGTGAATAAATGATTTGATTTGATTTGATATAGATGAAATTTGCAATGCAGATACTTTGAGAGATAACACTTCACACCAACCTAAAATAAACTAGTAGGTTTCATTATTCAATTAAAAATCTAAAAAATAATAATATCTGTTATGGTGCTCCCTCACCGGTATCATTCGCGTTTAATGTAACATTAAAGATTCGACTTTGAGCATTACAAATTACAATACTACCTACCTTACTGATGAGCATTCACGTGTAATAATGTTACATAATATAGATTCAACTTTGAGCATTCGATAGCAAGTTTAGCACGTAACAGTGAAGACTACGTAGCATTGATGTTACAAGTTGTATCAAGATATTACACATTGTATCATTACAAGGTGCGCATTGTAATGCTCGGTTCTCCTCCCTCACTGATGCTCGAACGTTACATTACAAGCGAATGCTTCCGACGAGGGAGCACCTTTACTGATACATTTTAGGTACAAAATTACAAACAACTGTTTATCTGTCACTAAGTCTGTTCTTTCTTATAAAGAAATCCATACGTTACGACCAATATAAATGATAAGCAAAGTGATAAGCATCAAGACATAAAATACTAATATCACATTAATTATTACGGCAAAATGTAAGTATAATTACATAGAAGTCTTCACAAATTGCCTGGTAGGAGTATAACAAAAAAGTAATGCTTAAAATACAAGGTGTAACAAAACTAAGTGGTAATACTTTAGGGTTTGTATGTGTCCCTTCTATAGAGTTCAGAATGAAAATAACAGCGCTGAAAGAGCAATTTTTTTTGTTATTTGTACAAGCGCTCCAGTGTCATGAATTTTCCCATCCAAAAGTTACAAAAAAGTTACTTTTTCAGTGCTACTTTTACAGTGAACTCTATACAAGGGACTCATACACACCCTGAAGTATTAACACTTAGTTTTGTTACATCCTGTATAATATCATCGATCAAAATAATATAATGGTCCAGAGCCTGCACCTGCGCCACGCCGGGCTGAGTCCGAGCTGGCGATCGAAACTTATTCAATTACGAAAACATCGATAGCCGTTAAACACATTTCCCGAAGCACAATGCGGAAAACTTTGTTAAAACAACGTAAATCTACTTATCAAGTTGTTTAAAGTACGAACATAATATGAGAACATGCCAACTTATGAGAACAGATGCCACGTTACAACTTACATCTAAACAATGTTGAGAAAGATTGGTGGGTGTTTACCAATTTTTAATAACCGCTAAACCGATTTGATGACATTTGGTAAACGGATACTTAAAGTTTCGAGAAAAGACATAAAAATGTACCGTTTCCGTGCGATAAACAAATTTCAGCGATTTTAATGTCCAATCATTCATTATTCAATTTGAAATTTTCTACGTGGATCATAATTCCTTCAAAGTACATAAAAGTCCGTTCTTATCATAGAACTTTGGCGGGAAACATTATACAACTTTTCCACTATTAATGAATGCACTACGAATGAAGATTCTTACGAAACTTTGTTGCTACAGACTAATTACGCCAGACACAGTCTCCGTTAATTATGCGGTGGAAGAGAATATTATATTCTTATGTTTTATGGCAAATTTTTCTACCAATTATTGCTGGCTTACATTATTTCAGTACAGTAATCCAATCCAGCGCTGGTTTGGATCACTGGAATGGAATAATGTAAGCAAGCTATTAGGTAAAGTTATAAATTATAATAATATAAGTACTTATATTATTATAAGTTCATATTATTTAACCCATCTCAATTCTCAACATTAAAATCATACCGCAAACACACATCCCAACATTAAAATAAAAATGTACTTATGTAAAACTTATGTGGCGGTACCCACAATTCGCCTAATATTCCTGCATCGCGCTATCGAAGTTTTCTGAGCGCGTCGGTATATATACGACAGCTGAAATGTATCACGTGGGCTACGGCCTGACCGGGCATTCCACCTCGCCCGGTCGGAAGATCTTCCTTTTCGGCCGCCACTAACAACGTTAAACTTATATTTGAGTCGAACACAAATTAAAGAATACAAAATAACAATTACTATTCGAGATATTTTAATCACACACTATTTCTCGGCAAATTTAATTTAGCCATGTTTGTTGTGAGGCAGGGCTGGTAAACTTTATGTGATAGCACACATCTCAAGGGCGCTCAGCCTGAATCTCATGCATTTAAGAGCCCTGAAAGATTTAATAACATTTTCTTTGCTTTATTTTATAAATCTTCAAATGAAATTCATTTTTTAAATGTAATTTGGTATGATTTTAGTAGAGTTATACATGGTGTAACAAAACTAAGTGATAATACTTTAGGGTATAGTGGGTACCCTATTTCGAGTTCGCTGTACCTAAATGTCTAAGCGCAGATAGAGTAACTTTTTTTACTTTTGTATGGGAAAACTCATGAAGTCATGACGCTCAGGCACTTGCCCATACAAGTATCAAAAATCTGAGCGCTGCTACTTTCACAGTGAACTCTATATAAGGGACACATACACACCCTAAAGTATTATCACTTAGTTTTGCTACACTCTGTATAATAAATAATCGTCCTATTTTCGGGAAAATTGATTCTGTGTACGTAACTACGTAGATTGCACTGCTGCTCACTCAGGTAACAACGTTATTCGTTAAATTTCGTTCTGGATTATTGCAATTAGTATTGCGATTAAATATTCATTTCTGAGCCGGTCCCTCGTCAGGACCCGTCTTAGCAGAATTCACTTTGAGGTTTGCATGAAGGTACGAATTAAATCTACATAAGGCAATTAGGTGGGAACCAATTATTCAGCGCGTTATTTTGGAAAGCAATTTACCTGAATAGGTTAATCTTTTAACGGGAGAAACCGAAAATTTATTTTGAGGTAATTAATATCTAAGTATGATACTAATATTAATCATCAATATTATTTTAAATCCACTGTCTGCTACCTCTTTTTAATATCAGGAAGAAATTATAGTTTTTATCACGGAGAAGGTATTTTTTCTGCGCGACGTTCTAGTTTCTGCACAAACCAGTTGCAGTAATTTGCAGTAAAAAGTATTACAAAGTACATTGTTAGTGGTTACATAACCCATACTAATATTATAAATGCGAAAGTGTGTTTGTCTGTCTGTTACCTCTTCACGACTAAACCGCTGAGCCGATTCTGCTGAAATTCGATATCGGGATGAGTCCCTGGAAAGGACATAGGATAAAAAGAAACCCGGAAAAATGTACGGTTTCCGCTCGATAAACGAATTGAGTTCCAGCGTCATCTAGTAATAATAATATAATTACTGCTCTAAGCGTAAACCTAAACGTAACTGAATCAGTGGGATATAATTCATACAGGGTGCAATTAAACATTCCTGCCAAATTTTGATATATTGATCCTTGTTAAAATTAAAAATACACGTATTTTTTTTATAATCACTCAGTACTAAAATGTTGAGAAATAGCTTCCGAAAGTTATCCTAAAAAACACTACGATTAATGGACACGGCGCGTCGCCCGCGCGCGCCTATCCCCGCGTTACCCCCTCTCATTCCCCCGCGCCGCGAGTGACGAACGGTCGCCGCGAGTGACCGTTCTGCAACGATTTTAAATTGGATAAGATATGTCAATAAAAAAATATAACACCCAATTTTTTTGGTTAAATGGACTTTCCTAATGATACTTAAGTCCTGGAAAAAATTTGGCAGGAAGGTTTAATTGCACCCTGTATAGATTTAACATCAGTTACGTTCCTTACATCAGCTGAGGGTTTGTGACCACCGCCATTCTCGGTTTAGACTCACAGGGTTCCTCCATTTTCGTGTATTAAACTGCTGAGTGATTTGCTAATCTGATCGAACCATCAACCAACGCATCAGGTTTGAAGCACGCGCCGCGGAGACTGGCCTGGCATTGCCAGTAATAATATTAATATTAATTATTAGTTTTTCTAGGTACGTAAATAGGAGCAAACGTATTTTTCTTTCGTTTTCCATTTACGAGGTCTACATGTTTCCTTTGTTTCACTTTGTAGCTGTTCCTTTGCTACGAGGCCGAGGGATGCAATAAAACTCAGAAAATCTTGAACATACACAGCCTTTCTGTGCTGCCCTAATTTATGCTTTTGAAATATTACTTGCATTCCTTATTTATTGCACGCTTTAAAATACTAACCGCCTGTTTCACCACTTCCTGACAAAGTGCCGGATAGGCTCTCCACCACTTAACTTGACAGATGAAGTATAGAGAAGCTGTCAAAAAAGTTATAAAATATATCCTATTGGGCACTTATCAGAAAGTGGTGAAACCCCATATAGCGCTAAAAATTAATCAGTAGGTTCGAAAATCGGTTCAGGGGCTAGACTCTAGAGAATAAACAGATGTTTTTCCTCATTATTTAGCTAACATGTGTCTGTAGTGCAGCCTTTCTCAAAGTGTGCTCCGTGGAGCTCTGGGGCTCCGCAAAGGCCTATAGGGTGTACCGCAAGCGATACACTACTAATTGTTGTTGAAAATTTTATTATCAGCATGTCACAAACATTATTTTTGGGGGAATCAGTCAAACATTTTACTTCTTAAAAGTCATCGCCACCAAAAAGTTTGAGGACCGCTGATGTAGAGTATAATATTATAGACATCTTCGCATTAACGCCATTACAGGCTACATAATAATATCAACTTCTTAATTCTAACGTCTATGGCCATAATATTTGCAAGTCGGTGATCCTTCATACTGCGAAATTGAATATACAGTGTGCTTGTGTAAACACCGTTATCCTTGAAACCATCAAATGAGCCCGTCAAAATGAACAACTTTTTCTATGAGAACAATGATGGGAACTCAAAAAAAATGCCGTCTTCATACCCATACGGATGCCCGGATCGGCAATTTGTATGGGTATGAAGACAGATTTTTTTTTATTTCCCAGCATTGTTCTCATAGAAAAAGTTGTTCATTTTGACGGGCTCATTTGATGATTTCAAGCACAACGGTGTTTACACAAACATCTTGTATGTATTTACAAAGCTATGGATCTATTTAATAATTTAGTAAATATTAACATTCTAGCATCTACAACTAATTTGCAGGAATCCGGTTAAACAAAGAAAACGTGTTCGGCTAGTGTAAATAATAGCGAGTACTCGTACTGAGTACTGAGTACTCGTGGCCCCCAGTGTGTACTTACATGTTTGTTCCTCTCAGGTAACATCTGTGCTAGACTGAAACAGTTAAACTTAGATTTAAATAATAATAATCTTATTCTTGAATTTTATCATTTAAAAATACGTAACCTTCTTTTTATAATTATGTAATAATTCGAAATGCGTCAGGGAGGCAACGTGTAGAGAGTAGAGAGTAGAGACACATAACACGGAAGTAGACGTAACTACATATTTCTACTAAGTTGACGGAAATACCGTTTAACGATGTACCAACACACTATTTTAACAAACCAATAAATTAAACTTTCTTTTATAAAACGTAATTTTTTTTAAGTTAACCACCTACTTATAGATAAAGATATTTATACTCTTATCATTTATCACATTACAAAACACGTCATCCGGTAATAACTTTTTTAACTATTGGATGTATGTGACAAACAAACTTCGATAATAAGAATTAATTGTTTCGCCAATCGTTACACTGATGCTGCGAACCGCAGAAAAGCGCAGAAAAAGAGCAAGAATAATAGAACGAGATCCAACATAACGATTAACGGTTCGTCATTTGACGTGTGAGGCTGTAGAACTTTAGATAGCCGCTTTTTAACGGGCCTGTAACAATCTAAATCCTATCCTACTAATATTAAAAAGGCGAAAGTTTGTGAGTTTGTGCGTTTGTTACTTCTTCACGTCTAAACAGCTGGAGCAATTTTTATGACATTTGGTATGGAGTTAGCTGTTACCCTGGATAAATATTCCATAAATATTTCATATGTTCCATAAATATTATACTCATTTTTGCATTTACTAGAACGCAGCGTTTTCTATGCTGGTGAGGACATAACCTTTATTTCTATCTATCGATCAAAATGTGGCACCATAAATTACATTTATTTTTATTCCCTTGCTATAAAATAAGTAAAATAGAATTCAAAAGTAGAGAAGAGTGTGCGTGGTCTCGTGTGTAAAGTCGCTATGTATTCATATTTTAAAGTATCGTTATTACTGGTAAGTTAAAATAATTTAGGTTTAAAGAATTCTGTATCCCCTAAATAAAAAAAATCGGCCAAGTACGAGTTGTACTCGCGCACGAAGGGTTCCATATCACTACAGAGCAAAAATAGGCGAAAAATTGTATTTTTTTATTATTTTTAAATAAATTATATAATTAATTTAAATAAATTAATTATTTAATTTATTTAAATTTTATTATTAATTATTAAAGTACAAATACAATTAAGTATTTTGTGAACATTTCAATTGCCTATGTGTTGCCGTTATTGATTAAGAGCAAAAAATAGCAAAAAATCACGTTTGTTTTATGAGAGCCCCCCTTGAATATTTAATTTATTTTGTTTTTACTACTTACTTGTTGTTATAGCGGCAACAGATATACACTATCTGTGAAAATTTCAGAAGTCTAGCTATAGCGGTTCTTGAGTTACAGCCTGGTGACAGACAGACGGACAGACGCACAGACGGACAGACATCGAAGTCTTAGTGGGTGGAAGTTTTTACTACCCTAAAAACAGTAAATTAATTCTTAAAACAATATTTGAAGTTTTGGTCTTAATTTCTTTAACTTTCAGCTGACATTGGCGTACGTCAATTGTTTACCAATAAATGAGGATCAAACTGGTGAGGAATATTTATAATTATGCATAATTTACTTAATAATTTACTTAACGTTTTACTTTTTTTTCTTTTAATTTATTAATTTACCTAACGATTACGTAATTCAATAATATAATTTTGTAAAGTATTTTTTTTATAACTCCCTCTTTATACTTTATCACCTTAATATAAAGGAGGATCTATAATCTTAACGTCGAAGAAGAGAATAATAATTACTATAGAATGTATTAAAGAATATGTTAAGCGAGGTCATATTATTATGTCATGTTTTACAAAAGCTAAAATATTTTGTATAATTTTCATTAATCTTTGATTAGCAGTTGACGCAGGTTCCAACGTGGAGGCGTCTGCTTCAGGGGAAGAAGAAATAGGTAAAATTGTATTATCCATAACATAGCTTGTTCTCACATATTATGTTTTTACGGGCAAATTAATAACCACACACCGCACCGGTTTCGGTGACGTTGGCCGGTTTCATTGAAACCAGTCTGGTTACGAGTAATTTTATAGTGCCCAAGTGTGTCCGAAGTACCCAATGGTACTCTCTCTTCCTTTTCTCTCATAAGCCACCGACATAACTGCATCCGACGCAAGGATCATCTTATTTGTCAGACTGCACTGCACTGTTATAACCAAACTTAAGGCGTTAATAAATAAATAACCACATAGAAACATCCACGTCGTTAAAGCTATATAACTTGTAAGCTACAAACTATTTTAATATCACTTATTTTCAGATAACACTAGCGATGGTTACGAAGGCACTGATACAGGTATATATTATGCATTTTAAACAGAGGCTCAATTGTTTTAGTTTACTTATGAGTTATAACACTTTACCTAGGATTATTATTACTTTAATAATTAGTATTGGCACGTATAGGTTGTACAAGAGTAATTTAAAAATGTTCTATATATACAATGTTTTAGGCATCGGAGAAAATGGTACTCATATGCTGTCTTTAATGTACGCCCACAAGAATGATATAGCGCTACTAATGAAGTTTATAGGTAAGAACGATATAACGATATTATATTATTACTAGCAATTGACTTTAATATCAATGAACCCAAACAGCCCCGGATCTTCAATTTTTTTTAGGCGGGGCAAAAACTGAAAAAAGCCGCCCCGCCTTTTTTTGCCGTTGGGAAATGCTTGACGCATTCCCGGCAGCCTGGGTGGGCGCCTGGATATGTGGGACTCCTCGGGTGCTGCGGTAAGGAGGAGCACCCTTGGTTACCCACTAAAACCCAACGGTGCCTCCTCTCCGCGTGTCGCTGAGCCGCTGAACCCGCCTGAGGCGATAACTGCAGCAGCCCAGACAGCGGCATCTGCTCTACCAGCAGAACCATCCGCTCGGCTTCTGCCGCTTTCTCCGGGAGAGCGGACCGGGGCTCCGGGCGCTCTTCTATCGAACGAGCTCGTGCGATAGGCGACGGATTCCCCAATCCATCGCCCGAGCCCTATTATGTCGGGAGTAGCCGCTCATGTTGAGCGCGTCTTCGTCCTCCGCGTCTTCTCCTTATCGGGTCAGCTGCTTCATCGGCTTCCCGATTTCTCTCAGCGGCCTCCTTCTGCGTCATGATGGACTCGCAGAAAGTAGAGACCGCCTGCCAGGCTTCTCTCGACCGGACTAATGCTCTTATTATGTCCGGGAGTGTCAGGTCTGGTCCTATAGCGGCGCAGAGTTCTGCCCGTTGTGCGACCCAGGCTGGGCAGGCAGCGAACGTGTGCTGCGCCGTGTCGTCCTCGTCCGTACAATGATGGCACTGGGGCGTTGGCTCCCGTCTGGCCGTATGGTGCAGGTAGTGGCCGAAACACCCATGTCCTGTCAGCATCTGCACCATCCGGTAGGAGAGAGTGCCATTACGCTGCACCACCCAATCCTCCAGTACTGGCCGAATTGCTGCAACAACTCTGTGACCGGCAGTTGGCGATGCCATTTGGTCTTGCTAGGTGCGCATTATCTGCATTCGCGCTTGGCGACGCCATTGGGCTGCCTATCTGGTGGCACCCGTTCCCCTCTTTCCTTTGCTGCAGCTGTGCGGGAATAGACTTCCGCCTGCACACGGGCTTCCAGGTCCCATGGAGGGGGGGTATCGGCTAATGTAAACGCCGCTTCGGCGCCCCGCCTACCTACTTATGTTTATTTTCACCTTTATTATCCATATAATTTCAGCTATCAATACGTAGGATATATATTTAACAGGGTAGGGTTTAAAATAAAAATAAATATCCACAATAACAACAAAAATCAAATACAATATTATTAAATTCGTGAATTGAAATTACAATTTTACTCTTCGAGCTTTTTGTTCAGCAAATAAATCTATAGCCTTGTCATAATTTAACTCGTGTGCTGCTTTTTATATCGCTAAGATTGCAAGACCCGAAGCTTTCCTGGCTCAGAAGATCGCAAAAAAATTTTAATCAGTTTTAGTTTGCTAAAACGAGCTCTGCGGTTCCTGCAGGCGAGCGGGAGCCGGGCGCGCAATTTGAATGCGCCTCGCGAATAAATAATAATAAATGTTCGTGCAGCACGTCTCACTCCGCACTCAGGGTATCGGTCAAGTTGATATGGCCATGAAATTGCTGTACTTGTGCTATTATTTATTCCGTGGTCAAAGTTAAATAAATGATGAGTTGTCCATTGGTCCGTGAAGTGTGAATTTTGCCGCCCCCTGAATTTGCCGCCCGGGGCATGGGCCCCGGCTTGCCCCCCCCCCTAGATCCGGGGCTGAACCCAAATGTAAAATTGCAAAAACAGAAAGTTTAATCTATTCAGTTTTCATAATATCATTTAACACTGTTTCTGTAAGCCAGGAGTAGTGACCAACGCAAAAAGTTTCCAATGTCTCTAGGAACCCAGAGAACCAGCAATTTATTGTATTTTTCACTATGTCGTTCACGTAGCTTTAAGCTTAAGATGATTTTATTATTAGGACAAGACTAGGTTTAGGTTTAAAGAATTTTATTATTAGAAAACTGCATACAGTCACTTATAATATGGGAACTATAAAGTTACATTTTGACAGTGATCATATTACAGTAATATAAATAAACAGTAATATATAGTAATAACAGTTGTTTTGATTTGTGTCACGTAATATTTTAATTTTTAGAGGATGGGTTTAACCTCAGAGGCGGAATGGACAAGATATCCAGTGGAATCGATGCCAAAAAACAGGGATACAGGGATATATTCTGTAAGTTCCTACAGAGGAATCGAAAATCAAACTTTAGATTTTTTTAGAATCTAGATTCTAGGTGAATGGTGATGTAAATCAACAGTAAACAAATACTATCTTATATCTAGAGTGACTTTGCGTACATTAGTTTTTTAATTTTTTATGAAATTTTATAGATAGGAGAAGTTTTAAGTCTGGGTTGGAGAAGACTATACTGGGGGACGAGATGGTGGTGAGGGGCATGCGGCAGGGAGGCAAGGCGCTGTTCAACCTGGCGGTGGACAACGTGTATGCGGTTGCGCTCAATGAACTCCGTGACAGTGGGATCGACAGACAATTTTTATTAGATATGGATTAAAATTGCTACGACTGATTTGTGTGCGTTATTTCGAAATTATTGTTCTGCCTTTATGTATGACAACTTCTCGAGTCACCTCAGAGACACAATAAGGACTTCAATAACCATCTAAACATTTGACTCTCAAATATAATTTACACTTTGAATAAGGAGCAGAAAGTCAACGACCTAAACTTTTAGCGGGTTTTACTTTTTGGAGTAAAACCTGGTAAAACTATCAAAACTTGATAAACGTCCGAAGATTAAAGATAAAAAGTGACAGAAATTCTATAAAAACATTTTCCTTCAAACCAACGTCGGAAGTAGTTTGGACAGCAACACTTGTACAAGTTAAAGTTGTTCAGATGTAAGACTCTTATGGATCGATGCTTTAAACTTCCCTGACTTGTCGAGGACAGGGCGATAAGAACTTTTAAGATTGATGAATCTTCAAACTTAATAATGGATTTTTCTCTTACAATATTCTCAGTGAGGAGGAAAATTGTCATCAAAGCTGCTTTCCGTTTGTTCTTATAGTTAAAAGCTTTATCAATCAGAAATAAATATTATAAATTTTCTGAGTAAAATATTTCTATATCGATTTCTTTAGATCTTTTTCTAGGATTTTTACGCTATTTCAGGTTCTAAATAGTGAATTCAATTGCTTCTGCATTATTTATGGTATCGAAATTTTAAAACGAAGATACCGCTTTCTGCTCTTTCCTTCAAACGAAACACGACATTAAAAATTGCAACAGACTCTTAACCGCAACTTGCTTTAATACATACTGATATTATAAATACAGGATAGTCTACCGATCTGTCAAATTTTCATGCTTAAAGCTACTGAACCGACGTTAATGAAACTTGGAGATACTATGAATCCCGATTTAAAATAGTTTTCATCACAAAAAACGTACGGTTCCCATGTAATAAGCTGCTTTCTTCGCCGCTACATCTAAATAATAATATCAGTGATAAATAGGGATAGAAAAAGAAGTTAATAGTAATTTAACCGGAGCTAAATTATTATTATTACTAATCTTACTAATCATTTTCATTACCTTGCCGTATTTCTACCAAGAATCGTTGCAACAGAAATCAACAATTCTAGAAATCTTACATAGGTTTCTAGAATCGTTGTATTTACAATGTTTTACCAAAGCAACACATTACATTAAGTTATTAGGTAATTGGGCCTGAGGAGTCCAGCGCCAGCGCCCCCACCGCGGCCCCACTGCCTGGGGCAAAGCAATGCGGGGCTCTTGCTGATCAAATTAGCCATTAATTAGCCCAGCGATCTGAGACGCTTATAATTACCTGGCAATCAGTCAACGGCTAATCTCATTATGTCGCTCCAGTAAAAAGTTAAATGGCTCCGAACAAACTTTGAGCGCCTAATTTATAAATTGAATTGCTAAAATAAGTTTTAGGTTAAGGCTCGGCGCATATACCGAAAGCGACGACTACTACCGCAACTGGCAAATCGAGCGACCGACGCTACACTAGTAGGGTCGCAAGTCGTAACTTTACAGCTTGTAAGAAATATGTGAGCAAGCAACGTTCTCCGGCTCCGGCAATCGCCTCCAGCTAGAGTCAATAAGGATTTTGCATTAGGCTTTGCTGCTGGTCAGATGGATAATAAAACAGCAAAACTTAGAAACAGTAAGGCGCACGAAGCAACCCCTATGTTCTTTTTAGGGTTCCGTAGCCAAAGGGTAAAAACGGAACCTTGTAACTGAGACTTCGATGTCTGTCCGTCTGTCTGTCTGTCTGTCTGTATGTCTCCAGGCTGTATCTCAAGAACCGCTTTAGCTACACTACTGAAATTTTCACAGATTATGTATATCTGTTGCCCCTATAACAACAAATACTAAAAACAAAAGAATAATAATATTTAAGGAGGGCTCCCATACAACAAACGTGATTTTTTTGGCCTTTTTTGCTCGATATCAATAATGGCAACAGGTAGGCACTAGAAATTTTCACAAAGGCCTTAATTATATGTATACTTTAATAATTAATAATAATATTTAAAAAACATGAAAAATTAAGGGGGGCTCCCATACAAAAATAACACAATGTTTGGCCTATTTTGCTCTATAACGGTACGGAACCCTGCGTGCGCGATTTCGACTCGCACTTGGCAGATTTTTTTCAGTTAAACGTGGCTGAGTTTTTGAGTAAGTAGTTTGTGTAAAATTTTGATTTCGTGCTAAGAAAATAATAAATATAATCTTAAAATTAATACATTTTAATAAACCAAATAACCAATATGACTTTTAATAAGGTCAAGCAGAACAAATTCGTTTTAATTTGTCAAAAGGGGACTTACAAAATTTATTTTCGCATCCCTAGATACACGAGCCTTCAATTTAATTTAAAATGTAAGTAGATAAAGTACTCGTATAGTCTGTGATCCCTTCCATTATCGTCAATAATCCCGAACATCATGGGCGGTGGAGTTTTCACCCTATATGCGGTTGTCCGTTTATCCCTACGTTGATATTACTAAGCCTGTGCTCTTATTGATACGCTCTACCAATTTGTTTCTGATCCTGTAGAAAATAGAATACAGATTTTAACATTTACTAGTAGTTATGTATTAATCCTATTACCTATATTATTGTTTATTAATTGATGCATGTAAAATATCCAAAAGTGAAATACTACACTGAGCATAGTGATCTTCTAAGTTTTACCTTGCTTCATCTCTTAAGTGTTAGATGGTTGGTTGTGAAAAAGTCGTAATATTATGCTTTTGAAGTAAGAGTCTTGAAATTGAGAATAAATTATGCTTTAATAAAATACTATCATTATAATATTATATTAGGGGAGCTGAGGGGAGGGAGGGAGGGAGAAATATTATATTATTGTATCTTTAGAATAAATATCAACCCACTTTAATTGTGGGTATATACGCGAAGGATGATAGTTTGTATGAAAATTCAATGTTATTGAAGTGGAAATTTAGTATAAAGAATATTATGTTTTGAAAATACTTTATTGCGCTAAAGTGTACGCTTCCATGCGGTGTAAACGAATTTCGTTGCAAACGAAGTGGTGTACAATATCTAGTGCTATTTCTAGTGTATTATAATACACTTACTTTTAGTATGCCATCAGAATTAAAAACATTTTGTTTCTAAAAATTCTAAACAAAAATTCTGTATAATGTATTGGTCTAGATCCCAAGAAATCTAGAGAAAGTCGTAGAAAAAAAAGCACAGATTAAATTTTCTCCTCGGAATGACAAGGTGTATGTACGAGGCAGGTGTAGGTTGTAGCGCGCGTCGTACCGAGCAATTTAGCGCAGCACTTAGCCCGCGCTACTCGGTCACGCCCGTTGACTCCGCCACTCCGCCGCAACTTATGATCCTACGTCCTACACATACATATTATATGTCACAGCTATACAGGGTTCCAATTCGTTTCATGTAAACAGAGCTTAGCGGCTATAATTCTACTAATTTGAATGTTACTCGCAGATGTAGAGTCATACAATTGCACATTCAAGATATTCTCACATTTTCGGATTACATTTGGTTTTTGGAATAAAATGAATCAAAACTATACAGGACAAGTTCAAATTATACTGTGATTTTGCCCTAGCAAGATTGAGGCATGAACATTAGGACATTTTACCACCAAAAGATTTTTTGAAGTGAAAACTTCTTTAGCGGCGTTGAGCACTTTTGTGGGATAGCGATGGGTAAAAACTATAAAACTCGCGTCAGATTCTCGTGCTGATCGAAAAACCTTGGAAAAACCGTAAGACGGTTGGAGAGTAGTGTTGTAACATCGAAATTGATTAATCGAACAATCGATTGTTTTTTTTTAATCGATTTTCATAAAAAATGGGTTAAAAAAAATGCACAACGTTAATAATTAAGTTTCCACTTCTACCGGCACTCCCGGAGTGCAACCCGTCTTTTTTTTTATTTGAGAATACACTCCAAAGTTAGACATTCCACTATAAGGAATATTGTTATCTTATATCAGACAATATGTATAGTAACAGCTATTTTCGTATGAGGATCGATGAACGCGTAAATGCTTTTAGAGATAAACGTATTACGTAACTCTGAATAATGTGATTATCCTAATTATATAATTAGCCCACATAAGTCTAATGCGCTAGTAAATAATTTGTTCATGTCTATGGTTTTGTTTGAAATCAAAGTCTATAGAATTGCTAGATGTTTTCGGCAATTTCGTTGTGCAACATTATCGTGCAGGAATACAGGAAAAAAATTGTCTTCATAGTTCATACGATAAGTATGAACTATGAAGACAAAATCGGTTTAGTGGTAGGTATCAGGGTCAATTTAGACCACAACGCGACGCGTAGATGCATCTCTAAATATTTTGTATGGATTTTACAAATTTCAATTGCGCAAGACGTCTTGAAAATCTGTCAAATCCATACTTTAGAAATACTTCTTCGCATGGCGTTGCGGTCTGAATTGACCCTTATTGTGAAGAGATAATGGATATAGTTTTAGCATTCACAATATAGTAATTTATTTCCTATACTATTAAGTTATGGTCTATATAATATATAAGTTTAGATGGATTTTATCGCTAAGACAAGAAGAGAAACGATCTCACAATAATGCAAAAATATAAATCTACATGTGCACCTACAAGTGTGATAAAATACGTTTCACACGCGCTCCAGGGCCCCGTACCCGCACGGTATACGGAACCATTTTTCATCTGGGGAATTACTCAACTGCGCAGAAAACGCCAAGTGTCTTGAGACGCGTACATAACTTTTTTTAGGCCGGCAGTCGGCACAAGAAACATCAAGATTCGAGACGTTCTCAGCGGGAGTCCTTTGGGGTTTTTGATTGCTGTCGATATTTTAACTCGAAGTTGAGGATTGTCTTTGAATTTTTTTATTTGTTGAGATATTACCTAATACTCCCGGCCCTTACTACCTAAAACTTGGTACGTCTCACTTCTGTCTGAATAAAACTGTGGTCCAGTAGGTCCAATTAGGGATTTACTTAAGTAGTTTAAAGTAAAATATTAATTTGAAAATATAACTTCACTGTACTATTTTGTACCTCTTCCCTCGAAGCGCTCTCTGGACTTAATGTTAAAATTTAAGTCCTCGCTCACGGCAAGCTTCATTGATGGCTCCGCAGGGACTTGCAAGGTTCTCATAACTTTGCTCATTTGTCCATAAGGAAATTTTAGATATTTGTAACCCATTACTTCTACTTCTCATAGCTTTTAACCGACTTCCAAAAGTAATGAAGTGTTGTATTTGGCTGTGTATTTATTTTCTTATTGTATTTCAAGTAGTTTTACTATCCAAAGCTGCTCATAACGACTCTTTTATGAAACGTAATTCATTTTAACGTAAGCCGTCTTGGAGTAGGAAGGTTGTTTGCCGACCACCGCCTTGTTTGCTTCTGCGTCACAAATATTGACACGAGCATCGACTTACGTCCCGCAATCAACTTCACTCAAAGTCCCCAAATAACTACAACTAATTATTTCCTCTATGTAGAGGCATATTTTTTATATCACTATGTCCATATTATGTGTACCAAAAATAAATAGTACTGTATAAAGAAGTTGGTTAACGTATTTAAACTAATATTTGATTGACGATGCAAAAGCTAATAAGTATATGTCTTCAAATACAGCATAATAGGTATTCAGGAAAAGTCACTATATTCTGTGTAAGAAGCCTGCAGGAAAGTAAAATCTTTTGAAGAAAGCTCTAACTCAGTGTTTCCCAAACTTGTCGGGACCGCGACCCATCTACAAGAAAGTTTATAGTTCGCGGCCCACCTTGTGTCATGAAGACAAAAAAGCAGCGGTATATTGATGCCGCAGCATTTACCCGTTAATTCTTATCGTAGTTCACCACCATATCATCATCGCCAGCCTACTGACGTTCACTGCTGCCTTTTCTAAAGCTCGTCACCACAACCATTTCAATTAACAAAAAAGAAAAACTTCCAGTTGTTACCTATATATTTTTTAATTAATAAAATTATTTGACATGATATTTCAATGAGAATGAGAGAGATGCATTTGTTTTAAATTTTTTCCATTACAGCTTTAGGGCTGATTTACACGTATTAAGTAGATAAGTAGTTAACTAAATTTTAACTTAATTTTAAGTTATTTATTGCATGTAAACACAAAATTTAGTAGCAAGTAGCAAGTTAAAATTTAGTTAAGTACTAAACAAGGAAATTAGAATTTTGACTATTTTCTGTTAAGTTGGCAGGCGGGGCTTGTCACTTGACACATTCCGGGCAGGCACTTCAAATTAAGTTAAAATTTAGTTACTACTTATCTACTTAATACGTGTAAACCAGCCATTAGCGTCGAAATCGATTTTAGTCACGCACCCACTGACGAACGAACGAGTAAAATGACAATCGAACGAGTACGACAATAGTCCTAAAGTTTCAGGGCCCACCCGAAATCTACCCGCGACCCACCAGTGGGTCGCGACCCACACTTTGGGAAATACTGCTCTAACTGATTCAACATGTCGTGTTTTATTAAGGTCAGCCGTGTTTGTTCGGGATGAATAAATATTGAAGTTCGCCTTTTAGTTCATAACATACCTAAGGATAGAGGATATTGAAATGTTTCATCAATATCTCATTTCTAATAATTATCTACTTAATACTATTTAATAATAAACCTACATACTTGAAGATAATTATTAGCAAGATATATTATTATCCTGTGTTACAGTTTTTACATTATATATCTTGCAGGTACTCGTTAAAAACATTAAACAGTTTCATTGTAACACAATTTATAGAACAAAAGAGTGCTCAAAATCGAACAAACGCGCTAAAATTAATATCGCAAAAAGTTGTTCCATGATGTGACGCCGTCGCATTACATTAAAGCTATTAATCCTGATAATGGAGGCTTTATAGGCCCCTTTACTACGTACAATAAATATTGGGGTTTATAGTACACTGCCAACAATATTTACGGGATTATATGGGATTTATAGCGAGCACACCTTCCCTTTCGTTGTCTCTTATTTAACATTATACTTTCTGGGTTTTTTTTACTTATTTTTCGTGGCATATAATATACTTTATAGTTTTATAGTAATCATACAACCTCGGAAGGTAAACATTAATTTATTTTGCTGAGGGTAACTACTACTTACGAAAAGAAAGCTTGCCCTATTAAAACGTGTAAATTGACTTAAGTACAAGTTTGTTGAACTAAATTATCTCATAAGTCATAAGTTACTAGTAACTAACTACAATATAGTATTACATTCCATACGGAGTACGGACTACGGTTTGTACGTTACATGGCTTTATCAGTAGGAAATAAGAAACAGAATGATAGTCAGTTATTCGCAAGTTTTTCGATATTGCTTTAAAAAAAGTTTTGCGCTGAGAGCTCCCATACATTTGACAACTCAATATTCGATAACGTTACGGTTGCGCACCTATCGAATTTCCGCGCCTACCGTACCAAAGTTAGAGATAATATCTAAGTACTTGATCTTGTAATCGCATTACCCTAAGCCAGTATTGTACATGCCGAAATTATTATATCGCAACAACACAATGTATCCCATTAAATCCGCCACTAACTATGCAGGATCATAGTTCTTACCTCGCGGAGGCGGGAGGCCTCTCTCCTCTCCTTAATCAGTATGCGGTACTCGCAGAGCTGTAACAAATTTCCCTAACCGACCGTGGAATAAAATGAAGCTGAGTGCTTCGGGTAGGATCACGTGGCTAATTAGTACTTATTTAATTATAGCCAAGTATCTGGCAAGCCTTTTATTAGGGGATTAGTGAAATTGTCTGGTTCATAGACCATACTTAAAGGTGTCTTTAAAAATTATAAAAAAAGATTTATGTGTGTGTGTATATGGATGCTTTGGAATATTGCCTGGTATAGTTATAGTCATAGCTGTTAGAATAGGATTATTCCTAAATACTCTAAATAGGTAGTATGTAGTTGTGAATAGGACTTAGGAGCGTCCGTGACCTAGTAGGTAGACCTTTGGTTCTCACTCGTAGAGGGTGCAGGTTCGATCCCGGGTGGAGGCGTGTAACAATGAAACATTTTCTGATCTCAAGTACGGACACTCATAGTACGGTGAAGAAAAACATCGTGAGGAAACCCGCCCATAGTTGGTCCCAGACGTATTCACTAGGTCTTTCCTCTGGATTAGGCCGACTATATGTTGCGAGAATGCCGTATGTGCTTGTGGGCAACCATACGGCCATTTGAAAATCTTGTCCCAGGCACTACAGTATTTGAAGACTGATTACCTATTTTTTTTATAAAATAAGGGGGCAAACGAGCAAACGGGTCACCTGATGAAAAGCAACTACCGTCGCTCATGGACACTCGCAACATCAGAAGAGCTGCAGGTGCGTTGCCGGCCTTTTAAGAGGGAATACGCTCTCTTCTTGAAAGTTTGCAGGTCGTATAGGTCCGGAAATACTGAAAATACTGTATGTAATTATGTATACAGTATTTTCAGAGCAAAGTAACCGTTGTGGATTTTGCTGAAATTTGGTATGGAGATACTTTGAGTCCAGGGAAAGGACATAGGATACTTTTTATCCCGGAAAAATGTACGGTTCCCGCACGATAAACGAATGGACGTCACCTAGTAATATTATAATTTATACCTAATAGTAATGACATTAATTAAAGTACTTTAGAAATTTGGAAAACGGTTCATATCTGATTTATTAAAAGATATAAAAACTTATTTACCAAACATATACACGGACAAATTGAATTTACTTTGTCAATTGAATAATTTATTTTCACTTAACAATGTAGGAATTAATTTGGGAAATACTAAGTTACGTGAGGAAATAAAACTTATACGGACTCCGTACACGACTTCCGATAAAATCCTTTCATAAGAATAAGCTTTGTAATCTGAAACTTTTGAGTTTCCCAGATAAGGACATTGTTGGAGAACATTTTGTCTCAATTTTTATACTGTGATATTTGAAAGGTCACAGAGTTTATTGAATGATTATTAGTGATATAGAAGAATATTGGATACTCCTTCAGATGAAGAGTTGTATTGAAAGCTGTGTTTGAAATGCCAAACAAAATAAAAATGCAGATTGTAGAGTATAGGAAAAGGTACTGGATATTTTTTATTAAAATGTGACCAAGAAACTTAAGTATTCTAACTTTAAACATTAGTGGGGACCTACTACTACTTTTTATTTTAGATATAATAATATAATAAATATTAATTATTTAATTGACCAGAGTAATGAACTGAATTATGATGATTTATCAAAGTACTAAAAAGCTACATTTTCTACTTGGCTTAGGTATAATATGTTATACCTAAGCCAAGCCTACCACACACACAAGTATTCAAATAATACAATTTAAGGTTTGTAATACTTAGATATTTTATACCCTGAAGATACTTGAATACAATATAACTCAATATTTGGTTTATACGGCCATTGCATTATTTAGCTTTTAACTGTTCATTTTAAGTGGGTCAAGCCATTTGTGCCAGAAATAAAAAGGTAGTCGCGACTCGGGAGTCGGGGCAGCCGACGTTTAGGGTTGCCGACCGTGCCAAACTTCTCGTGCAATATCCATACAAATAGCGGACAGAAGGTTCTCAATGTAGCAACCCTGCCGTCATTAGCAGCCTCGACCGTCCCTCACGTGTCTCATTAACTTCATGTAGTAATAACTTCTTTTTTTACGCCATCCATTAGTAAATTGTGCTGCCGAAGTACCATTTTTTACGATTGGTAGGTGTCGAACTAAAATGTACTGATTAATTATTAGCCCATCAAGCCCCGTACGAGCACCGGTAATCGCAATTCGCAACAACAATAGAACACAATAGCATTTCCAAGAATCCCCGATCGAAGGATTAGTACTCAAGATTAAAGTATAAGTTTGTACTTACTAAGTAGTTGAAATGACAAAACAGTGTGAACATACTTTGCTAGTTGCGACAGTATAAAATTATACAGTATACACTCAGGTAAAAATAAACTGCCTTCAAATAATTTTATCTACAGATGTGTACCTAAACGCTAAAAATGATTTAATAATGTGGGTTCTTTATAACATTGAGATAGACGGCCTCAGTTTGAATACGGTTAAACTAATCTCTAAACTAAATTAGCATATTATGAAAATTGTAGGAGCTCAGCAGAGCCGTCCGACATTATGTGCCTTTTCAGACTAATAAAATTATATGACTGTTTGTTACTTAGCTCGGGCCGCGGAGGCTCTCAGAGAGTAATTATAAAAGCTTCGCCCAAATTTATTACTGACCTTCTATCCATAAATCTTTATTCAAACATTCCTAAACCAAGACTGACGTAATACTAAACATTTTATTAATCGTTTTTTAAAGGAAATAGTCCAGTGTAGACATAAAATAAAAATTTGTGTTTATATGTTTACTTGATTATCAACAAACATTAGAATATAAATAGTAGGTACGTATTAAAGACAAATTACCAAATTTTGCAGCTTTTCGGCTAATGTCGTCATATCCGCCTATGCGTCCATCCTCGGCTTTCCAGGGTGAGTAAAAAAATACCTATTTTCGTTTTCGTATTTAGTGTAATCAAAAACGCTTAACAAAAAAAATAATTAATTTCAAAGTAGCCTGTGGACGGAAACCGCTGTAGCCAGTAGCCGTTTTGAAAAAAGTATGCAGCAGCTGGTGCTTCATACGACGAGGATACAGATCCCCTAGCCAAGACGTTTTCTTTATCGCATCGCCGATCAAAATAATATATGAAATCGACATTTAAGCGTGCGAGAAAATTAAGTCGACATTCTCATGTTGTGCCAATTCCATACATTTTGATTGGCGATTCTATAAAGAAGCGATGAAGAAAACGTCTTGGCTGGGTGCTCTGGATAACAAACTACTTTCGTTAAACTTCAACTGAAAATACGGTTTGTGGGAGCTACGATAAGTGTCAGCAATAGTGTTGGGCGCCTGCGGAGATTGTCTCTCGAACATTCTCTACAGCGAGCATGTAACAGCGTCGCAGGCTCCGCCCACATGAGGTTTACTTTCCAAATAGAACTAATACTTATCTGTAACATTGCTGTATTTAGTGACGTAACGCAGATAAGCAATAATTAATTGTAAGTAAATAAAGTACCTACTCGGTTTTGCTCAATATTATATTAGCTGTCCCGGTGAACTTCGTGTCACCTTAAAAGTTAAAACATTCCCTGGACTTCTACGAATATTTTAACACTAAAATCAGCCCAATCCGCTCAGCCGTTTTCGACTAACACATTTGAAAATCCATTTTTATATAAGTATAAGATAAGTAATATTATATTACTTACTAATTACGTTCTAGATTCTTTAATTCGCTCATTATTACCAGTATCGTGTATTAAAACAATCAGCTAAAGAAACATTTTATTTATCAGTATTTTCCTAGGCGTATATTGATTTATTTAAATTTCAAATAATAATGATTATAACACTTGTAAATTTACCAAAAAAGTTTTTGGGCTCGTCCGGGATTTGAACCCGGGACCTCTCGCACCCTAAGCGAAAATCATACCCCTAGACCAACGAGCCGATGACGAGATTTCGAAATATTAAAATTGTTAGTAAAATCATATTTATTATCATATTACGACTTTTTTAATAGTTGGGGAGAGGGGAAGAGGGGATTTCGGGAGTAGCTGAAGCGTGTCAGATTAAGCTTGCATAGGCTTCCGACATGCGTCTAGTTATCATGGTATAGAAACCAGATTTCTCACATGGTGGGTAAAAAAAATTTTTTTTTGAATATTGAAATGTCGTCGGATCTGTCAGATTAAGATAGGGGATGTTTAGTATACCCCAAAGAAGCTTCTATATAAAGCACTGACGATTCAAAGGTTAGGTAAGCCTGTAGGGACATTTTAAAATATAAAAAAATTAAGCTTCATGTTTTCTTAACTAAGCTTCGCAGATATTTTATTTTGCTCTAAACTAAATGATTTAGTCCTTGTTGTCTAAAATATATTTATAATTTACCTAAATAAGCAATTTTCTGAATATATTTCCTTTTTCAAAACTTTAAAATGGCTGCAGATTCTGAACCCACCGCAAAAATAAAAAAAATGCTCTTATTATTTTTTTATCAGCTTTACCTAATGTACAAAACCTAGAAGTCTCCATGACGCTCGAGTGACTACAAAAATAGCACCCTCCCCTCCTCTACTATACTATAAAGAAACAGCTGCGTTAAAAACCTATGTAAAATAATAATATACATGTTACAGTCATAGTGATTAAATAGATATTATACATAATAGCTGGTCATTATATATAATATCTATATTGACTAGACAATGCGATTAATTAATCACTTTATCCGGATGTTATTCATAATAGCAGGTTGAAGTTAGCCAAAGTAATAAATACGGTATAACCGACTTTAAATCACCCCTCCTTACTTGGTATAATAATTGGCTTGGTAATAACTAGGTCAAAATAATAATTATTATTTTGACCTATTGTAGTCTTTTTAAAGAGTGATACCAAATACCTATGTGTATTGATCTCTGTATTTTAGGGTTCCGTACCCAAAGGGTAAAAACGGGACCCTATTACTGAGACTTCGATGTATGTCTATTTGCTGTCTGTTTGAAATTTTCACAGATTGTGTATTTCTGCGTCCGATTTTTTTTATCTTTTTTATGGCTAGTGAGCTTTAATTTTACTTTATACAATATTAAAAGTTATAGTTTATAATAATGTTAATTAACGCAGCTTAATATTATTATCTAAAGCAATGTTATTTTAATTCTTTAAATAAACTTTATAATAATTGTTACATTTCAAATAACAGTATAATATTGCTACACATGTAGTTGTATGCTTAAGGCAAATCAAAAATTAAACTATCTACTTATTTTATTACATTATCCAAGTCTTTGAAGATATTATATAAAACTGCTAGTTAATGTGATTAATTCTGTGTCAATTATCACTTTATCTAAATTGAGTAGACATTATAAATAATGGCTAGATAATAAATATAATATCCAGATTTATAACTTTGGCTGTAACATACACACACACTACTAACATAGTAACAACTATAATATTATATTGTATGTTGTTACTATGTTAATAGTGTTTGTTAGTGCCAACACTGCCAACTAACAAAGGTTATTATTATTATTTTAAAAAAGGTGGGCTCGTCCGGGATTTGAACCCGGGACCTCTCGCACCCAAAGCGAGAATCATACCCCTAGACCAACGAGCCGCCTATTTAGTCCTCAAAATAAATAATCTGTTTCAGTGACAATATAAATTAAAAGAAAATTAATAGAGACAAATGAAAATAAAAAAAATACCTGCCGAATAAAGTTAATTTTTTTTACGGTGTACGTACTATTTCAGTTTTGATAATACGGCACGCATAACTGTAATATTACATCATCGCGTCTATTGATTTCATAGATAATGGTTTAGCGAATATCAAATTGTAACGTTTATCAGGATCGTTTCAGCGTAAAAGCAGCGTATTTATATGTATGAATTGTTGACTAATAAAATTTATGAAATAGCCCGTGCCCTGAATCCAGACCCTCCTTGAATTTGACCCATTTGCATACCAGTAATTTATTATCCAACACGAAAAATAAGATCTGGCTCTTTTACAGTACCTAATAATATTATTAGGTATACAGAATACAAAATGTACCTATCTACGCAGCTTCCTAGCGAACTTCATAAAACTACAAACAATGAAGTCAATTTTAAAATAAATATTATATCTAAATAAAAAACGCAGGCAAACTAAAAAGACATACAAAACATTTATTTCAAAAGTAACTAAAATTTAAGTATATTAAAAAAAAAGACGGCTTGCACTCCGGGAGTGCCGGCAGAAGTGAAAACTTGATTATTAACGTTGTGCATTTTCTTAACCCATTTTTTATGAAAATCGATTTTTAAAAAAATGATTTTTTAAATTAATCGAAACCCTTACAATCAATTCGAGTTCGAGTTCGACACAAAACACTACTCTCCAACCGTCTTACGGTTTTTCCAAGGTTTTTCGATCAGCACGAGAATCTGACGCGAGTTTCACAGTATTTACCCATCCCACAAAAGTGCTCAACGCCGCTAAAGAAGTTTTCACTATAAATATCGCCTGAAAATAGTCCGCGCCTGAAAGTGTGGGGATAGGTCGTAAAGTCGAAGATACTAGGCACAATATAAATATCATACAGTAGAGTAACTTGACCATGTCCTTGGAATCAAACTTATTTATCACAGAGACAAATTATAGGTGTGCACGTGTAGTGTATGCACGTGTGACGTGATACTGCCGATTACTGCCTTATTTTATTGCCTACTTCCAGGTATCTGAAATTACTTTATTGTGAGCGTGTGCCCAATTCAGCGCGGTGTGGTATGAAGATGATAGGACTTGTCTAACTTAAAGCTGCTTCTTTTATTTTTAACTAGCAACCCGCCCCGGCGTCGCACGGGTATAAAATATATTGCCACAGAAAAAATTATTAAAATCGATAGCCTATGATCCTTCACGTGGTCTACTTCTTATCTGTGTCAAATAACGTAAAAATTGCTTCAGTAGTTCGCGAGATAAGCCCTTTTAAAAAATTTCCCCCGTTTTTTCCACATTCTCCTATTAGTCTTAGCGTGATAAAATATAGCCTTATAGCCTTCCTCAATAAATGGGCTATCTAACACTGAAAGAATTTTTCAAATCGGACCAGTAGTTCCTGAGATTAGCGAGTTCAAGTTAGCCCTTTCTAATAATTTTCCCCGTTTTTTCCACATTTTCCTCTATTTCTTCGCTCCTATTAGTCTTAGCGTGATAAAATATAGCCTATAGCCTTCCTCGATAAATGGGCTATCTAACACTGAAAGAATCATCAAAATCCGTTGCGTAGTTTTAAAGATTAAGAGTCCGTATGCGAAATTTGCCGATTTCGCTGATTTAACAGACGTGTTTTAACAGTTAAAATACAGTATTTCTATAAGTTTTAATGCACAACATGTAAGATCATTTCAATTATAATCTAATGTTGGAGCTAGATTTTTTTTTAAGTATTTTTAAATAATCCAACTTAAACCCGCGACAGTTTTGTGATTTTTGCTGTAAAAGGTTTAGAATATCACCTGTTTATGGATTGTATTGACGTCTTAACGGTATGAAAAAAATACAATGTACTGTTGAGAAAGTCGTCTATACAATGTTGGAATTACTTTATACCACTTTAATATGAAATAGTTGAGTAAAAAAATATGTAACTCGGCAAAATTTTAGAGAAAATGGGCAAAGAATTGCTGTTAATTTCGGCAACTTGGAGCTGTAATTCATAAAAAGAAAACAACAGAAAAACATAAAATTCTATCCAATTCGAGAAAAAAAAGAAAAAAAAACAAATTGTGCCAAAAAACACGATTCAAAACAACCAAAATCTCACATTATATTACTCGCCGCAAGGCTCGAGTCGGCAGTCCGCGCTTAAATATGTTTTTAAATCTAATAATTAATATATATTTTTTAAAATCTAATAAGGGGAAAAAACCAAGTAATATATTTCTGTAGCGAACCTTTGCAATTTCATATTCATCGACTAAATTTTGTATACGGACTCTTAAAGGGAACAAAGGGACATGAGGGAAAATAAAATCGGTCAAGTGCGAGTCGGACTCGCGCACGAAGGGTTCCGTACCGTTATAGAGCAAAAATTGGCCAAAAATTGTGTTTTTGTATGGGAGCCCACCTTAAATTTTTATTTTATTTAATGATTATTATTAATTATTAAATCACACATATTATATTTAAGGCCTTTGTGAAAATTTCAAGTGCCTACCTGTTGCCATTATTGATATCGAGCAAAAAAAGGCCAAAAATCGCGTTTGTTGTATGGGAGCCCTTAAATATTAATATATTTTAGTTTTTAGTATTTGTTGTTATAGCGGCAACAAATATACACAATCTGTGAAAATTTCAGATGTCTAGCTACAGTAGTTCTTGAGTTACAGCCTGGCGACAGACAGACAGACAGACAGACGGACAGACAACGAAGTCTTAGTAATAGGGTCCCGTTTTCACCCTTTGGGTACGGAACCCTAAAAAGCGACTTTGTTTTATAATATGTATATTATAGAAAACACATAGAGTAGACAACGTGAAAAGATTACATTTTATTGAGCGAAATTGCACAATTTCAGCGGGATTTTACGTTTAGAACGTGTAAAGTCACGGGGAGCAGCTATACTATAGTACTGTATATAATTTATACTGTGTGTAGTCTGGGAGCGGGCCCGCACGCCCGGGGCAATAAATGTATCGCGGCTCGATTTATTTATTCGATTCTCCCCAACCACGCGGGGCTCGGAAAGCACATCTTGTTTATTCTACAGAGAAGTTGCACGGAATAAAAATAATACGACTTATTTCAATGGCGTGGAAAGCTTTTGCATAGAATTTTACTTTAAGATAAAGTCTCGCCCATCTTAGCACTATTGATTTGGAAAGTTTATATTTTCTGGTTTTGTAGATCAATCCCCTTAGGAATCAAATTATTCACTGAATGAACACTGAATGAATGACTAAAATCTAACTCTTCAAGTCGTTCATTGTAATGTTGTCAAAACTAAAGGCCAACTCATCAAGTCTTGTTGACAAGTTCAATGGTTTCATTCAATGAATTCGCTAGTCAACCAGAAGACATAATATAAACTTGTTATTGGTATACAATAAAGGAAACATTGTATGTCAACAAGGTCTTTAACATGTCAGACATTTAATTAGTAAGGAAAGTTGCCTATTAATTATTATAGTACATCATGAAACATAGTGTGTATGTTATATTAAGGGAAAAGACCTAATGGCAGACACTTTAAGGAAACATGAAACATTTGAATGTTATAAAATATATATTTATGAAAATAAAGGATTGATAACTTCTTCCATGTCTTCAGTAACTCTTACAAAATAAAACTATTATAATTATTCTCTGACAAATCAATTAAAAAATATATTATTGGTCTTTTTGTAAACTTAGTCATAAGTACTAATAGATGACATCACAAATAAAATAAATTAATTAAAAATCAAAAAACCCGACTGCAAAAAATGTTAACTAAAAAAAACGAAACAAGACCTAATTCTGCCGGAGGCATCGAATCCATGTTATAATTGATACGACTCTTGCTTACGAATTTCATGCCGGGATAAATAGAAGGTTACATAGAAAAATGTTGAAGAAGAAAGTGGATAATAAAATGCAGTCGGAGGCATGTCGCACCAAGTTTAACATAAATTCATAAATCATAAAATATTATGCCTCCGACTGCATTTTATTATCCACTTTCTTCTTCTACATTTTTCTATGTAACCTTCTATTTATCCCGGCATGAAATTCGTAAGCAAGAGTCGTATCAATTAAAACATGGATTCGATGCCTCCGGCAGAATTAGGTCTTGTTTCGTTCTTTTTAGTTAACATTTTTTGCAGTCGGGTTTTTTGATTTTTAATTAATTTATTTTATTTGCGACTTTTTAGTTGTAGTCATCTAACCATTTCGACAATCAATCTAATAAAAAATTGAAAAAACTACCGTGCTGATATAACCATATATCGTAGGTACACTTAGAAAAGTGTACCTACAATACGTTATAATAGGTACATAGGTTTGGTACTGTTTCAATGTATGTTTCTAGTTTTAAGTACCAAATCATTGTTTTTTTTTGCTACTTTGTCATTGAATTTTCATCTTGTTTCAGTAATGTCAGTTAATTTTTAATTAATACGGTATTGGATATATCCATGCAGGCGGATATTGGTTTTTTCTTATTTTATTACTAGCGGTCGGCCGCGGCTTCGCCCGCGTGGATGCCGGTGAGCTCTGCAAAAAGCATATCCAGAAAAGACTCGGTCAGCAAAATGATTCCCAGGTCAATTCACAGACTCCGACACTAACATCGACGACGCAGTCATTATACGCAGGCTGCACTCTGCACAGATTGTCTTCCTCCCGCACGCGCAAGTCCGCCAACTATCTTAATTTTTTAATTTCGCCATAATTTCAAAACCAAATGAATTTAATTTTAATAAGAGAATTCCTATTTTATTAATTCAAAGACCAAATATTATCTACATAAACTGTATTTAGTAATGGAATAATTTATTTTGATAAGGATTAAAAGAATGAGTAAAATAAACGCGTTTAAATGTAGTCCAAAAAAATTTCAAGATTTTTAAATAAAAAAATGGTTATTGTGCCTCACTCGACATAGATAGGTATAGTAAGTCGCGGACTTTTTTGTAGATATTTGTAAGTTCTACAATCACTTTGAATTTTATGGTTCTATCTTTTATAGTTTAGGCAGCGTACGTAAAATAAGTAACTTTTCTGGTTGATTTTTTACACCTTGCGTCCGAAGAACCCAAATTACGGTACCCTATTTTTTTTCAAAATAAAATTCAGCCTATGTTCAGCAAAAATAATGTAGAATTCTAATGGTAAAAGAATTTTTCAAATCGGTCCAGTAGTTTCGGAGCCAAACAAACAAAAATCAAAACTTTCCTCTTTATTAATATTAGTGTAGATTTATAGTTCTATTTAATATTAAAACTGCAAGTTATATACATATTTAGAATCCGTGTTTAAAATCCTTTATTTTGATACCCCACTCGATATGCTTGGTAGAATTTTTTTCTTTTTACCTCACAATATGGCGTCAAACATCTGCCATTTTGGTTTTTTTTAATGTCACCTATCTAAGAACACTTGGGTCATTAAGAGAAATCTAACGATACCTCAAATGTGAAAATCCGTTTAGCCGTTCTGGAGATACGAGGTAATAAAGAATATTACATACATAGAAGATACGCGCTAAACACATAACCCTCCTGGCAGTCGGGTAAAAACGATCATCACTAATAGTAGACACCTTTCCTATTATTAGGTCTTTATTTGCCATTTTTCAAAAGACTTCATTTACTTCATCATAGTAACTACATGCATCAGAAATATTATCCACGTTGTCTCCAGATTCTATTCATTCTTCTTCCATGCTGAAACAATCTTTCCTTTTATTTTTATTTTTCATATTTTTTTCCTAGCAAATTTATTTTCAGTCTTTAGTCTCCATGCTTCTTTTGCCTCTTCTTTTTTCTTCTTTCTTTTCTCAGCTCTCCTTTTTCTATTTTTTACTGCTAAAAAACTAAAGCAATCGATTTTTAGACCAGTACAAGGTCTATTAATAGACACCATGCCCATTTTTAGGTGCAGTAGTTCTAAGTTCTTAGATTGTTAATAGAATTATATTTTCAGAGAATAGTGATGATTTTTGTAGTAGAATAAAGTACAAAATAACTTTAGTATGTATTGCAAAACTCAAAGATGAGATCCATGTCATCTATTAGGTTTTTTACATTTTCAAGAACTAATAGTAGACACCCTTTATATTGTTAGGGAAAATGGATAAAAGATCATAAATTAACATTAATTAGTGTATACAACATGACCATTAATCCAATGAAATCAATAGAAATTACAAAAAATCAAATAAATGTATTCAAAACTTACGTGCAAAATTTCGCCTTCCTTAACCTATTTGCTAAGAAATTGCCGAGCGCGTGTTGACGCGGTCATATTATTTACGAAAACTGATCCCATTTTAAAATTTTGTTCCTGAAGGCGTCTCTAATATATTTTTTCAATTCAGCAGATAGCTTGACAAGCTTATAAAATTTACAATGGTGAGAAATAATTAGAATAATTCTTATTTTTATGGTATTTTTGTCATAAGTGTCATCTATTAGTTCAGTGTCTAGCATTAGGTATTTTACCTTATATAGGTACAGGTAAAACATGTACACGTAGCAAATGTCTAACTTTTTATCAAAGATATAAAAGATTTTATGCGCATTCAGCGTATAAAATAAAACTATCACTGTGCGAAACCTCTTTCATAATTTGCGTTACGAGTATAAAAAATGAAAACATAAAAATAATTTTGCATATTAATCGCGATATAAAAGCGGAATGAAGAGTTCATTCTCGCGGAGTATTCCCTTCATTCAGGATATTATTTATGCAGAACTTTTAAATACGTCCCAGTGTGTACCAAAAAGTTTTTCATTGAAAGTTTTTTGAGGAAATTCCGCTTTTTACGATATTAATGAAGCTGGTTTTAGAGTAGTCAAGCACTTTATACCAAACAAGGAAAAGGGCAAACTTTTATAAAAGCTTCCCATAAATCTATGAGAAAAACTCTTGATTATTCCAATAGGGATCCCTAAATAAAAATTATGCATACTGTGGAGTCGAACGTTATGGTTTAAATACTGCGTTTGTCTTTGTCTACTTGAAAGACCCTCCCTTCTCTTTTTAACCGACTTCCAAAAAGGAGGAGGTTATATTATTGTTACGGATACGGACACATAGAGCCATCTAGCGTCGAACCGGCAAAACTAGGGGACACACTACACATAAATCCCCTACTCGAAACTAGATGGCGCTAGTTGGTACATGCTCGAATCTCCTAGAAAGTTCCGACCGTTGTTTACTTGTTTACGTGTTTACTTGTTTACGTGAATCGAGTAAGGAACTTTCTAGAATTCGAGTCGCCCATATAAATAGGCGCAGGTGGACGGCCCAGAATTCAGTTTTATCTGAGCGATCTTCGAGGCGACTTCGAAGTGAAAACAAGTGATCAATAGTGAGTGATTGTGATAGTGAACCTACGACTCGGCTAGGACCTAGGACAGTGATAGTGCTCAGTGATTTGGATCTAGTGCTTAGTGTTTGGACTTAGTGATTTGTGTGAGCTAGTGTCAGTGAATAAAGTCTTCCAGAGAGTCACCAGGTCTTTCTCTCCGAATCCTCGAACCCTAGCACGTAACAACTGGTGTCGGAAGTGAGATTTGGAGATGCCATTGACTCCGAGAGAGGACTTCAAGGGGAGTGTACAAGGTACAGGTGTACAAGGGCGCAGCGAGCTGCTGCCATTGACTCCGAGAGAGGAGTTGGAGTTGGAGCTGCGGAGGCCACACCCACTGGGGACCAAGCTCCGCCCACTGCGGGGCAGGCCCCACCCGCTGGCCCCACCCACCAGGCTCCGCCCACTGACCACGCCCCCAGGCTCCACCCAGTTCGGGTGAAACCACGCCCACTGGCTCCGCCCACCGGGATCCGCCCACCGACCACGCCCCTCAGGCCCCGCCCACTCTGGACATGGCCACGCCCACTAGCTCCGCCCACCAGGCCACGCCCACTCAGGCCACGCCCACTGGCTACGCCCACTTGGCCCCGCCTGCTCAGGCCCCGTCGACTAACTCCATCCATCCTGCCACGCCCGTAGTTTCTACGGCCCCTTAAATGGCTCCTCAATTGGAAAGCATAATTGAGTTAATTCAGGCTTTGCAAGAGGCCCAAGACCGCAAGATTCTCGGCGCTTTGCAAGATTCTCAAAGGGCAATGATGGAGGCACAAGATCGCAAGCTCGGCGCTTTACAAGAGTCACATGATCGCAAGCTTGGCGCTTTGCAAGAGTTGCAAGAACGCAAGCTCTGCGCCTTGCAGGAGTCACAAGAGCAACAAACAGCCCTCCAAGAAAAAGCACTTGGAGCTATAAAGGATGTAAGTGACATGGTGGTTAAGCTCCGAAAAGATGTCGACATAATGGACGAACGAGTTACGGGGTTAGGATTGGATGTGGAAAATGTGAAAACCGGCCTTACTGAGCTTCAGAAGAAAGTAGTGCGCCTGGAAACCACAGGAGTGGCGGTGTCTAGTGGAACTACCGGAGTGGTGCAAGTGGTACAAGGACCAAGAGTTAAAGTGCCACCATACGACGGTACTACTTCTTGGAACGCTTATCGTCAGCAATTCCAGACGGTTGCTTCTGCCAACGGATGGACTGACGAACAATGCCTGACCGCTCTCACTGTTGCGCTCAGAGGGCAAGCTTTGTCGGTCCTAGAAGCACATACAGGGAAGGGGTTCCAAGACCTGATGGAGGCCCTTGAATCCAGATACGGGGAGCGACACCTGGAGCACGTGTTCCGTGCTCAACTTCGTGACAGAGTCCAACGCTCAGGAGAGGGACTACAGCAATGGGCGTTGGAAATTGAAAAACTTGTCAAGAAGGCACACCCAGGAGCCGATTCCAAGATGATCGACACGAATATTGTGCAAGCATTTGTCGACGGAATCAGGGACCTCGAGGTCAGAGCTGCAGTGAGGCTACGTCACCACACCTCGCTAAAGGAAGCATTGGCGCATGCTTTGGAGGTCGAGGCTGTTCGCCGTGACATACGACAGACCCATAAGATCCATGAGGTCTCTGAGGATGTTAAGGAGGTCAAGGCTCCCACGAAGAGAAGTTTTGGAGCCATGTGCTACAAGTGCGGTGAGAGGGGCCATCTTCAGCTCAACTGCCCGCAGAAGGAGACCCAGATGGCAAGGATGAAAAGGCTCGAGGAACAAATGGAGGAGCTGATGAAGCAAGGGGCTTCGCCCTCCCGCCCGGGAGCAGGGAAACGAATAAAAGCCAGCACTAAGGGGCGAGTGCTGGCTGACGCGGAGGAAGCCCCAATAACTGTTGTTTCCCAAGCAAGCAGCGGGAATAGTCTTGTGATCCAGGGGACTATTAACGGGACGGATTGCAAAATGACTCTAGACACAGGAGCCTCTAGAACAATAGTGAACCCAAATTTGATAAAAGCCGCAAGGGGGCACAGGAGGAGAATTAACTGTCGGCTTCTTACTGCCTCCGGTCAGCCAATACCCGTCCTGGGAGAAATGTCAGTTATGATGAATGTAGGGGGGTCCTCTTACCCTCATGATGTTATCGTGGCTGAGATTGTGGATGATTGCATCTTGGGTTTGGATTTCATGAAGAAGCATAACTGCGGAATTAATGTCGCTGACGGAGTTTTCAAGTGTGGCGAAGAAGAAATTTTCATCCTTGGAGGCACCTGCGGGAAAGTCGCATGTGTAAAGGAAGTCATTATACCTGGACGAGCGGAAGCTAGAGTGTTGGTGAAACTACCGCCAGCTGGAAAGAAGAAGTCAAACAGATGTGTGTTGATCGAAGACACACCTACCAAGACATCAGCGCAAAAACTGATGACGGCGAGAACCCTTGTTAGTGGAAGCAGTAACGCTGTGGTCAAGGTTTTGAATCTTGGTGATCGCGAGATCTGCTTGAACAAAGGCGACGTCATTGGAAAGTGCGAGGAAGTTGTCTGGATGAGAAAGTGTAGTTCGATCACAGGCTCAGACTCAGCCAACAGCAGCAACTATGGAATAGTGACTGAGCTACTCGATGACTGCAAGAGTAATCTGACTTATTCGCAGAGCATGAAAGCTAAGAAGTTTTTACAACGCCACGCGAATATCTTCTCCAGTCAGGAAGGCGACCTTGGAAGAACGTCGATAGTTCAGCACAGGATAGATACCGGAAGCGAGAACCCAATTCGTCAACGAGCAAGACGGATACCCATTGCAAAGGAAAAAGAAGTTGAAAGCCTTTTGGAGGACATGAGAAGGCATAAGATTATTGAACCGTCTGTAAGTCCGTGGTGCTCACCTGTTGTGTTAGTGAAGAAGAAAGATGGCAGCACAAGATTTTGTGTGGACTACAGGCGTCTCAATGATGTCACTAAGAAGGACAGCTATCCATTACCTCGAATTGACGACACTCTGGATACCTTGAGTGGCATGAAATGGTTCTCGACCCTGGACCTGAAATCTGGATACTGGCAGGTGGAAATTCACCCAAAAGACAAGGAGAAGACAGCTTTCTCCACCGGTAAAGGTTTATGGCAGTTTAACGTCATGCCCTTTGGATTGTGCAACGCACCTGCCACATTTGAGCGACTCATGGAGTGTGTACTGGCAGGCTTAGTTGGAGAGGCTTGCTTAGTCTACTCGGACGACGTCATCATTGTTGGCCGCAACTTCGAGGACCATTTGCGAAACTTAGAACGTGTTTTCGCCAAAATAGAGGGGGGCAAGTTAAAGTTGAATCCGAAAAAATGTCGTTTATTCAGGAGTAAGGTCAATTATCTCGGCCATGTCATCTCCAGTGATGGAATCCAGACGGACCCGGAGAAACTGGAAGCAGTTCAAAATTGGCCAACCCCTAAGAACAAAACCGAAGTGCGGGCATTTCTCGGCCTATGCTCCTACTACAGGCGTTTTGTTAAGGGATTTCTAGCCAAGCCATTACATCTGCTGACAGAGAATAAACGACAGTTTATTTGGGACGAGACTTCTGAAGATTCTTTTCAGAAACTGAAGAAACATCTGTGTGAAACACCAATCCTGGGGTATCCACAACCTGCAGGTCAGTTTATAGTCGACACGGACGCAAGCAACACGGCCATTGGAGGGGTGTTATCTCAAAAACAGGGTGAAAGAGAAGTTGTAATTGCATATTTCAGCAAATCTTTATCTAAGCCAGAGAGAAACTACTGTGTGACAAGAAGAGAACTCTTGGCTGTTGTAAAGACGCTACAACATTTCAGCAAATATCTCATCGGCAGACAGTTTTTACTGCGAACTGATCACGCAGCCTTGAAGTGGCTACTGCAATTCAAGAACCCAGAAGGCCAAGTAGCTCGATGGATTGAACAACTACAGGAGTATGACTTCAAGACGGAACACCGCAGCGGAAAGGCGCATGGGAATGCCGACGCACTTTCACGAAGGCCGTGTTCAGAGGACTGCAAACACTGTGTTAAGCAGGAATCTAATGAAATAACATTAAAGTTAACTAGAACAAGTCCCTTGGGTCTCTGGGAGAATGATGCTATGAGAGAGGCTCAAGAAAGAGATGACGACCTTCGGCATATCATCACATGGAAGAAACGCGGTGACGTAAAACCAATCTGGAGTGAGGTTGCACCCACTGGCGCTGTCACTAAGGCGTACTGGGCGCAATGGGACAGTCTGATACTTCAAAATGGAATACTTTACCGGAAATGGGAGAAGACTAACGGCAGAGAGTTCCATCTTCAGATAGTTGTCCCAAGGACGAGAGTACCAGATGTTCTCCGTGAAATACACGATGGCGTATCAGGAGGTCATCTAGGTGTCAAGAGGACGTTAACAAAAGTGCGAGAACGATTCTACTGGTTGCATTGTCGAGATGATGTGCAGGATTGGTGCCGCAAATGTACTACTTGCGCTGCAGTGAAGGGACCACAAACAAGGAGCCGTGGGAACCTGCGCTTGTATAACGTTGGCGCACCGTGGGAACGAATTGCAGTTGACGTAGCTGGGCCATTTCCTGTAACGGAATCGGGAAACAAGTATTTTATGGTGGTCATGGATTACTTCACCAAATGGCCCGAAGTGTTCGCCATACCAAACAAGGAAGCTACAACAGTTGCTTCTAAGCTAGTCGAAGAAGTGATATCACGCTTTGGTGTGCCTCTAGAAATCCATTCCGATCAGGGCAGGAATTTCGAATCGCAGGTCTTCCAGGAAGTGTGCAGAATTTTGGGAATGCATAAAACGAGGACCACCGCGTACCATCCACAGTCTGATGGAATGGTTGAGAGATTTAACCAGACCCTTGAGAGGCATTTGGCGAAACTGGTAGATGTCAAACAAAAGGATTGGGACAAGTATATACCGCTCTTCCTTCTGTCGTACCGTACCTCCGAGCATGAGAGCATAAAAGCTACCCCGGCGTATGTCAATTACGGTAGAGAACTGCGAGTACCAGTAGACCTCTTGACAGGAGGGTCACCGGAGAAACCGAAGACCGTACAAGACTATGTCTGCGATTTAAGGGAAAAGATGCGCTATATACACGCCATGGTTCGGGAAAATGGGTTGCAGTCAAGTGAGAACATGAAGACCAGATACGACCGGAAATCGAGCACGAGCGGCTTCGAAGAAGGGTCACTGGTGTGGCTGCATAACCCAACTCGCCGAAAAGGGAAATCTCCAAAGTTGCAGACCAAGTGGGACGGCCCATACAAAGTGGTTACCCGATTGAATGATGTGACCTACAGGATTCAAAAGCAACCAAGAGGGACATTCAAAGTGGTACACATAGACCGTCTGGCGCATTACCATGGCAGTAATAATGATGCTCGGGACGAGCATCTCTAAGAGGGGAGTAGTGTTACGGATACGGACACATAGAGCCATCTAGCGTCGAACCGGCAAAACTAGGGGACACACTACACATAAATCCCCTACTCGAAACTAGATGGCGCTAGTTGGTACATGCTCGAATCTCCTAGAAAGTTCCGACCGTTGTTTACTTGTTTACGTGTTTACTTGTTTACGTGAATCGAGTAAGGAACTTTCTAGAATTCGAGTCGCCCATATAAATAGGCGCAGGTGGACGGCCCAGAATTCAGTTTTATCTGAGCGATCTTCGAGGCGACTTCGAAGTGAAAACAAGTGATCAATAGTGAGTGATTGTGATAGTGAACCTACGACTCGGCTAGGACCTAGGACAGTGATAGTGCTCAGTGATTTGGATCTAGTGCTTAGTGTTTGGACTTAGTGATTTGTGTGAGCTAGTGTCAGTGAATAAAGTCTTCCAGAGAGTCACCAGGTCTTTCTCTCCGAATCTTCGAACCCTAGCACGTAACATTATGTTCGGCTGTGGATATTATTATTATTTTTTTTTTTTTATTGTATCGTACGTGGACAATATATTGTATAACTTCATCTGAATACTCAGCGTAGATCTTATTAGTAAGGGGGTAAGTGTACTGTTGGATTCAATTTAGGCCACATATTCTGAGCCGCTAGCCAACACGTTCTCTTTATGGCTTCTTTATGGAATCGCCGATCAAAATGCATGGAATTGACGTGACATTAGTAGAATGTCGACTGCACATTATCGAATGCTTTTAAATTATAACAATTCCATACATTTTTGATCGACGATTCTATAAACAGGTGATAAAGAAAACGTGTTGGCTAGGGGCTCTTGTATCGATATGAGGCACTCGGAGATCATTCCGTCCAGCTGAAGGACGATCAATAGCCAATATCCCTGGCACGGACGGGGCTGGCGTCTGCCACTCACTCACTTATCACTATTAATATCCACCGCTATGTATTATTCAATATTTGAATCCGTTATATTCGGACCATATTCTTAGAAGAAAATATTATAATGTTTACGGTAGCAAAATAACTTGATAACATAATAAGGCGATAGAAATGACACATAAAGATTAAAACTTGTCTGTACACAAATCCTTACACTTTTCCTAATTAACGTCTATCACTACACTCGAAATATTAAAAAGTAAACAAAAATACATTATCAGTTCGTCGGTCTGTCTGTAAATAGGTCGTGTAACTTAATCAAGGCGGAATGAGAGCCGGTCATTATTGTCATTATTCATGCCATTTGTCGCGAACGCTTCTCGGCTAATGGCGGAGTCGCGATTCATTTGTTATCGTCTTTATGTTTATACCGCGCAGTAATGATGCTTTATTTCCACTGCGAGGCAGATTTATTTAAAAAATTGTCATTCGAGAACACTGCCAGTGAGATATTCTCATTATTAATGTTAATTATTGTCGGTCATTAGTCCCTGTTAACTGAGCGACGATGTCTCCATTTACATATTGTCTTCTACTGTACATTTTGTAAATAACATACAGGATTTCGAACTTGTAGTTTATATAGGCCCAATTTAAATACTTAGGACCAACCCACACGTACCACAACCACACGACAACCACACCACGTGGTCGGACGTATATTTCGTATTGTAAAGGAACTGGACTATTCACACGTACCACATTTTGCAGTCGTTGCCTACACTTGTGTGATACTCTAACCACATCGCAACCACAAGCGAACTAATGGCCGACCACATCGCGACCACAACGTTGCGTCGATGCAATGACAGTGCGCGCACACTGCACGCGTTCTTCACCCCTCCGTTTCATTGACTTTCGTACGTAACCACATCGCAACTACTGGCGACAACGCAACCACGTCAACATTTTGTCGGTACCACAACGCAACTACAAAAAGCTGCAGCGACACCATTCACACGTAACCACTGCTTGACGGCATTTTGTCGTTGCGACGTGGTGTGGTTGTGGTACGTGTGGGTTGGCCCTTAAGTACAATTTTGAAATAATATACATAATTTTATTTTCAAATTTATTACATAATATTATCTTAAGACTCTATGAATTAAAAAAATGGAAAACAGAGACAAAATTATATTGTTTTCTTTTTGGTATCTGCCGATCGAGGATAACGGTCGTCTTTGTAAGTCCTTCAGTCTCCATGATCTCTTTACACAGTTTTATTTTCCTTCAGTAATCTGCAGTCCGACCTTTTCATGTTTCGCCCTGATTGAGGAAGGTCAGAGCGGTGGAAAAAACGGAACAATGTAAAAAGAAATGTTTCACATTTTTCACTTTCCGTCTCGCAAATGGAATAAATGAACGTATCAGTTGCAGGCTGGATACTTTTACAGTACATTCGCTATTTTAAATGTACGATACTTTAAATATAGTACACTACACTTGAAATAAGAAAATAGCACAAAAAAATATAATATATTTTATATTGTATGCTTGCTGTGTTATATTGTACTTGCATTTTAAAATATACTTTTGAAAAAAGGTTTGTTTTCACTTATTCAGTTGCGGAGCTTAGGGCGAGCTCACACTGAAACGACAACGAGCAAAATTGATTCGTTAAATAAACGCCGCTTGACATTTCAATTTCGTATCGTTATCATACATCATCGCGTCGCGCCTTATCTCGTCTCCTTTCGGTGTAAATTAACCCTAAAATAGAATCTCAAATAAATGTTCTAAAACGTTAGAGTGTATCATTTAAATATACTTACAGAAAACTCTACCATCATTAGGTTTTTTAACGCAACCTTTTAATGTTCCTGTCATTCCATTAGCTATATATCCATATTATTGAAAACGGACGTACATCGTCCTATCAATCCGACTGTTATGAAACAAAATTTTCAGCATAAAATGGCTGAGTGGTTTTGAGAGAGGCGGCCCTTGAGCGGCGAATGGAGTAACCCCACTCAGTCAGCGTTCATCACCGCTCCATGGTCTGTGCGATCGAATGGAGCTCTGTTTATTCATCTGTTTGTTGATTTTAAATCAATTTCAATAACTTAATAATATGCTCGAAAAAAATTCAAAGCCTTTTCATTTTGCAAATTGGTATAGAAAAACGCTTGAATATTTCATAAATACGAAATACTCGAGCAAAAATACATCTTAAGTTTAAAAAACAAAACGAGTAGTGAGTATCAACATCGACTACCTAGGTACAACTAAATTTTTTCAGCATGTGACATTGTAGTGTATTGATAAATAAAGATGGCCGCCTTACTACCCATCAGGTTGAGGCTGTGACAAGATGGTCGCCAGAGTGAGAGCTGTCGACCACTTGCTTACCAGCCGCGGAAGGGAGGAGAGTGTTCAGTGATACAGTATTCTGTGTTTAATTTACTCCTTCAACGATAATGTACCAATGGTACATATTGGCGACCCGGCCAGACTCAGAACCAACCAAAGGTAATGTGAAAATAATTTTCACTTTAAATTTTAGAGGTAAATTGACAAAACCAGCCAAAGCTTAGTAATTTCGAAACAAAAAGAAACAAAATTTGGAAAATGATGAATTAGAAACGTTATTTGTAATTAAATACCTAATATCATCGGCTAATTTTGTTTTCCGTTACAGTTAAATTTAAATTTCCGAGAATAATAACAAAATCAAATTTTTGTTTAATAACATTTTAAAAATTAGATATGGCTAAAAGTTTGGTACAAAACTTGAAATAACATTTAACGAGCACTATTGAAACGGAAGTGCCTTACTAAACTAGTTGTCCCGGCAAACGTTCTATTGCCATATAAAGTATTTAAAGTTGTAACGTATTTCTTTATTTGTAAAGAATATTATTTTATTGAAGTGACTAAATAACTGTATGGCGCCATTGCGGCGGCGCGACGTCGAGCTGTCCCGTTGCAAAATGCACAAACAATGGTCGCCGTCAGTCTCGAGTTAAAATTCGTAATTTATTATTTACTATCACTTATTCAACAAATGCAATATAAAATGTAGACAGTAGCCGATTCTTAGACCTACTGAATATGCATATAAAATAGCACTGGTTTCGTTGATTGGTACCTATAATAAGCTTGCTTATGTTACCACAGCAAATACATTGTACAGCAATAAACCACACACTATAGTAAGAATTGTTCATAGAATAACATGCTATAATTTTTCTGTGTATGAGGAAAATATATTATGGAAAATAAAGAAATGACAAATTCTAAATATTAATGTAGTAATTACAAAGTGGGTACCTGATAATTAACTGGTGTTGATGAGCCTAATTTTCTCATCACACTACACATAGTGTCTCTTGAGTCTATATTAACACTTTCACAAGCGCCAAATCCACTATGATATAATACGATCTTTTAATAACCGATAACCGATAGTGTTGATGATAGATGGACGGCGACGTCCTATATCTAACATAGCCGTTACGACTTACGAGTGTATACGCTCAGTGTTGCTATCATCGCACCCTTTAGTTTATTGAAATTAATTAATTTAATAATTTTTAATTATTAAAATATTATTGCATAATCCTAATGAATTTAATCTGCTCAAGTTAGTAAAGTGGCATATATAAACTTTGTAATGAAATTATTTTGTCATATTATTATTGTAAAATTAATGATTTTACTCTTCTTTACCAAATGTCTCGCCATAACAGGAGAACTCATAGTTCGTATGTATTATTGCGTGGTAACAAAGTAAAAATAAAATTGCTTCCTATCGAGAATGAGAAGTTTAGAGGTAGTTTGGTGAAAACCAGATGGTACCTACAAATGCCTTACTTATAATATAATTATGATATTTATTATGATTATGAAAGGCAGTTTGGGTAAAAGTCCCAACGGTAAATACCCACAAATGGCCGATTATTATAACGGGTAGTTCGGCGAAAGCCAAACGGTACCTACTAATGCTTAATAACTATAAAAGGCAGTTTTGTGAAAGTCCAAACGGTAAATACAAATTGCCCATTATTATAAGATGTAGTTGGTTAAAATAAAGATACCTACAAATGCTTTAGAGGTCGTTTGGATAGACAAACGGTACCTGCTGATTATAAGACGAGGTTTAGTTAAAATAAAGATACCAAAAATGTTTAGAGGTCGTTGGATAGACAAACGGTACCTGCTGATTAAAGACGTAGTTGGGTTAAAATAAAGATACCTACAAATGGTTAGAAAGTTTAAAGGTAAAAGTAAATTAATCCCTTAAGCTCCGTAAGGCCCATATGGGCCGCGACAACTAAAGATTTCCTGGAATTGGTGATCGAGAGATTAGGATGAAGTTTGGTTAAAATTCAAACGGGTACCGTTACTAATAGTTGAAAAGATTGGTCGGCTATAATTCCAATGTATAAAGTCTACACTAGTAAAAATAAAACGAGGGCTGAAATCGTATGTCACTGCTGCTACTCGTGAGACCCTCGCAAAAGTAAATGGGAAAAAAGAGGCCTATTATAATTGACCTGGCATAGCAGTAGATGGCAAAGTTTGAGTGCTGTAGCCTGTAGGGCAATTAGATAATTACTTTTATCCTAAAAAGCCGTGTGATTCAGAATAATCTATTGAATAAAAAGAGTAAAAATACTCTTGGCAACTATGTTACTTTTAATAAAATTATTTCAGTAGCCAATAGTTTAAAAACAATAAATTGCCAGCTTTAAAAAGTTAGCTCCCAAAGAACTTTCAACGTGGAGACGGTGAACAAAAATTATTGTTACCACAAAAACTAACATTCATCCAATATGTTTGAACTTTGAAATATGAATGTATTGGCTATTTCTGCATTGTCAACCAGTATGGTTATTGATACCGGCCGGCAGCAAGAATAATAATATTATGATAAAAAATTAAGACTTCTGAATTAGTAGAAAATAGTTTTACCAAATTATTAGTAGTTCTACCAAATTGTATAAACTTCTATGAAGCTGTTAACCCTAATATTTGTTTTGATGATATTTAGTAATTTCGAACTACCGACATTAAGGCACCTAATAATGAATTATTTTAGAATCGGTTGTGCATTTCGTTAATAATAATACCATAATATTGAAGTGGAATAAGTACATAGAAAATCGTGTTTCATTATGTTGTGTTTGCATTAATAATAAAACTTGTGAATGAACCCGAAGATCTTCAACACAACAGGTTAGAATTTAGATTGTTCAATTTAAAAGTTATTGCAAATGTTATTGGAGCATAATTATATATAACGTACAATGTATATATTATATTATCTATGATTGAAGCTACCAATTTAGGTAACTATTAAGTCCAATAGTATCCGTTTAAAAACCAAGTTGCAAATCCGGATAAAAGGTCAATGGCCTATATTATGCCCATAGTAGTTTTAAACAATTGAAAATGTGTCTGAAAGCGACATTGTTAAAAAAACCGGTACAAAATTGACTTGGCCAGGATATTCCAATAAAAAATAGAAGTGTTGAGATTAGAATCCCATGAAAAATAAATTCGAAGGTAATTTTTCTAAAATTATAAATGTTCAAATTCCGGTCCTCATAAAACCGGTCTCTCGAACGTTGTACAGAATCCTCATTAATGATTAAATAAATGAGTCAATAGAATTGGATGTTGTTGGGGTAGGATTACTCCCTTAGTTTCGACACTCAAGGGGGAATTAGAATCCGTGTAGATATAAGGCAAGCTAATCGAGCCAACATCAGAGAAAACACCCGTTACCAATTATAGAAAAACTTCTTCTAAAATTAATAAATGCAAGAAGTTTCGTGAAACTTGACTTGAATTTTTTTGATTTTTGTAAAGATTTTAGTATTCAGTTATTCCATATGCCTTGTGGGCCTCAACAAAATGGCAAGGTTGAAATACAAAATTGCTAAATTTAAAAACTTTGTATCAGTCAAACTGAGAAATTTTATTGGCAAAATGATGTGTTAAAATAGTGCACCTCTTTTAGTTACACGAAAATCTCCAGCAGAATTGTTATACAGATGTCAGCTGTTTAGACTTTAGAGATAAATTGTCATCAATATATTAATATATTATAATAATTGATATTATAGAACTTGGTGAAATGGACTCTGAAATAAAAGATACATAATTAAATAAGAGAGGAAGTGACGGTTTAGAAGCTGTTAACTTGTAATTGATTGCAAATTGCAATGCATATTTTCAGTTTTGATATTTTAGCTCATTTAATTTAATTTGTATACGCCTTTACAATAAAATCCAAGAAAACGTTTGTGTGCTAAGGCTTACTATAAGGTAATTGATTTTCTCAATGATAGCACATATTGGAAAAAATAAGCTGATAAACCATAGGCCGCTTCTATATAAATGTACCACATTTCTACATACTATGTGTAATTTAGCTTAAGCTATTATTGTAATTTTCCACCTTTTTGGTAAAAGGTGGCCCGTGCGAGTTTCTTACGCCGGTTCTTCTCGCCGGGTTAGTTTCCGAACCGGTGGTAAGCCTCATATAGACAACGTTCTAAAATGTTAACTTTGTGAAAAAAAACAAAATAATAAATAGTAGTAATTGTGTAATTAAAAAAAAAATTGTGAAAGGTTAGATGTAGTGTATTGATAAATAAAGATGGCCACCTTACTACCCATCAGGTTGAGGCTGTGACAAGATGGTCGCCAGAGTGGAGCTGTCGACCACTTGCTTACCAGCCGCGGCCGGGAGTAGAGTGTTCAGTGATACAGTATTCTGTGTTTAATTTACTCCTTCAACGATAATGTACCAATGGTACAGACATCATATCATCAAATTTTCTTCATGGATTCATAAAATCACCTACGAAAAGAATTCGATTCCGATTTCATGCTCGTATGAACATATAGCTACATCGAGTACATTGGATGTAAAACTTGCATGACGTAATCCACGGGAAGCTATTATATCAGTCGGCAAATCTAATTTCCGTACCCAGAAAACGGACTCGCAGGCTCCACGGATCTGGGTCGTGGGTCGGCCCGAGTGCCCTTATGCAGACGTCGATGTGGAGTTTTTAAACGATACGAATCGTATGCGGTTCCAGATTCGTTTGCCGAGGAAATGTACTACTTTTCAAATGCGGGAACGTGTGCAATGTTTTATGCGGATTTCCACGTTATTTCAGAGGCAGAGTTTGCTTAATTAATTATGCCTTAATCAAATGCTACAGGCGCTGAATAATTTATTTAGACTTCATTTGCGTTTTATTGTTTAACAGCCGTCTGGCTCACTAGCTCTATATTAATTACATCCACAACATTAATAGAATATATACGTTAAAACACCGATATTAATTTTGGTTTCTTTTCTCTCACGATCACGAAAGATGTAATGGGATCGGTTCTCGAGACGTTTAGAAATTTAGTTTCTGTTACCGACTTTACAAGCTAAAATTGAAACGAGATAACTGAATTGTATTTCGAAGCAATCTTCGTTTCATAACGTCGCGGTATTCAAATTTGTATCGGTATTTGAGCCCTGCGGTGCTCGTATCAAAATATGATAATGAAAAAGGGTTTGTGGTATCGTATATATTATATTTCTGATTCAACAAAACGTATCCGTAATAGTATGTCCGTAATAATCAGAATTAATCCTTCGAGCCCCATAAGAGCACCGGTGATCGCGACCACAATAGAATACATCAGCATTTCCAAGAATCCGCGATCGAAGGATTAATCGGATTCGGTATGATATCCTGTAAGGACATTTTATAATAATACTTCTTATAATTTTATATACAATGATAATTGTTTCAAAAGTTTTGGGAAGTAACGTGCTAACAGACGAAGGCGAATCCGCAGTACCCTCTCCTTGAAGGCTTCGGGGCGGGACTGAGATGGATGCCAGCGAGAGCTGAGAGAAGCCGACCTTCACTCCCCTATTAATTATATATAAATAATTATATTTTAACTTGAGAGACAGATGTTTGTTGATGACCTCATGCAAAATTAAGAATTATCGCATGGTTATAATATTATCTGACTATTATAACCAATAATTTACCACTAAAGTCATATTATGTATCGAACACGTCTCGCCAGGTACTCAGACTTGAAACCATTCTGGAGTGTGGGGAACTTATAGCCTCTTGGCGCCCGAACCTACTTTTGACTCACGGCTAAGCTGTACTTCTATACTTATTATAAAACAAAGTCGCTTTTTTTCCCTCATGTCCCTTTGTTCCCTTTAATCTTTAAAACTACGCAATGGATTTTGATGATTCTTTCAGTGTTAGATAGCCCATTTATCGAGGAAGGTTATAGGATATATTTTATCACGCTAAGATTAATAGAAGCGAAGAAATAGAGGAAAATGTGGAAAAACGGGGAAAATTATTTGAAAGGGCTAACTTGAACGCGCTAATCTCAGGAACTACTGGTCCGATTTGAAAAATTCTTTCAGTGTTAGATAGCCCATTTATTGAGGAAGGCTATAGGCTATATTTTATTGCGCTAAGACTAATAGGATAATTTGGAAAAAAACGGGGGAAATTATTTGAAAGGGTTTATCTCGCGAACTACTGGAGCAATTTTTATGTTATTTGGCACAGATAAAAAGTAGACCACATGAAGGATCGTGATAGGCTATCGATTTTAATCATTTTTTCAGTGGCTATATATTTTATACCCGTGCGTCGCCGGGGCGGGTCGCTAGTAGGATATAAGTTGTAACTTACGTAACGTTGCAGCTTGTAAGCTGCTTTCGGAAATAAGGAATACTGTAAGTAAAATAGCCGTACCGAATAACAATTTGTTCATTTGACAACTAAGACAAGCAAATTGCTTAAGGTTGGATTTATTCAGAGCGTGCGAAGTGGGTGGAGGGGGTAAAGAAAGCGATTGCCGCGGCAAAAATATGCATAAAAAGAGGCTCAGCTAATTAAAGTCAAACAAACTTGTCAATCTTGTTTCGAAATTTTTAGAAATTGGTCTTAATTGTTTTTGTATCGTAGACTGCAAAAATAACAGCAGAAATAGGTAGTCAGTATACAAATTTAATGTTTTTCCTAAATCCACTAGGAAATTAGATCAGATAGATATAAATGGATAGCTGCTGTAAAAATGAAAAAGTATGTGATTCGATATAACCTAAAATTGCATTATCAGTCAAGTCAATTTTGTTTGAGTTGCATTTTATAAAGATATTAATTGAGTACCTAACTATTATTTTAGTGTTGATAAATGATGGATCACCATGGTCTCCAAAACCCGACGACAAAACTTGCAGTGATAGTTTCATAGAATATTTAATTTAAATCCAAAGTATTAGGTGGAAGAAATAGTGACTCACAAAATATGACGATAAACCAGATACTTACTACATACTGGTTTAACTGATTTTTTAGAAGCTGGAAATAGAGTTTTGAATCAAAAAGGTTTTTCAAGTAAGTAAGTTTTAGATGAAAGGGGTAAAAAAGTTAAAATTATTATGCCCCCATTTTGAGCAAAACAAAACGATTACTCTCAAGAGGAAACCGAAAGGACTTATGATATTGCTCGAGTAAGAATCCATATTGAAAGCAATGATATTCTATGACTATTTTAGGAACTCATTGATTGAAAGTGTACTAATGCAAAGACTCAGAAACATCAAGAATGTTTGCAGTGTTTTAGTAAATTTATAGACTCCGATTTTCTTCAATAATATTAATGCTGTAAAAAATAAATAAAAACAAGATTTTTAAAAACATTACATTTATTTTTTTTAAGTATTGCTCGTATTTTTGTTACTGATTAAAGCAGCAATACCTATGTTTGCACTTGCCGCTCTGGTTATAAACGCAGCTGCATTTTACTCCAGCAACAACCCGATCATTATTATCTATCTGTAAGAATGAATAAAAATGTTTAGACTTGCTTTATCCAAATGTTTAGTTACGTTTTTTGGTTGGTTGATGGGTTGAGTACTTACGTTTGAACTTGTTTTATAGGGTGCTAAAGTCACCGATGTTCGGCGAATTATATTGGCTCGTATTAATTAACATTGCCATTAGTTCTTAGCTCTTCTACATTCCTTACATGTCCTGCTAACACCAATTTATTTCCTTTTAGCATAGATTGGGCCTTGAAACTTATTGAGTGTTTTACACTCTCAAAACCAGGTTTTTATGATTATATTCATTTTCCACAAGTAGTTTTTAACTAAATATAACCCAAATACCATGAATTATTGTTCTAAGTATACTTTATTTGCTATAATATTTACAAAATAAACAAACTCTTGTTGTTTATTTTTTAACACATACCCACAAAACTTCGTTTGAAATATGTCACTACTGACGTGCACGTTCCGAATATGCGTCCGCCCGCACGCGTAGTTTGCCGCCTACAGCGCGAGATTCCAACCAAATGTAGTAGTAGGGGAGGGGAGGGTGCTATTTGTGTAGTCACTCGAGCGTCATGGAGACCTAGTAGGTTTTTTACGTTAGGTAAAACAGATAAAAAAATAATAAGAGAGTTTTTTTTATTTCAGCGGTGGGTTCAGAAACTGCAACCATTTTAAAGGTTTGAAACAGAAAATATATTCAAAAAATTGCTTATTTTGGTAAATTGTAAGTAAAGTTTAGACAACACGGACTAAATTATTAAGTTTAGTGCAAAATAAAATATCTGTGAAGCTTAGTTAGGAAAATATTAAGCTTTATTTTTTTATATTTTAAAATTTCCCTACAGGCTTACCTAACCTTTGAATCGTCAGTGCTTTATATGGAAGCTTTTTTGGGGTATACTAAACATCCCCTATCTTAATCAAACTGATCCGATAACATTTCAACATAAAAAAATAAAAAATAAAAATTATCCCACCACGTGAGAAATCTGATTTCTATACCAAGATAACTAGACACGTCATGTCAGAATCCTATACAAGCTTAATCTGACACGCTCGAGCTACTCCCGAAATCCCCTCTTCCCCTCCCCAAATATAGGTAACGATAGCGGCGCGGTCTGCACGCTGTCATTTTCATACATTAGTGTCTAAACATACTATGCCGAACTTCGGCATAATGTGTTCAGACACTTAATGTGATCTCGCGGTGTAGCCGGCAAACCACGCGTTCAGGCGGACTTATATAATTTCAGCCTTACTTTTAAAAAGTCAATAGCTGACAAAGACTCTATCAAACGACAACAACACCAGAAGCCACATAACACCAGGCACTGTAGGGACCAACGTTACAGAGTTGCACCTGAGCTGTGGTTTACACTACCATTCGATCTTACGATTTATAAGCACATATTTTTGTTGTCTGCGTTCTGTTTCATTTTTTTGTTTGTTATTATTAATTTTGTGTTTTATTGTAATTTTTTATTGTATTTGTAGAATAGTTAAATGTTTTTTTTTTTATTTAGGAGGGGAAATGCATTACGCATCCCCTGCCCTCGGGGGAAGGGGCAGGGGTATGTCGGACTCCCTCCGCAGAGGTTTACCGAGTACCAACTAAACCCCCCCCCATGCCCTCGTCAACGCTACACGCGGAGGAGCGGGATCGCAATCGCACCGCGTCCTCCGCAGCGCTTGCCGCTTCCGGCATCTATCTATATCTAGATCTATCTATAATTCTATACTTATTATAAAACAAAGTCGCTTTTTTTCCCTCATGTCCCTTTGTTCCCTTTATCTTTAAAACTACGCAACAGATTTCGATGATTCTTTCAGTGTTAGATAGCCCATTTATTGAGGAAGGCTATAGGCTATATTTCATCATGCTAAGACTAATAGGAGAATGTGGAAAAAACGGGGGAAATTATTTGAAAGGGCTTATCTCGCGAACTACTGGAGCCATTTTTATGTTATTTGGCACAGATAAAAAGTATACCACGTGAAGGATCATTGGCTATCGATTTTAATCATTTTTTCAGTGGCTATCATATATTTTATACCCGTGCGACGCTGGGGCGGGTCGCTAGTCTCTTATAGTTTAATGTCCTATTGTGCCAAATAAAAGTTTATTTATTTTATTTATTAATTTACTAGCATAGTTGAGTTTATATATTATGTTTATATAGCAAAAGTTAAAGCTTAACTTGTACTAAATTATTCAGTACCTAATAGAATCGAATATGCGGTCCGCTGCCGGCGTCTGTACCTACGTCAAATATTGATAAATTGAGATAGAAAGTAACAGCGATGCAGAGGTAACATTTTTAACATTGTTAACATTTTTAATAGTTCCTCTAACATTGCCCTTTGCGAACCAATTTTCATTAAAAGTTTTTATTGATATTAACGTTCGAAAAGTTCACCCTAAAAGGTGTACCGAATTACGGAAATTGAACCTCCATTTTCCAAAATAGATGAAGGTTCCCGATTTATTGATGTAAATAAGTTTGGCCGTTATTTCAAAGTAGGCTTAAGTCAATACTTATTTTCAAATATTACGTTAAAAATTCTTTTTTTCGTTCATTTTAGCGGTAAAGATAAACTACGATAACATGGCGCGCCCCTCCAAATTATTGTTTCAATGTGTGTAGTCACATCCTTATGGAAGAGTTTGTATGTAGTAAGTATTCAACCAATCAACCAGTACTCGTAATATTTCACTTAATGTCACTTATTACCAAGATTTGTTGGTCAACTAGTCATAACTAGCCGACCGCGCAAGACAACGCTCTTCAAACGTTTTGACAACGCACTTCAAACGTTTTGAATTTTGGAGGGGCGCGCCATGTTATCGTAGTTTATCTCTAAAAAGTATATATCTACTTTATACAAACTCAAATTGTAATAGATATTTTTACCTCACCTGATATTAAAATGTAGTTACGATCGTCGTAATTCGTAATCAATACGTATTTAAACACTGCACATTGTTTGCATAAACATTTGCTTAAACAGTTTAAAAGCACTTTTTCCAGCTATCACATACATTGCAACGTGTTATTCGTGATTTATTTGAGGAGGAACGTTTAAACTGATTACTCTCGGCCGCTCATTGCCGCTGTTTGTCTCGCCACACGTCCACCAACTGTTGTACTACCGACTTTATTGCGATAGCAAGAAGGTTAAAAAAGTCGGTACAGTCCCGATACTTTTCCTAGATCACCGTGATTAATGCCGGAATACTTTCACAGCTACCTATAAACTCTTCACTTAGAAAGGTTAACACCATTCAGTATTATTAATATATTTTTGTGTACATCAGAAAAGCCCTGGTTGATATAAATGTTGCCCTTTGAGACCTTTTACTGGCGTCACTCTTATTTGTTATGACGAAGTTACAAAAAACTCAAGAATGTGTGGTTTTTATGTATCGCTATGTCACCCGGCTTAACTTAACTTAGAGACTGCGGTCTTAAACATTCTTGTTTAGCTTATTTAAATTTATGAAGTTAGCTATCACTATATTTTATAACATTATGGATTAGTAGCAAAATAATAGACTATTCTGAACTAGTTTAAAATAACTTTACGAATATTTACTGGCTTTTAGTATTAAATTAAGCTTTTTATTATTAGAATCTCCCTCGCTTTCTTCCTTCCTAAAAGTTTAATCGAATATAAATGTAGAGTAGCAGTAAAATAGAATAGATATTTATAACCTAATGTAGTTTAAGCTCGACTGGTGTGTATTTAAGTCTGGTGGTCCGACGTCCGCGGTCGACGTTTTCGACCGACTAATATTTTACGTGACCGATCGAAAACATCGATCTAATGAATATATTAAAGCACTATTTATATTTTGTATCTTAAATCTTAATGAATGAAGTTACTTTTATTATTGAATCATTCGTGATTCTTCGCGTTTAGAAAATCCTATGTTACTCCAGCTTATTCATTTGGTGCGTGATACTGTACTGAAATTTTATCTCAAGGTAGTTAATAGTTAATTTTAACATAGATATTTTAACTACACGAACGGGACTAATATTTTTAGTCGTAATTTTTTGACTCTTCGTAGAGCCTTCGCAGACCTTCGTAGACTTTCGTAAATCCAATTTTTTTTTCATAGGAAAATTTACAATGTTATCTAGGTTATGTTATAATATGTACATTATTATAATGATTAATTTAAAGAGTGATTCACATAAATACAAATACTATTCTAAAAATTGCACAAATCTTACGCTAGCAGAGTTTGTGAACCACCAACATCTGGTACGCTCATATTATTAGTGTATTTAAAGAGGATAACTTATATGAGTTAATAATGATATATCTCTAACATAAAGTTATCTCGTAGAAGGGGTGTAAAAATAATCGAGCATGATATAATAAGTTAGGTGAGCCGGTCGGTCGTGAGAGCGGGCGCGGGGGACCGGGCGCCGATCACACGCCCCAATACATTTTAGCTATAAGCTGCTACACTATATTTATACGATATAATATGGCTTATTAATACAGCTTACTTGTACATAACAAGAAAGTACCTAAGGTAGTTTAATTCTATATTAAACTAGACCCCGGTGAACTTTGTATAACTTCCCGCCTAATATAAACCTTCCCTGGAGTTCGACTAATATTTCAAGACTAAAAAATCGGCCAAGTGCGAAGTTAATAATAGGCCAATTACATTAAAATTTCAGAAGTCTAGCTATAACGGTTCTTGAGGTACAGCCTGGAGACAGACAGACGGACGGACATCGAAGTCTTAGTAAGTATAGGGTCCCGTTTTTAACCTTTGGGTACGAAACCCTAAAGATAAATTGGTTCAACTCAAGTTTTAGCAAGACTAACAAAGTTGCAAAATTAAAATTTTATTTCCATTTTTATAGATTACACTTTACAGTATATGCAGGATTCATGTTTTCATAGGCAATCTTCGTTGTGAATTTTATAAAGACTTAAACGATACTATTACGAGTATATTACCTACCTATTGATATCGGTTCTTTAAAAGAAGAGATTTGAAAGTATGATCTTTTACCCTCTTCCTTCGATTTTGTCACTTAAATTAAATAAAAAGACAATTAATTTAACGTTTTACCGCTCTATTGTGAACAGTATTCTTTTTACGAAACTTTCAAGAGCTTCAGTACTAGCAAGAACTCTCATAAAAAATATTCTCCTGAAATAAAAAGATCTCGTTACACATCTCAAAAGTTTTACGAAGCCGCATAAATGTGGATTCCTTTATTTTTGTTTCAAACGCCTTTTTCCGTGGAGACAAAGACGTGGCACAAAAAATATCGTGGTATTCCTATTTTAGATGTATATTTAAATTTTAAAACATGCATGAGGTCACACGAGTCAAGGTACCACGGGGTCAGTATCCATAGATGTTATATTATCATTATGAAGTAAAACCACCTCATATACCTGTATTCAAAATCATCAATCATCAAGGTAGTCACCATACTAGGCCAATGGTGCCTTGTATGGTACAGAATGAACCACTACGAAGAAAATCTTAAAATGGATTTGAAATTTAGGAAATAAATGGCTGTCTGCAGATGTAATATTATGGCCGTAGATCTTGATCGAGCGCTTGTCTTCGCTGAGATGTAGGTACGAGAAGAACATGATATCAGAACCGAAACCATTAAACTAAATGGCGACTGGATAAATTCGTTTAACGAAAACGGGTTTTTTACTTCATAGTTTATACCGATTTTTCCTAAAGAGGTGACTACATATTTGACCCGTGTGAACATCTTAACTTTAAGCGCGAATTTTAACTTGTTTCATGGCTTTTCAATTATTTAAAAGAAGTATTACTGTATAGTGTATACTTAGAAGAGTGAAGTGAAGAAACAAATTTACAATGTCGAAATCCGCGCCTCGTGTATGGGCAGGAACGAGTCCTAGCTAGAAAATACATAAAAATAAACAAAAAGGCAAGCGATGAGTATTGATTTTGAAAGATACAAATACTATAGTTTCTGGTAAATTATTACCTACAGGCTACAGTGAATAAATAAATAGTATATTTTGTAAAATAATACAACAAATACGCCCTTAGAAATGTGCTACGCGCGTGCTAGCTCGTAGAGGTTTCGTAGAGGCTACGTTCGTAGCACTCGGTCCAGCTTTTTTGGACTCAATTTTTCTGACGAGATTTATGTGCAAGTCGGTACAGTAAACTGTGCCACGGTTCGTAAGTTTGCGGTTCAACTTTGGGATTGCGGGATTTAATTTACGACTGCGCTAATGTAGCGTGTGCAGCTGTTTTACACGGAGATTCATTATAATAACTACATCAAAAGTCTCTGAAGATTGTTATTATGTAGATCTTATTATGGTGGCTATTAAAAGTTACTTCAGAAAAATTTTGGTGCATTAATGTTTGTTTTGATTAGATGTTGTAAAATATAACTTCGGCATGACACCCAAACTCTATACAAATAATATTTTACCCGCAAAACGTGTAGCATTTGGTAATAAAATAAAAATGATTGATGTAGGAAATTTTAATTAAACCGGACTGTCGGCCGGCACCGTGTGTACACGGGCATTGATCATCGACCGATCCCCGTCCTAATTCTGGACGCCGACGTGTGCTTGCGGCGCTATACTCATTGTATTCATTTCAGGTGGACATTGCAATCGCGTTAGTATAAAACAAATCCCGCTGTCTTTGTCTCTGTATAATGTATTATTGCTTACGTCTTTGTACTACACATTTTGATGCCTTTGTCTTTATTACTCGTAGAAAGAGAAGTTTAAGTGTATAGGTATATTTTAGGATTTCATGTCGGGTCAGCTAATTATACTTTCGGTATAAAATAATTTGCCTACATAGAATAGTAAAAAATGATTGTAATTCTTAAAGAACAATAATGACTAAAAATATATTTCGCGTTATACCCGTTTATTACAAATCTGATAAAATCGCATTCATTAAAACTAGACCTGTAGCTTAGGCGCTAGGAGTACGATGAATCAAACATATTACATAGACTGCCATAATTAGACCTGTAGCTTAGGCGCTAGGAGTACGATGAATCAAACATATTACATAGACTGCCATAATTAGACCTGTAGCTTAGGCGCTAGGAGTACGATGAATCAAACATATTACATAGACTGCCATAATTAGACCTGTAGCTTAGGCGCTAGGAGTACGATGAATCAAACATATTACATAGACTGCCATAATTAGACCTGTAGCTTAGGCGCTAGGAGTACGATGAATCAAACATATTACATAGACTGCCATAATTATGAACCTTCCTTGGGTTCGCTTATTTATTTATCGGTTAAAAAAAGTTCAAAGAGTTAAGTGCAATTATTTTTCATTTCTGAATTTTAATTAAAGACTGGTTTAATGGACTGGTTAATTAAGTTACATAACTGTAAATCGCGGCTGAATAAAATATTATGTTGTTTAAGGTAAGGCGGAAAAAATGATGATGATATTCCATATCATCATCATTTTGTATGATACCATGAGTACATTAACAAAAGGCGACTACGCACGTACATGAGCATAAACTACCATAATATCTTGGGAATCATAAACAGTCAAAGTGGCGCAGGTGTCAAAATCCCTCGGGACAAACCTAAAAGGGTATTTATTTATGAAGATACTAATGTACTACATGATATTATATTTATTGTTACGTTTGATAAATCCTTAAATAGAAACAAATCTATCCCAGATTTCATCTGTGATGGTTTTATTCTGTACATTTTGATCTTTTCTCAAACATTTTTATTCAAAAGACGTCTTAACAATTTGTGCTTGAAACAATAAAATTTATTCAAAATTCTTGGTGTAACCATGGGAAGGTTCCGGTGGTGTCTGTGTAGATTCTGTTCGCTCTTTGTTATCCGTCTTTTGATCTCACCTTTGACCAATCTTTCTCTACGTAAATACGCTCATACCTCGACGCTCTGCGACTCTCAGTGTTAATTTGGAATTGTCAAAAGCATTCCCATTTCCCAATCAGGAACACGATTAGATCGTATGTTTTGAATTCATTGGATAGCTCAAAAAATACTTCGTTCCTTTGGCAGTAAAAATTTAGGATCCCGATCAGTTATTTCTAGAGATGTTCCGATCACGACTTTAGCCGACTAGCCGATTAGTCGGCTGCAAAGAAGCCGACTAATCGGCCATGGCCAAAATATACCCGAAACTTTCGGCCCTGCCGAAACTCCAGTGTTCGTGAACATTTAATTTTTACAAGACTTAAGAAGATTCCTGAAGTAACTAGACTATCCGGCCACTTTCGTAGTCGGCGACTAGTCGGCAAAAAGCGCAGGCTAATCGACTTCTTATTATTTTACTATTATTGAAATTACATAATATAACAAAAACCTTTATTAAATAACTAGCTTTTGCTCGCGGCTTCGCTCGCGTTAAAAAGTATTATTAATTATAATTATTGTTTTAAATACTTAAATGTATTATGCTCAGTCCAATATACGATAATTCAAGTTCAGAACGACGATTTCGGATAAATGATATTATCAAACACGTACTTCTAGATATCAGATTGCCAACTGCTGACGCGGAGTAAACTGTCTTTACCCAGGCTGTCTGGCTGACGAGATGCAAACCTGAGTACCGAGTAACTCCGGCATTGCGGTCACGTACTCAGTGGAAAAGCGACATTCTCACCGACTCACTCAGCAAATAACCCCGCTCCTTGTTATTAATTCCGTCGTCAGATACAATATTATTCAGTGTACTTCTTTAATTATACTTGTACTTCTTTTTTATGACCTGACCGAAAAAGTTTAATGAAGTAATAACTTTACTTTAAAAATTTACTTTTATATTACTTGGTCATTTTCACATCGGTTCACATCAAAACGAGATCTAATGTGGGGATGCAATTCAGTTGCAATTTTGTTGCAATTCTGTACTGTATCGTTTGCTACTGTAGCAGACGATAAAATATAACATTCAGACGTATGTATTCGGAATATGTACAGGTCGCACCTTTTAAAAGTTCTAGTAAGTTAGAAGATTATTTTAACGACTCGCTCATTTTTCATAGACGCACGAATTGTAGTGTTTTTCAAATTAGCGAGCTTCAAACTGCGCGTTAAATTTAAGGTCAAAGCTAGGGTTAATGTGATGAATATTCAAGCAATATGAAATAATGGTTAAAGCTGAATAACACACCCGCAACCTCAGCCGAGCCGCGGCGGGCCCGAACAATGCACTGAATGAAATTAAAAAACAATATTAAGTACCTGTCTGTTTTTATGAAAAGATTCTTTAAGCGGGGTTAATTCTGAATCTGATTAATTAGCGATGCTCCCCAGCCTTCTTTTTACGGACATTTTTGTAAGAATGTTTTTACATTTAAAAGATTATCATTAATTTTAATTTATAAACGCTTTTGGGAGGAAGAACATCCTAAATCTTCCAGTGCTACGTTGCGTAGCTTTGTTCTACGCCACGTGGGATGTGTAGAGGATAAAACCTGAGGTAGACAGGCTTATATTTTATTCACAGGTTAACTTCAAGGCGAAAAGGTATTCAAGGTTTTTATCTGCATTTTTGTACAATACCGAAGACTCTATTCTAGAATTTTCCATGTCTAAAATTTACATGTCCACGAACGTGTCGAGGCATATAAATTACAATAGACAGAATATATCGGCAACTCGGTGTTCGCTACACCATCTCCATCGTGTTTACTCGTGATACATCATGAGTAAACATAACTGCATAGTGATTGGTAATCTACTGTAAATATTCTTCATGTATATTATGTCAATCACAAGTTACAAGATAATATAATATTACGACGTAGGTATATACTGTATTATGTATACATAATACAACATACAAAACCGTACATCGAAAAAGGTACACTTTTATTGTGATAAAACCTATCCTGAATGTCCTCTCTCCGCACTTAAAATTCGTCATTACTGATCTTAATTATTTTCACCAGCTTATGCGTAAGGAGGTACGATATATATATTAACCGTTTTGAAAAAATACAGAAGAAATTTCTTAGATATGTGCAATATTTCAGATCTGGAACGTACTTCCATTCCATCTACTGCCTTTATCTGTTAGACGAAAAGTATCAGACCTGGCTCTTCTTATTAAGTTAGCCAACAGCTCAGTGGATTGCGCTGATCTCACCAGCAAAATCCAACTTCGCGTCCCAGCAGCCTCGAGAAAAAAAGCGTGACCTACTGCATATTCAACACTATAGTATATATAGTACCAATTATCGCCAGAATTCTTATATAATCAGGGCTAGTAGAATGTTCAATAAAATTTTTCGAATGATTGATGTGGACCTATTCTTTACTAATGTAACAACTTTTAAGAAGGAATTTAATAATTTCTATTTTGATTTTAACCTGCACAATTCTACTACTTAATTAGTTATCAATTCTTGTTCTGTTTCTCTAAATTGTTTCTAAAATTCTAAATTGATTGTCTATCGCTGCCTTGTTTTTATTAGCATTTTTCTATCTGTGGAAACTTTTAATTGGCCTTCTTGTACTGTATATTTAGATTCTATGTGTATGTTAGCTGTAAGTTTTCCAAAAATTAATAAAATAAAAAAAATAAAACATACAGATTACAGACACATTTTCACAATCAGAATATCAATACTCAGGTATGGATTAATATACCTGCGCATAAAATTAGTGTTCCATCAAAAGTTTAATTAATATTAAAGCGAACTTAACGAGACAAAATTGTATTAATAGGATCAGATAGTGGCTGGATGGTTTATACTTTATAAAGATAACTAGATTTTATAACAATATTCAAAGAAACTTGTCCTAGAAAAATGTTATGCTGCAAGCTAGCGAGAGGCAAAATAACACAATCGGTTGTCCTTCGATATATACCCTCGGAGACCGCATTAACTGAGTCCGGTAGTCCACCGATACAAATTACATTAAGTGGATGTTCCCGGGGGATACTTGGCCGGCGAAAATTGCTTTATAAACGTCAAGTGCTGTTAGTGCAGCGCAATATGAAACGAAACGGAGGGGCAGCGGGCGTGAGCTGGATGGAAATTGCAATATCCGAGCCAGCTAAATTATTCTCACCGGCCTACCGCCCTGGATGTGCCATCGGAATACAGTGCCTGGCTTTTAGCTACTTGTATGCAATTCTCTGGAGTGGCTAGTACCACCTGGATACTTAGACGAATTGCATTCGCTACTTTTGATAGCGAAGTTTGATATCAAAAGTGTCGGGGATTTTATACGCATCGCAAGCGCCATGACACAAAAAAGCGACTATGTCAATTCCTGTACATTTTTTGATTTCTAACTTCGCGATAAGCGAATGCAATATGACAAAGAACTCTGGCTACTACTTTCAAATTCAATAGAAGTGCCGATATTATAAGATATTGTTATTTGGTTGGAAACACTTGAATTGTTATTATGTTTTATTAGCGTTCACGTTAAAAGTCGTGGTTTCACACACACACACACACACACTTCGCCTATACTTAGGAATTATTTGCACAAAGATTTGCCTAACTATTTTTTATGCACTTTATACAAGCTCGAGAAAATTCATCTCCAGATTATAATAATCTATTTATCTAATAGATTATTATAATCTGGAGATGAATTTTCTCGAGCTTGTATAAAGTGCATAAAACTAACTTGTAGGTAACTTGTAGTTAAATGCTAGTCGCAAGATGAGCAAAGTTATAAAACATAATATTAGCGATAAAACATGTCTATGTCCAACTTTATTCTAACATAAGATATCTAATATTATCATATTCTAGATTCTCAACTTTTGTCAAATTATATCTCATAAGTAAGTACAGGTTTTCGATGCGATTAAGCAAATAATCGCTTTCGACCAACTTTAACTGCCTTCTTTTTGTGTTTGGTCACTACATCGAACATTTCACGTCTCTGGAGTAATGCTGCAGCATCTTGGACATCACATTCAGATCTCTATAAATCCCCTTCCCCCGACAACCTTACACACACAATATATACAGTAGACTATCATTACTACACCGCCCAATTCAGTCGCACGCAGATATTAGCGTGATTTCAGATAACTTGGAGTAGCAAAATAATACAGTATCTATAAAACTTGCATCTGTGTTGATCTAACATAACTTTTAAGGACGAGACTGTGTTATCTTACTGTATGATTATATTGTACTGCATCGAACTGGGAATAACTTAAACCATGTCTCCCGCTGAGCCCTGAAGCTCGTCCAGTGAACGTTTTGTGACGTATTAGGCCCAGCCAGAGATTGGATCGACGGGCTTAACTAAACTTCATTAGTCTGGTTGGGTAACAGCGACGTCAGATTATGTTATTAAAATATGGACGGCAAACTACACCACGTAGATGTGTTCGATACTTCGATAGGTAAGTAAATAAATATTAAATTATTAATTTAGGTACTTACTTACCTATCGGTACCGGTTTAAGATAAATAATATTTTATACCAGATACCCTTATTTGAAAAAGAATATATAGGTATTTGGTAAATCAAAAGGTATCGTAATCCTATATGCATATCCAGAATTCGATATCATAAGATAATAACATTATCAGTAAGTATCACATTTATTACTTTTCTTTTTTCTAAATTTCGAGCTCTAAATTCTTTCAACAAACAACAACCATTCCTACAAAATTATACAATTGCTGATTTCGTATGTCTTCGCTAAAGATAAAAATATATGACTGAAGCTTTAATGCCCAGAATTACCGTCCTCTGTTCCGGACGCAGCTCTTGGTGAAACCAACCGTTTTCTTCTTTGTGAATCACTTCTATATTCTCCCGCCAGCTTAGACTTTAGATAATATTTATTCAAGCGTAAAATTTAAAGGAATACGTAGTTGGATTGGTAGAGTACTTTAGTATGTATATGAGTGCCCTGTAAGTTCACTGTGAAAATAGCAGCGCTGAAAGAGTAATTTTTGAAGTGAAAACTTCTTTAGCGGCGTTGAGCATTTTTGTGGGATGGGTAAAAACTGTGAAACTCTCGTCAGATTCTCGTGCTGATCGAAAGACCTTGGAAAAACCGTAAGACGGTTAGAGAGTAGTGTTGTAACATCGAAATTGATTAATCGAACAATCGATTGTTTTTTTTTTTTTTTGAAGTGAAAACTTCTTTAGCGGCGTTGAGCACTTTTGTGGGATGGGTAAAAACTGTGAATCTCGCGTCAAATTTTCGTGTTGATCGAAAAACCATACAAAACGCGTAAGACGGTTGGAGAGTAGTGTTTTGTGTCGAACTCGAACTCGAACTCGAACGAAATGTACAGTCGGGGAAATGAGTTGTTTAGCAGAAATGTACAGTCGGGGAAAATTGTGCTAAGCAGAAATGTACAGTCGGGGAAAATTGTGCTAAGCAGAAATGTACAGTCGGGGAAATGAGTTGTTTAGCAGAAATATACAGTCGGGGAAATGAGTTCTTTAGCAGACGCGCTGATTAAGGCCGCATTTCCACCTGCAAGACAACTGTCGCGAGAAGTGTCTGACAGTCTGTCTGACAGCAGCTTTTTTTTCGATTGTAGATATTTTTTATTCGATTGTAAGGGTTTCGATTAATTAATTAAAATGATCGTTTTTTTTTTTTATCGATTTTCATAAAAATGGGTTAAAAAAATAATGCTCAACGTTAATAATCAAGTTTTCACTTCTGCCGGCACTCCCGGAGTGCAACCCGTCTTTTTTTTTATCGATTGTAAGGGTTTTGATTACTTAAAAAAATCGATGTTTTAAAAATCGATTTTCATAAAAAATGGGTTAAAAATTTAATCGATTGTAAGGGTTTCGATTAAGTAATTAAAAAATAGATTTTTTTAAAATCGATTTTCATAAAAAATTGGTTAAAAAAAATTTTAAGGGTTTCGATTAATTAAAAAAATCGATTTTTTAAAAATCGATTTTCATAAAAAATGGGTTAAAAATTTAATCGATTGTAAGGGTTTCGATTAATTAAAAAAAAATCGATTTTTTTAATTATCGATTTTCATAAGAAATGGGTTAAAAAAATGCACCACGTTAATAATCAAGTTTTCACTTCTGCCGGCACTCCCGGAGTGCAACCCGTCTTTTTTTTCTTACTTTGGTATGGGCAAATTCATCACGCTGGGGCGCTTGACCATACAAATCACAAAAAAAAATGTTTCTCTTTCATCGCTGCTACATAATACTTTCACAGTGAACTGTGATCTTAATACATATAAGGAACCCACACACACCCTAAAGTATTAGCACCTTGTTTGGTTACACTCTGTATATTTAGATTATAGTACAGGATAATATTATGTAATCTATACTATCTATACTAATATTATAAATACGAAAGTATCTCTGTCTGTCTGTCTGTCTGTCTGTCTGTCTCGCTTTCACGCCAAAACTACTGAACCGATTGTAATGAAATTTTGTACACAGATAGTCTAAAGCCTGAGAAAGGACATAGGCTACTTTTTAACTGGAAGAAGGGGTTGTAAGGGGGTGAAAATGCGTGAATTTGTTCAAATTAAGTTAGTTCCAAAAATTCATAATAGATGGCGCTAAGAGTCGCCTACATCTCGCTATCGCTTGCTCATAAGTCTTTCTATAAGAGGTGGCACCATATCAAAATAATATCTTTATTATTGAGTTCGGTTTTTCGATTCTTTCGGTTGTTATTCACGTTATTAAATAACTCACTACTCAGTACTTTATCTATGCAGTAACGTAACCTTAAACTTAAACCTACCAATGATAAATAGTTTATGGGTAAAGCTAAAAGTTGTGTAATGGGGGGTTAAATAAGCTTTAAATTTGGTATTAATAAAGTTTACTTAATTTAAAAAATGAAATATTATGTGCACACTGCACAGCTGTTTTTAGGTATTTTGATTTAAGGGGTACCAGGGTTTTAAAAAGTTTTAAATTTGACACCAATTTTGTTGACACCGCGCGCTATAAACTGAAGTCCACGCGGACGAAGCGCGACTTCGTATATAATATACGTTTTTATGTACAGGTTAAGTCTGAGCTCTGAGGAGGTAAAGTTTGACTTTTATATAATACTTAGGCCTAAAGATATTTTAACCGCAATTTCCACGATTTCAAACTAGAAGGGCTTTCAATGAACTCAGACTTTGGAGTTTGATGGAGGAAACCGTTGCGGGCAGTTTTTTGATGGAAGTACATGTCTAAGGATAAAGGATAATATTTAAATTATAATGGCAATACCAAGAAGTCACAGCACAGCTGCAGCACAGGAAGCGCCAGTATACGCTACGTAAGTCCTATACTAATGTTATAAAGGCGAAAGATTGGTTACTCTTTTGATGTTTGTTACTCTTTCACGCAAAAACAACAGAACGGATTTCAATGAAACTTTACAATAATCCTACTAATATTATAAAGGCAAAAGTTTGGATGTATGGATGTTTGTTACTCTTTCACGAAAAAACTACTGAATGGATTTTAATGAAACTTCACAATAATATATCTGATACATCAGAATAACACATAGGCTACAATTTTAACCGACTTTCAAAATGGAGGAGGTGTTATGTTAGTTTTTAATGTTCAACGTTTACTCCGCCGTTTGTGAACCGATTTTCAAAAATTTTCTTTTGGTGTATAGGGTATCATCCTAATTTGGTACTATATAGTTATTCACAAAGGTGGTGACCTGATAAAGGGATCCATAAGTAATCGAGGGAACTCCTCAAAATTTATATGGAAACATGTGGTGACTTCGGTTTCGTGAGAACTATTCTAAGCATATGCTGCCAACAAGTAATAGATGGTCCGATTTAAAAAAATATTTCAGTGTTAGATAGCTCATTTATCGAGGAAGGCTATTAGGGTATATTATATTATCACGCTAAGACTAATAGGACCGAAGAAACAAGGAAAATGTGAAAAAAACGGAGAAAATTATTAGAAGGGGTTTATAGCACCAACTACTGGAGCAATTTTTATGTTAGTTGGCTCAAATATAAAGTAGAACCCGTGAAGGGACATAAGCTATTGTTTTGCGGGAAAATGTACGGTTTCCGTAAAATTCCTAATTTACGCGGGTCTACTGCAAACTTAGCAGCAACAGCTTTAAGAGAAGCAAATACCTATTTAAAACGCTGACGTTGAGAAATGTTCAGACGTTCAGTCCAGCGACCAGCGGCACTCGAGTTTGTGGCGTACTCGAGCAAAAGAGCGAACATTTTCCTAAAGGACAAGATCCAACGTCCAAACAATTTTGAGCTAATTTTAAAAGTGCCGGTCAACGCAAATAAACCCATTATTTAAATAGAACATAATCTAAGGAATATTTTTTATTATTACACCAAAGTTCTAAGTCAAGTCTCCGAGTTGTTATTCAGGGTCAAACTTTTTTTATAACATATATTGTAATAAAACTTATTTTATTAATTAAAAGCAATAAGTAATCGATTCCAACGTCCCTATCCGAGTCATAGAACAGATTAGAAGCCAAATACCTACAAATGATTTGGAAAAATTCAAAGGAAGGAGGATACTTTACGTGCTTGGGGTACGCACGGCATTTGCCTAGAATTCCAAGTAAGCAATGAGTTGTGCCCTGCAAGCCCCAAGCACGTAGAGGTTCCTTTTCCTTTGAATTTTTCCAAATCATTTGTAGGTATTTGGCTTCTAATCTGTTCTATGACTCGGATAGGGACGTTGGGATCGATTACTTATTGCTTTTTATTAATAAAATAAGTTTTATTACATATGTAGTGGAGTTCCCAGAGCGTAAAAATCGTGCAAACCTCCGATTTTTGCAATAGTGGATGAAAATTGAAATAAAAAAAAGGAATGTGTAGCTGATAACATAAATAATAAAGTTTACCTATTGAAAAGTTGTGCTTTTGATTTTTAAATTATTCTCTTCCACTTCAAGTAAACTCATAAACTATAAAATTTTGAAGAAAATTTGCATATTTCTTTCTTTTAAATATATAGCAAAAGAATAAAATATATTATTATTTTTTTGATTTGTATCGTTGCTTATATTCCAAAGTATATAAGTAAATATATAATTTAGATTTAATAATAATAATAATATCTATGGACGCTTCACACCACGTCAGTCTGGCCCCGTACTAAGTACCTAAAGGACTTGTGTTACAGGTACCAGACAACGGAAATATATTTAATACTTTGATACTATACAAATATATCAGATTTTTATTATATAATACACATATTTAATACACATCCAGACCCGGGAACATTGAAAAACTTTTTGTTCCGTCGGCGGGAATCGAACCCGCGACCCCCGGCTTGAGCTACCAACGTGCTCACCACTGAGCCACAGACGTCATCAATTAAATTAAAATTAATACCTATTAATATTTTTGTATGTAGATGAGCATACCTCCAAATGTGCTTGTTGTGTGCCTCGCCAGGTAAATGACGTTCCTATTTTTCTTTGGTTTTAAATAGGAAGTTTAAAATTATTTTTAGGCTTAACAAAGCCTTCTATTTCTTAATGTGTATAACTTTTTAGCTCTTACTTTATTAAATTTTCTGAAAATGTAGCACATTCTTTTCACGGATATTTCGAAGAAAATCTGTATTTTATTTCTTTTGGTTAGGTTTTTACAGAATAAAATTGATTTTTCGTTTATTTTTATTCATTAATTATATTGGCTAAAACATACTTAAAGGAAAAAAAATACAAATTAGGTTAAGAACTGATATTTTTTGTATTCAGGTAAGCGTTTTCCAAACATAGGTCGCAGCATGCGTCTTTAGTATGTACCTACGTGAAATTTGTAGCACCGGGCACCCAATTTTTTTTCTGGCTTTAAGTAGGAAGTTTAAATATATTTTAAAGACTAGAAAAAGTCTTTCATTTGTCGTTGCATTTAATGTTTTAGCTCTCACTTAAATAAATTTTCAACAAATATAGAAAAATATTTTCGGTCTATTTTACACATTTTTGGAGATATTCAAACGTTTTTAAGTACTTAAAAGTTATCATTTCTCTAAAAATCTAATACGCACAACAAGTAAGTTTAACACACTTTACCCTTAAGTCCACCCAAACCCTTTTATCTTGGTTACGACGAGCGTTAATCTCTAAAAACTTAGCAAAAACCTTATAGTTGTATTTAGCTTAGCAAAGCAAACTTTCTTTTTAAAAAATTGTGTATTTGGTTAATTTTCAACGTAAACAATCGGATAAGAGTCATTAAATAACAGGAACAAGAAAAAAAATTTTTTCTGGACCGGTTTTATATGGTGAAATATTAATTTTTAATTAAGTAACTAAAAAACTTAAAAAATTAAAAGCACAAAAAATTGTTTTGGTAAACTTTGCAAGTTATAGTGTAAAAAAGAAAATGACACCTCAAAAACAAAAATCCATTCACTATTACAATTTTCGGAGGTTGAAACCTCTGGCGACTGCACTAATGTTATAAAAAAAGTTTTACCTTGAATAACAACTCGGAGACTTGACTTAGAACTTGGGTGTAATAATAAAAATTATTCCTTAGATTATGTTCTATTTAAATAATGGGTTTATTTGCCACTTTTAAAATTAGCCCAATTTGGACCTTATCCTTTGCAAAATACATAGTCTTAAATGTAATTAAACCACGGTTTCACTTAACAAACTATTTAGGTTCTTTTACATTATTGTTAATCCATTTTAACACCAACCGTCGACTGGTTAGTAGTACCTAAGTATTAACACCAATGCATAATAATAAATAATAATAGTGCAAGTATAATAATACAGTAATTGTTAGTAAGTACTTCTGAGTTCTGACTGTTAAGAGCGGGTTGTGCAATTTTGCTGTGTTTTCTAATAAGTATTACGATCCTGGAAGACGATTGACTCAAATGAAATTGAGATTTATTTAATCATTGTATATTTATCTGATACATAGCCAACGGAAAACACGATTCACTTATTTTGACTCGATAGTTTTATTTTTTGAAATTATGAATCTTTTTGGGCATTTTAACAAATATCTGTTACACTTATGAGTTACTAACATTAAATAACTTGCACTACTACAATCACACACTTTATAAAATAATAGCTAAAGGAAATATTAGTATTGTAATTTAGTTTTTGAGTAATCATCAAAAAACAGTTTTGTGGACTTACGATCTTTACTTTCGTGCTATAATGCGGGAACCGTTGTTACGCGATATTGTTCACTATTAACTGCGGGCTGCGGCCTAAAACACACTGTCCGGAAGCACGATTCATGGAATTATTGTATCACGATTGGAGGATAGCGTTGTGTGTGGGCGGAGCTTGCGTTTTGACAGTAGGCCCTTAAAAGTTGTATGAATGGATTCCTTTATTTTTTAGCAGTTCAATAATATTAATTGTCTTTCAACTTTCAAAAAAGTGCTGTGGCGGCGGTACCCACAAGAAGCCTCACACAATCCTGCATCGATTTCGAGATTTCTTTGTGGAAAATGTTTTCTATTACATATTATTTTTACATAGTTACATAAATTTGCAGTTAGTAGTATAGTTGCATAAGAACTCCACGTTTTTTAAACGTATAACGTTACAGTTGTAAGTTCTTACCTACAGCAAAAAATAATATTATTCACGTTCTAACGTTACAATTTGCAACATTCATAGACGTACTAAATAATTATTATACAGTTTATCTCACTGTATTTTTCTTTCTGCAAAAGGCTTTCTAATGGTGTCAAAGTTTGTCCTTAGAAAAAGGTCGAGGTACATAAAACTGAGAAGATACGTCGGGGGCGTTGACCGGTTAAAATTGCACTAGGCACATGAGACTTTTGAGGGCCAGCATGCGTAAAATATTCAGACCGCTTGGCATTTTTTATTTACGGAACCAGACTCCAGCGGGATCGTGTATACCTACTGTGGCCTATGTATTATGTAACCAGTCTATCTTACTTTATAATTTCAAACTCAAACTCAAACTCAAAATTTTTTATTCAGAATAATTTTTTTCAAATATTCTCTGAACGTCGGGTCTACACTGGTGCCTACCACCGGTTTATAGCTACTGCCTACTACCTACCATTACATAGTCCACTATTGTACCAATATAATTAATTATGTAACTTAAGTAAAGTGTAAAGTAATCCATACTTCCATACTAATATTATAAAAGTGAAAGTGTGTCTGGCTATTTGTAACCTCTTCACGCCCAAACAGCTGAACCAATTTTGCTGAGTATAAGACAGGGCTGTAGCCAGTAGATAGAGTCAAATTTGAGGTAGGGCAGCGTCGGTTACAGGTAGGGCGGAAACAAAAAATACTAAAGTTTAGCACACTGAATGGTAACTCAGCTTAGAAACAATAATAATAAATAATCGGCCAAGTGCAAGTCGGACTCGTGCACGAAGGGTTCCGTACCGATATACCTATTGTAAAATAATTAAGCCTCCGGCTTCGGAATTGCACTCTAGGGGTTGACAAACTATGTACTAGGTAAAGAAAAAAATACCTATATTTATATAATATTATAACAACTAGCTTCGATCATGGGTCGACGGAGCCCCGCTACGCGGGGGCTCCTGCTTCTTGGTGGTTTACAAAAAATAACCTAACCCAATTAAGTCGTATTGGGACAACATTGCTATTAATTATCTAAGAATCATTAATAAATGATTAACACATATTCCATATTACTATACCGTAGTGAATTTTGATAATAATATAAATACAATTTGATTTCCAAAAATATCGTAAATAGTGGTACCAACCGGACATGTCGGGTTTGTCACGGTAAATAATGCCATTTGAAAATTATAGATGACTATTTGAATTTTCGAAATGGCTTCATCATCCTTTACATTCACTGTCTGGCATTTTTAAAAAAGCTATTTTTCTAATAGATTTCGAGTAAAACGAACGTGTTTTGTGAGTGCAACGGCCGTCAAGATTTCTACTGTCTGTTTTGAGACACATTATCCACTTGATACAGGCTAGTTTACATCATTTAACTGTTTTCAGAAGATAAGCAATGTATTAATAAAACGTTATTTATATTTGATCATCAGGCTAGGCAAATGTTTTCGTCAGAATATAATTTTGATTACAAACTGGGAAGAGAACGTCACGTCAGTTTTGCGACATATTGCTTCGTGACCTATAGGCTGACAAGAGAAGTCGCAAAACTGACAGCATAAAGCTAAGTCTACATACGTCATTGTAAGATTTTACACTTTTAAGTTTCACAATGCCACTTACTAGCGCACAAAGATCTCAGACTCAGAGGTATAAAGAAAAATTGAATAGAGAAAATACTAAAACATTTGAGGCCCAGGGACTAAAAATTTGCAAAAAATAAAGTCTAAGAAGAAAAAAGTTTCACAAAGAAGCGGAGAAAAGGAGAAAAGACAGTTTTCAAGGGTTGTTAAATAATAAACAATGGTAGCTAAACGAATTCCATAGCCATTTATTTTAACCATGTAAATTTTTGGATCCAATGTAATCCCAGCCTTATAAAATATGGTCTATCGGTTTTGCGATTGTACCCCGTTTTGCGACAGGAAAAATATTAATTTTTACTTATTTTTAATAATAAGGGATACAAATTAATTCAATGAAATATTTAAAATGATTTTACTGTTCCGACATACAATAATCATTTTTCCGATTTTAAACGACATACATTATTCTATCGTAAAAGTAGCGGCTACTTTGGCATCAGCTGTGACAAAACAGAACTTAAATCTAGTGTAATTGGCATTATTTTCACGAAGTTAACTTTAATGTTCAATTTTTAAATAATATATTTTATAATCTTCGTAACGCAATTAAAATATTTCGCGTCTTTCTTCATAGTTAATAGTTACATGAGCATTGAAGACTGTGGCAAAACTGACACTTTTTTCGCAGTGCCAAATTAATTTGATGATTTCTCGTAAAATAAATTAATCTGCAAGCAATTAAATATGATTTCCATAAACTATAATGTATCTTTAAAATATCTATGTCAAAATTTCATCAAAAATTTAATATTAAAATTTAAACATATCGACGACGGAAAACAGAAAGGGCGTAACTCGGGCTAACGCAACTTTACACCAGAGCCAAAAAACAAAAAAATATTGGGAAATAAAATCATAACTTTTTAACGGTAAATTGTGGGAACATAATTTGAACACCTTTACTTTATAATAAAAACCTGCATAAAGTGGCATACAAGCCAATAACTTCCTATTGCTAGAAATAAAGTTATTCAAGTTACACCCATTGTACACAAAAATTGCAGACCTCAAAAATGTCGTATATTGACATGACGTTTGTACTGAATCATAAAACTATAAGAAATATACCGACCTCAAAAAGGTCGTAACTAGTGTTCGTTTTAATTTGCTCTTAGGAACGGGGTGTAAACACATTCATAATGCATTATAATGGTTAGAAAATTGGTTGTAAGTCAAACGTCTAGACACCCAATGACGAAATAAAACGTCGTAAGCTTTTATAAACGTTAATTTATTGAACTTTTAAAAAGTTACCAAAAACACAAAGCAAAAAATATAATATTATACAATGTCAACTTAATAACTAATCAAGTAAATAATATATTATGTCACTAAAATAACAACAAAAACACATAATAATATAAGGTTATCAAATATCCACAATAGTAACTTTAGGTAACTACGTAATTTTCATTAAAGAATTATTTAACAATAAATAACTAATTATAATAAAAATTTAAGTGGAATATAATATTATGTTATTATTCCCTTCATAATATTATTTTTTCCTACTAATGTTATTTATGGAGTAAATAAAAAAATAGTCAAAGATAAGTCTTGTACATAATATACAACGTTACAGAACAAGATTAAACATTAAAAAAATTAACATATTATTATTATCTCAATGAATACCATCTATGAATGTCCTCTTGGATGAGGCCGTCAATATGAGTCCAAACATGAAACCTCCACTTTGGATTCATAATATGATGGAGCTCGACTCCTATAGAATCCTGGCGATGCTGCAGCAGCAGCATGCAAATATTTACTGTTATCTACGTCTTACTAACTGTCGCAATTAAAATGAGCCCTAACACGAAACCTCTGCTCTAGGTTGGTGAGGAGTTGGGTATCCTATTGATTACCAGGTTATGCTGCAGCACCAGGTCAACTTTCCATTAATGTGTATTTATTCATAAATGTCACGAACTAGAATGCAAAATATTATAAAGCCCACCAAACGACTGCAAGTTGCTAATCGGCCCTTCACGAACCAGATGAACCGCAATTTTCCAGCACTGAGCAAAGCAGCTGAGGATGAACTATGGCTAAGAACACTCTCAATCATGTCAGCTTTTAAACAAAAAAAACTAGATCAAAATCGGTCCACCCGTTTGGATGCTACGATGCCACAGACAGACAGACCGACTGACAGACCGACAGACATGCAGACATACACATCAAACTTATAACACCCCTCCCTCTTTTTTGTCCTGTTTGGCGACCTCTGTGGCTCAGTTGGTGGGCTGTTGGTAGCTCAAACCGGAGGTCGCGGGTTCGAATCCCGCCGACGGAACAAAAAGTTTTCAAAAGTTCCTGGGTCATGGATGTGTATTAAATATGTGTATCATATAATAAAAATCTTAAATATATGTATAGTATAAAAGTATTAAATATATTTCCGTTGTCTGGTACCTGTAACACAAGTCCTTCAGGTACTTAGCACGGGGCCAGACTGACGTGGTGTGAAGCGTCCATAGATATATTATTATATTATACACTAGCTGTCCTGGCAAACGTTGTTTTGCCGTTTAAAGTATTTCTACTTCATCAGAACTTGATACAAAATCTTACCCCCTCTTTTGTCCCCTAAGGGCCACTTGCACCATGATGTTTAACTCAGAGTTAAAATTAACTCTGAGTTAAACATCATGTCATCTCTATCACTCACTTGGTGAGTGACAGATATGACATGATGTGTCATCTCTATCACTCACTTGGTGAGTGACAGATATGACATGATGTTTAACTCAGAGTTAATTTTAACTCTGAGTTAAACATCATGGTGCAAGTGGCCCTTAGGGGACAAAAGAGGGGGTAAGATTTTGTATCAAGTTCTGATGAAGTAGAAATACTTTAAATGGCAAAACAACGTTTGCCGGGACAGCTAGTGTATAATATAATAATGATGTTTAACTCAGAGTTAATTTTAACTCTGAGTTAAACATCATGGTGCAAGTGGCCCTAAGAGGGGTGGGGGAACAAATTTTATACACCAGATGTTAAGTTGGAAAACATAGTTAATAATATGAAGTAAGTCCATTAAAAAAAAAGTTTGATACAAAGTCCTACCCCCTCTTTTGTCCTCTTAGAGAGATTTTTATACACCAGATTTTGAGTTGGAAGTAGACAAATATATTTGAGAAAACCGCATGCAAATCAGATCAGTATTTTTTGTGTTAAAGAAAAAAGTTTGATACAAAATCTGACCCCCTCTTTCGTCCCCTTAGAGGGGTGGGGGGAAAATTTTTTATACACCGGATGTTAAGTTGGAAGAAGATAAATATATCTGCGAAAACCGCATTCAAATCGGATCACTAGTTTTCGTGTGAAAGTGGAACAAACATACAGACAGACAGACAGACAGACAGACAGACAGACAGACTGACAGACAAAAAAACTAACCACACTTTTGGCTTCTATAGCGATGTAGTGACACCCCCCGCTTATTATTTTTTGAATATATTTAATGTACAGAATTTTCATTTCTACAGTTTTATGATATGTATAGATTATTTTTGTCGGGGGTTAAAAAATGTGTCATGTTAGTAGTTACCATGCCCATAAATACGTAGGTATGCTTAGATTTAAATTAGTTGTTACCTAATTAACACATCAAGCCCCGTACGAGCACCGGCGATCGCGACAACAATAGAATACAATAGCAATTCTTGGAACACTCGATCGAAGGATTAAGAAAAACGTTACTATGGGAAAATTGAATTTCACGAACACCTACTTACAAAAACGGAAACTTCATACTTTAACCCCTAATAGTAGTAAAAAAACCTAAAATCTTACTACGCATAGGTACCACGCAGAATTTGATTTCGATTTGTTTACATTCTTTTTGAGTTTAGGTCAAGAATACATTATGTATCCTGGAACTTATTACTAGGTAATTAAATCTTTAGAATTTATAACATACCTTGTATAGAGAAATTATACACTCCAAGGTTTTTGCAACACGATTTCACTACAGCGAAACTGACACAACCTTTCAACACGACGCCCGCGCAGCGACTAAGGTAACTTACCTGGGGTGTATGTAAGAAAGTCCGGAATGTTCAACAAATTGCGGGACCTGTGACTCGTATTAACTACGATTGAGTTCATTTCTACCACCCATGAAATTGTAGTATCTAAGAAGTCATTATTTGTCCTTAGAAAAATCTGAACCGTTAAAATGTCGTAACTAAGGAAGCATAAAAATTGCTTCCCGCAAAAAGGTCGTCACATCTGGGACGCATCGAAACAGGAACAGCGTAAATATGTTTTAATTAAAACACAAACTTCTTCAAATCGTATCTCAAAAAAGTAGTCGTGTTCGTTTGCTTTTTCAACTGCGCATGCGCGGCTTTTTTGTGTGTCAGTGTGAGTGTCATATTCTAAAATACCTTGTCAGGTTCTAAAATACCTGTCAGATTTTCTTAAATCTGACAGAAATTGATCGGTATTTTAGAATATGACACTCTCTTGACACACAAAAAAGCCGCGCATGCGCAGTTGAAAAAGCAAACGAACACGACTAGTATAAATACGCAGTTTTGTGGGCAGTTACACCAAAAAAAATTATCACACTTTTTAAAATACTCACTTTTTTCTAAATTTCATGTCATCGCAACCAGACCCAGACCAATCGACGCAGAAAAAAAACTGATAATGACCTTATACGTAGTCTAGTTACGACCTTTTAACGGGATACGCCCTTTTTGTTTTCCGTCGTCGATGTAAACGCTCATCCACGCCTATCAACGCCTAACTTCTCTCTGGACCGGGTCTTTCCATCTGTAGAAGCCTTTAGTTGACCAACAAATCTTGGTTATAAGTGACATTTAGGCTTAGGCCAAACCATAAAGTTAATATTATTACTAGTGACCGACCGAACTTTCGGTTTCGGTTTCGGTTTCGGCCAGTATCGGCCAAAAAATCCAGTTTCGGCCTTAGTTTCGGTTTCGGCCAAAATATAGCCGAAACTTTCGGCCCCGCCGAAACTCATGCGTCGTTCGGTAAACTTCGCAGTTAGCTCGTGCTTGTTTGCCAGCGAAGCCCAGGCTCAGTTCGCCAATATCTATTTAATGGTGTTTTGAGATTATGTGTCGTTCGTTTTATTTTCATTACATTGTCTAAACTTATTTTTATCGAAATTATATTATTGAATTTTATTTCTACGACAAACGCAGGCTTATTTAATATACATAACTATTGGCAAATTACGTGCTATTATAACATTTTTTCCCAAACAAACGATAAATCGTTTGCACTAAAGTAAATGCTATGATAATTGATAAATTGATTATAATATTGTGTGTAAACTTTATTTTCTTAAGAATTTTGTTTATATATTATTTAGAACCGATTCAGTGTACACTAAGCGCATTCTATTTCTTAAGTAAAATCGCACCTAAATAAAATGACTTGAAATAACTTTTGACTACTGTCCGACATTGTGTTTTTTCGCGTTCATGAATATTTTTTTCAAAAATTGATAGTTAGCACTAACCCATTTACCGCCGCTGTACTCAATTAGGTACACATACAAAATTAAGGATAGTTCAAAATTTTGTGGTATCACATCTCAGTTTTCTATTTTATATATTTGATTAAAGATAAAGCTTCAACATTTTTAGCAAATTTATACTGGCAGCCAATATTTTTAGTCATAAGGTAGGTTTGAAACTTACTGTTTTGCGACCTGCAGGAGTAAGCTCATAAATTCTCTCTTTATTTTAATCGCATAATATGCAGCCACTTTATGTGTTTGTTTTTTATTCAATACATTGTTATCTATATAATAAAAAAATTGAGATTCAAACACTACTGTACCTAGTTGGGTACAACGGCCGAATCCACTAGCAAAATTTTCATTTTTTCAGATTTTTTAAATATTGAGTTTGATTAATTTTAACATCTTATATTGTTATGAATACTAAGGGAAAGCTATTTTGTGCTCCTTTTATAAATAAAAATTATCATATACATCCAGAAAACTCATATCACAGCGTAAATGTCCGCTTTCTTACACATTTCTTTGTCCTGAAATTACCGACGTTGTAGACAGAAAAACGCAGGTAAAATAGCAGCTAAAAGATTTGACAGTAGCTAAACCTTGTAAGAGGAATCTATCTTGTCAGTAACAATGAAGCAAGTATCAACTAGAATAGATATTATAATATTACTACAAAATTTGTCACTTGCAAAGTGTTATGGTAACATAAGCTATTATACACACTCCTTCGTAAGTAAGAAATATGACTTCAGAAATCATCCTGTATACTTTTTACTTCTTATATCTATTAGTGGATATCAAGGACAAAAGTTTACTAGGTTCAGCTACAGATACTACTGTTAATTATGAGAAAAGACGGAACGCAAATCACCTCTTTGGGTAAAGACGATGATAGATTTTATTAATAATTATGTTTTTTCTTTTGTTATTGTCAATGATTAGCGTTTGCATTTACCATTTACGACTCTTGATGATAGCATGGTTTATATTCTGTTTCGACGAAACATCGTAACATTTTACTTGTGTCAGAAAATATCATGAAAAACAAAGTTATCCCCCTCGTCAGTCTCTAGTTTACCTGAAGATTTTATAGGTCACTACCCCAAAAATGTTTGAAAAAATAGTTTCAAAATGTAAAACATCATACATGAGTTCGTTGTCAGTGCAAAAAATGTAATAAAAAAGTATTTATCAAAAAAGTTAGTTCTAAACCTTATCACACCTAAGTACCCCATAACACGCCGTTGTACCTAACTGGGTACACCCCCCTAAAGGGGAGGAATTCAAAAAATTTTTAATTTTTATTTTATTTTTCGTTTATTTAACATATAAACTGCAGATAAATGCAAGTTTTGTTAAAAAAAATACTATTGGTTTAATTTTGGCGGTTAATGGGTTAATACAAACAAAAAATAATCTTGGACAAAACCACGTAAAGTGTCACATTTCGAAGATATGAGCTGCCAAAGTTTTACCAATTTAAGATATTGCAACTTTGTCAGCTCAAATCTTCGAAATGTGACACTTTACGCGGTTTTATCTAAAATTATTTTTTGTTTATATTCATGTTAGCTATCCATTTTGAAAAAAATATTCGTAAACGCGGAAAAACAGTAGGTCGGCCAGGCTCCATATAAAAATCTTCATACCCCTTTCGTTTTATTAAAACTAAGTTCTCATTGAACAATGAATGCCGACGTTAATCTCGTTTTGTTTCAAATGTCTGTTTTGTATTGACGCTCCCGCTTCGCAGTCGCGTGGTCGCGTAGGTTTGTGCTAAAGTGAAATATTACGAGTACGTTGATTGGTTGAATACTACTACATATTACATAAACAAACTCTTTCATAAGGATGTGACTACACACATTGAAACAATAATTTGGAGGGGCGCGCCATGTTATCGTAGTTTATCTCCACAAAAACGTCATTTTTGACAGTTCTCCTTTACCAGCAGCGCCCATTGACATCATTGACATAATATTCATTTAAAGCCTTGTCGAACTGTATTAAAAAAGTAAAGTGTCAACTGTCAAATGTCACCCCTCAGCTGGCCTGTCGGCCATCAGCTGTCAAGAGTCAACTCTCAAGTGTCAGCAGTCAGCTGATAAAATAGCGAAAGGGGAAAGCACTGCTAAATATTTTTATCAAGATTCAAGACTATTACTTACGAAGTCTGAATAAGCTAAAACAATTTTACATTATTATAATGTATTGAATCTATTATTGTTATAGCAAGATTAGGTCAGAATTATAACACACACCACATAGCTGTCATAGCAAATATTTTACAGCATCTCTATTTTTGTTTTGAGCATTATGTGGACTTGGGTACTGCAGACTTGAAAGTTACTTAAGTAATTATTTACATTGTAATAGTGTACCTATTATACAACTGGTTATTACTGTGTTTCAGGGCGCTAACTCCCATGGCCAGTTGGGACTTGGATATGTTAATGAACAAGTGGATAAACCAACAAAAATCACTTCAACACTTTGGAATGGCGTGAGCAAAATTAGTTGTGGTGGCGGGCATTCACTTCTTATTGATAATGAGGGAAAACTTTTCTCGTGTGGATGGAATTCAAAGAAGCAAACTGGTCATCCAGAAGAAAAATATAAATTCGAAAGAACATGGTGTTTAAGTGGTATCAAATTCACCAATGTTGCATGCGGGTGGGATTTTAGTGGTGGCATTACTGATGATAATTTTATGTTTGTATGGGGATCTAACAGCCATGGACAACTAGGACTACCAAAAGAACACTTTCAGGAATCACTTAAACCAATAAAATTGCAAGTCAGAGCGTGTGATGTTTCTATGGGTTTGCGGCACTCTGCTCTAATAAGCTGTAAAGGGGACGTATGGACCACTGGATGTGGAAAACATGGACAGCTCGGTTTAGGTAATGATGTGTTAGAGTCAGACAGATTTCAAAAAATTTCTAGCTTATGCAATATAACTCATATTGCATGTGGACAAAATCATACAGTGGCCTGGCGAAGTAGTGACAGATCACTCTTTGTGTGGGGTGATAATAAACATGGACAACTGCTTTTAAGTTCTGATAAATATAGGAAAATATTCAAACCTGAGAAAATTGACATTGATGCAAAGAGTAATGTAAAGAAACTTTTAAGTGGCTGGACAAATGTTTTACTGTGGTTAGCAGATGGTTCCCTACTTACATGGGGTAGAAACAATTATGGACAACTAGGTACAGATACACCATTTATAGGAACTTTAATTATTATCAAATTACCAGGTATGTTTCGAGTTTGGCAAGATTACTTTTTTAATATAATGACTTTTGTATGGAGTAATAACATAAATCTCAGATTATTGTAATTTTATTACAAAACTTTTTTATTTGCAGATAGAAGACAAGCCAAAGATGTCGTATTAGGATCTGAGCACACTGTATGCTTGGCAAACGATAACACTTTGTGGGCTTGGGGTTGGAATGAACATGCTAATACAGGAGTGGATTCAGCTGAATGTGTCTTCCATCCTACATTGGTACCATTAGAAAATTTAACAAATATTAGGGCTATTTATTCTGGTGCTGCTCACAATTTTCTAGTTGTTGATGAAAATGAAGTAAAAAGTGAATAAGCACCTGCAAATTCATTGTAAATTATTTTTTAGGATAAAATCTCAAGACAAAATTTAAAGTTCTTATCATCCAATAATTAAGTTATTATTTACATATTTTACATTATAATCAATCCCTTAATTATTATGATTAACAGAACCATTTTTAATTTATTATGATTCAAATAAAAAAGATGTTGAACAAAAATAAAAATTTATTTGGTGTTTTTGTTTTTATTTTCAGTCATTTAACTGCAAAATCTCAATACTTTAATGTGTGTAAAAATATTATTTGTGATGAAAAGTAACAAGATATAACAATGGGGCACTGGCTAAAAGCTGGACTAGATAGTAGATGGTCAATTTATATAAACAAGCCATAATATTATTATGTCATAGCATTGGTCATAGGAAAGAACATTTCTCATCATACTCTGTTCTTTTGTTTTTGCTAAAATTAAGTATGCTAATACAAAAAGGACCATTCTTTAGGCACATTATTCCATCTGCACAGTAGAACAGATGTACAGTACAAGAGAAACCTGTACCAAGAAGTAAGTGCCATGCCACACGATGCGGTGCGGCACCTGGCCGGTGCCGCTCTGATTTCCTACATATAAAAATGTATGGTATGGCACACGGCGCCGTCCGGTGCGCTCCGGCGCTGCACCGCACGCACACCAGAAGCGAGGCGGGGTGGGGTGTATGTATTGGTGGAGCTCGAGTCCGTCGCTGCTGCGGTACTGCAAAACGTTGCGGCGCCGCACTCACCGTGTGGCCGGTAGTCCGGCGAGATGACCTCCGGTGCGGCGCCGCACCGCGTCGTGTGGCATGGCTGTTGAGCCACTTTTCTACGCTCCTTTATAACAAATGATAATACTACCTTATTATACAACATTTATTAAAGTAAGTAATAGTTTTAAAATCTTAGATAAGCAGCATAAACATAAACCATTAGCAATCTGCTACCTCTTCCTTTCACTTTTTTGTGTTTTTCGTTTCTCCTTTTTTTCCTCTTTTTGTTGTTTTTGTTTTTCTCTGAAAAATTATAAAATCAAATTTAGCAAATGCTTCTTCTGTAAATAGTGTGGATGACACGGCAGCCGTGTCATAACTCATATTATATTTTTTTAATGTGTGGCATATGACACATGAGCCGTGTCATTTAGAAAACGATTGTATCTCCCGCAAATGACACTTCAGAAGGTTCTGCTCTGAAGAAAACCATCTTAATTATCCACGTAAAACAAGCCTATAGGCTATAAAAAGTAGGGGCTGTCAACCTTTTTTAATTCTTCGATTGCGGATTCTTGGAAATCTATTGTTATTCTATTGTTGTCGCGATCACCGGTGCTCTTATGGGGCTTGATAGGTTAAGCTGCATTCATTGCAGATGACACGGCAGCCATGGGCGTACCCAGGATTTTAGCTAAGTAACAACTTCTATGGCGTATGACACGACTAACATGTCAGGAGAAAATTGTATGGCGCCACTACAAAAAGTTTTCGAAAATGTGCGCCGCAATGAATCGGTTAATTTAAGCTTTTTATGATAATCTTACCTGTCTTCTCTATCTTTCTCCTTTTTTCTTTGGGCTTCAAGTCTAGCTTGCTCACGTCTTTCCCTTGCTGCAGCTTGAACATCTGATACATTTGTGTTTTTCACTAAGTCTGAATTTGTTTGTTCATCTTCATTTTCTTCACTGTCCTGGTAAAATGAATAGTTGGATTAAGTTAAACATTACAAACATAATGCCTGCCATACACGCTATGGTCTACCGGACACCTGGGCAGGTATGCCTGCGCAGGTAGACTGGAACGTGTGTGGGAATAGACCTGTGCAGTTTTTTCCACCTGCACAGGCGACCGGCCCAAAATATATTCCCACAAACATTCTGGTCTACCTGCACCAGTGGAACTTTCCTGTAGACCATAGCGTGTATGGCTTACATAAGTAAATGAACTCTTACCTCTTTATCAGAAACTTTTCTCGTGTGGATGGAATTCAAAGAAGCAAACTGGTCATCCAGAAGAAAAATATAAATTCGAAAGAACATGGTGTTTAAGTGGTATCAAATTCACCAATGTTGCATGCGGGTGGGATTTTAGTGGTGGCATTACTGATGATAATTTTATGTTTGTATGGGGATCTAACAGCCATGGACAACTAGGACTACCAAAAGAACACTTTCAGGAATCACTTAAACCAATAAAATTGCAAGTCAGAGCGTGTGATGTTTCTATGGGTTTGCGGCACTCTGCTCTAATAAGCTGTAAAGGGGACGTATGGACCACTGGATGTGGAAAACATGGACAGCTCGGTTTAGGTAATGATGTGTTAGAGTCAGACAGATTTCAAAAAATTTCTAGCTTATGCAATATAACTCATATTGCATGTGGACAAAATCATACAGTGGCCTGGCGAAGTAGTGACAGATCACTCTTTGTGTGGGGTGATAATAAACATGGACAACTGCTTTTAAGTTCTGATAAATATAGGAAAATATTCAAACCTGAGAAAATTGACATTGATGCAAAGAGTAATGTAAAGAAACTTTTAAGTGGCTGGACAAATGTTTTACTGTGGTTAGCAGATGGTTCCCTACTTACATGGGGTAGAAACAATTATGGACAACTAGGTACAGATACACCATTTATAGGATCTTTAATTATTATCAAATTACCAGGTATGTTTCGAGTTTGGCAAGATTACTTTTTTAATATAATGACTTTTGTATGGAGTAATAACATAAATCTCAGATTATTGTAATTTTATTACAAAACTTTTTTATTTGCAGATAGAAGACAAGCCAAAGATGTCGTATTAGGATCTGAGCACACTGTATGCTTGGCAAACGATAACACTTTGTGGGCTTGGGGTTGGAATGAACATGCTAATACAGGAGTGGATTCAGCTGAATGTGTCTTCCATCCTACATTGGTACCATTCGAAAATTTAACAAATATTAGGGCTATTTATTCTGGTGCTGCTCACAATTTTCTAGTTGTTGATGAAAATGAAGTAAAAAGTGAATAAGCACCTGCAAATTCATTGTAAATTATTTTTTAGGATAAAATCTCAAGACAAAATTTAAAGTTCTTATCATCCAATAATTAAGTTATTATTTACATATTTTACATTATAATCAATCCCTTAATTATTATGATTAACAGAACCATTTTTAATTTATTATGATTCAAATAAAAAAGATGTTGAACAAAAATAAAAATTTATTTGGTGTTTTTGTTTTTATTTTCAGTCATTTAACTGCAAAATCTCAATACTTTAATGTGTGTAAAAATATTATTTGTGATGAAAAGTAACAAGATATAACAATGGGGCACTGGCTAAAAGCTGGACTAGATAGTAGATGGTCAATTTATATAAACAAGCCATAATATTATTATGTCATAGCATTGGTCATAGGAAAGAACATTTCTCATCATACTCTGTTCTTTTGTTTTTGCTAAAATTAAGTATGCTAATACAAAAAGGACCATTCTTTAGGCACATTATTCCATCTGCACAGTAGAACAGATGTACAGTACAAGAGAAACCTGTACCAAGAAGTAAGTGCCATGCCACACGATGCGGTGCGGCACCTGGCCGGTGCCGCTCTGATTTCCTACATATAAAAATGTATGGTATGGCACACGGCGCCGTCCGGTGCGCTCCGGCGCTGCACCGCACGCACACCAGAAGCGAGGCGGGGTGGGGTGTATGTATTGGTGGAGCTCGAGTCCGTCGCTGCTGCGGTACTGCAAAACGTTGCGGCGCCGCACTCACCGTGTGGCCGGTAGTCCGGCGAGATGACCTCCGGTGCGGCGCCGCACCGCGTCGTGTGGCATGGCTGTTGAGCCACTTTTCTACGCTCCTTTATAACAAATGATAATACTACCTTATTATACAACATTTATTAAAGTAAGTAATAGTTTTAAAATCTTAGATAAGCAGCATAAACATAAACCATTAGCAATCTGCTACCTCTTCCTTTCACTTTTTTGTGTTTTTCGTTTCTCCTTTTTTTCCTCTTTTTGTTGTTTTTGTTTTTCTCTGAAAAATTATAAAATAAAATTTAGCAAATGCTTCTTCTGTAAATAGTGTGGATGACATGGCAGCCGTGTCATAACTCATATTATATTTTTTTAATGTGTGGCATATGACACATGAGCCGTGTCATTTAGAAAACGATTGTATCTCCCGCAAATTACACTTCAGAAGGTTCTGCTCTGAAGAAAACCATCTTAATTTTCCACGTAAAACAAGCCTATAGGCTATAAAAAGTAGGGGCTGTCAACCTTTTTTAATTCTTCGATTGCGGATTCTTGGAAATCTATTGTTATTCTATTGTTGTCGCGATCACCGGTGCTCTTATGGGGCTTGATAGGTTAAGCTGCATTCATTGCAGATGACACGGCAGCCATGGGCGTACCCAGGATTTTAGCTAAGTAACAACTTCTATGGCGTATGACACGACTAACATGTCAGGAGAAAATTGTATGGCGCCACTACAAAAAGTTTCCGAAAATGTGCGCCGCAATGAATCGGTTAATTTAAGCTTTTTATGATAATCTTACCTGTCTTCTCTATCTTTCTCCTTTTTTCTTTGGGCTTCAAGTCTAGCTTGCTCACGTCTTTCCCTTGCTGCAGCTTGAACATCTGATACATTTGTGTTTTTCACTAAGTCTGAATTTGTTTGTTCATCTTCATTTTCTTCACTGTCCTGGAAAAATTAATAGTTGGATTAATTCATGAAGGCCCAAGCGGCCACATCCGGCCGCGATAACAATGAAAAAGCTATTGTGTCTCGTTTTGCCACGACTGATGGGTTAAGTTAAACATTACAAACATTACAATGCCTGCCATACACGCTATGGTCTACCGGACACCTGGGCAGGTATGCCTGCGCAGGTAGACTGGAACGTGTGTGGGAATAGACCTGTGCAGTTTTTTCCACCTGCACAGGCGACCGGCCCAAAATATATTCCCACAAACATTCTGGTCTACCTGCACCAGTGGAACTTTCCTGTAGACCATAGCGTGTATGGCTTACATAAGTAAATGAACTCTTACCTCTTTATCAGAAAGTTGACTGTATTGGGATAATATAGCTTCTCGTATTTTTTTCTCTTCATCTGTATATTCTTTACGTGTTGTTGTAGCCAATGACTGGGAGTCCAATAATTTGGCAAGTTGAATATCTACATCAGCAGCAGGTTTTGATGCTTCTTCATCTTTTGGTTGACAAAGTTGCCACTTATCAATTATTTCATTGACATGTTGTGAAATGTCCTGTGTCTGGAAATTGCAAAAATTATATATAATTATTTTCATGTAAACATTATTCAACAATTAAATGAATTAAACTAATGATTAAAATATAATTGAACGGAATATCCAAATATTATATCAGATAAGTAATAAATACTGAAACACATACCAATAAAGCATATTTTTACATACTATAAAAACATTGTCTAAAGCAAAATGTTCTACATAAGAATGTAATACCTTTATTTTGATATAAGTAAATACCCCATATAACTCAAAAATGAAACAAATCTAATTATAACTTTCAATCTCAGAAAATATAGTACTTATAAATTTTTTTAGACTTTATAGCTGACCAGAGGAATATGCATACAAATACTCAAACTTCCAAGAACAGCCAAGTAAAACTATAAAATTAATGTCAATTTCAGAGAATGATAGTACAGTTTACGCCCTCATGTTCTATTTTATGGTGAATGTGGATTGATGTTCAGTGTTGCCAACTTGGTAGTCAAGCTTAGAGCTAGTGTTGTGTCAAAAAAGAGCTGCAAAAGAGCTAACTTTATCAGCAAAAGAGAGCTAAATAAAAGCATTCGAACTTATTATATTTTAATCAATAAAAAACATTGTTCTTAATAATATCACTAGGTATCATTAATCTTCATCTGAGAAGTAACATAATAATATTATGTTGTCGTCATCGTGTAAATCAATCACCAAGGAACTTCCACTTGGGCCTGCTGCAGCCTTGTTGTATGAAGCCACTACCATGGTCCCTATTTTTTTTAGTACCTCAGTTGGCAGTATGTAGTTGTGACAGCATTTTTTCAATCCTGCCCTGATGGTAATAATGGCATATGTGGTGGTGTTGTGTAGTCTATTGCGAGCCTTGTTTTTAACTATATTCAGTTGGGCGTTGGCTAAAGACTCGTTCAACTTCCCCATTAGGCCACGGCAAAGAAATCATCGACAAGGCAAATGAACACAATTCTATAAAAGGATTATTGCCTGCTGCATCATGATATTTCAAAACTTCGGACCAAAATGAAATAGTGTTGTCTTTTTTCTCCCATGGTACAACTTACAAGAGATCACTGTGTTTCTACCTTCGCGATGAAATCCTCACTGTGGCCCATTTCTCGTACTAGTGAAGTTATCTGTTCCTTTACTTGCTTCAATGTGTTTGAAACTGACGACTGGTTGACTTTTTTCAAAACATTGTAAACAAACTTTGTTGACAAACACTTCGGTAGTGGATTCGAAGCCAAAAAGCCACCGTCGTATGGCTAAACTGAAAAAGAGCTAGAATAGTCGTAAAAAGAAGCTAAGGAGCTAAACGATTTTTTTTAGAGCTGATAATTGATAAATAGAGCCAAATCTAGCTCTAAAAGAGCTGAATTGGCAACACTGTTGATGTTACTCCAACCTATAAGTGCATAACTATTGAGTTATAATTATATTTATCTTCTCTACCTGATCTGTGTGTCATGCAGTAGAAAGCGAACAAAATAGAATTATGACAAAAATCTAGTGTTAAAATTGTAAAGTATTCACGGTTTCTACTTACAACAAATTCCGATAAAATCCCTTCCAGCGCCTCTTTTTTGTCCTCAATCGAATCATCGCTTTCTAAAATACCAGAAATATAGGAACTAAATACATTTTCATCCGTTTTAAGTAGTTTTAATTTATCAATGAGCCACGACTCGAACTCTCTCACCGCTGTCGCCATATTTATGAATAGATTTGACAATTGACAAGGACATTGACATCGACCTGCAGGATGCCTGCAGGTGTTAAATGACAATTGTTTTTTTTATTAACGGATGATATGCATTGAACCATGACAGTGTCAAGTTAAAAATACGGGAAATAAAATAAATCAAGTAGACGGTTAGAACTTAGACCGACTATAATTTATATCAAAATTTATACATTTTTGCCACTACTTGCTCGCAGCTAGTTTCTAAAACGGTCCATTGCCTATCCTGCAATGCAGTCCGCCGTGCAGGCCTGCAACACCATTCACTATCCTGTATAAGCTGCCGTACAGTCCGCCCGCCGCCGGTTTATGCAGGATAGTGAATGGTGTTGCAGGTTGCAGGCCTGCACGGCGGACTGCAATGCAGGATAGTGAATGGACCCTTTAAGAGATCACTCTGAAAAGAAACTCTGAGTAAAAAATAAAAATCAAAGGTGAAAATAAATCCATATGGCATAACATAACCTAGTATTGTATAAAATAATATAAATTAATATTTTAGCTCATAGTCATATTATAATAATTATTAATAATTCATAAAATACTACTAATCTGTGGTCATAAATGACAGTTCGCAAGCCACACCATGACTTGTCAAATAATCGAAAAATTGTCAAAGCGGCTTTGATTTGAGTTGTAATTACAAAGCAATTTTACATCAATTTTATGATATTTTATTAAATTCATAATCAAAACCGTTTAAACATGTCTGCAAGATATGATAGAGCTATTACAGTGTTTTCTCCTGACGGTCACTTGCTACAAGTGGAATATGCCCAAGAAGCTGTTCGGAAAGGATCGACTGCGGTATTCACATTTGCATTAAATTGAATTGAGGAGTAAGTACCTAATAACTTTACGTTTTATTAAAATTGTTACATACTTATAGGTTGGAGTAAGAGGCAAAGATGTAGTCGTATTAGGAGTTGAAAAGAAGTCTGTTGCTAAACTGCAAGAAGAAAGGACTGTTAGAAAGATTTGCTTGTTAGACGATCACGTTGTAATGGCTTTCGCCGGTCTAACTGCCGATGCTCGCATCTTAATCAATAGAGCTCAAATCGAGTGCCAGTCGCATAAGCTTACTGTGGAGGATCCAGTGACATTAGAATACATCACTAGGTACATTGCGGGTCTAAAACAAAAATATACTCAGAGTAATGGACGTCGTCCGTTTGGCATATCTTGCCTTATCGGTGGATTTGATTATGATGGCCAGCCCCATCTGTTCCAGACTGAGCCTTCTGGTATATATTATGAATGGAAAGCTAATGCCACAGGTAGATCAGCAAAGACTGTCAGGGAATTCTTAGAGAAGAATTATACAGCTGAAGAGGTTGCATCAGAGAATGGTGCAGTTAAGGTAATAATACAATTATTTAATAGTAAAAATTCTAGATAAACTCGTATTAAAATTTTATTTAAAATATATTATGCATTACTCATTTTAATACTTAATTAGATTTTGAAATATTAGTTTTTATATTATTATGTCCATAAATTTATTGTTTCTCCAATGTTTTTCAGCTTGCAATTCGTGCACTGTTGGAAGTTGTGCAGTCAGGTCAGAAAAATCTTGAGATTGCAGTCATGAGGCGTAATCAGCCAATGCAAATGCTGGATGTAGACACTATCAACTCTTATGTTGCTATTATTGACAAGGAAAAGGAAGAGGAGGCTGAGAAGAAAAAACAGAAGAAGTAGTTTTTTTTTTAATTTTATAAAACCAATAAATGGATAACTTTATATATTACTCTATATTCAAAATTATTAATATTTTTCACATAAAGAATATCATGACTTATTCAATCAATTTAAAAACAGTAGAAGTACAAGACAGGTGTTAAAATTATTAAAATTTAATAATTTTGGTAGCAACAGCTACCAAAATTATTAAAATATAATGTTTTGTATCTAGAAATACAAAACATTGTATTTCTAGATACTTTAATTTCTGTATATGAAAAACTAAATTCATTCATTAAATAGAAACTAAATTATTTCATTAAACACCATGTTATAGAAGGCTTACTTATAAAAACATAAATCATCATTTTCAAATAAAATATGGAACACAACTTTATAGTGTTAGAGAACATAACTTATTTAAGAAAAAAAGTAACATATTTAGTGTCATGCTCAATCTGGATAGAAGTAACAATGAAAACGATCTATTAGTTTTAATAAAAGTTTTCAGGATTCAAAATATCATTTGCCATTGAGATTTGTGAATAGAAGGAATGTTTGTTGGCATTGATGTCATTAAACATTTGTTCCCATTCACCATGAAAGTAATTTTCGTTATTGTTCTAAAACAAAATAATAGTACATATTAAAAAATTGTTTCATTAAAATATATTATGTATTAACCAAAGTGAGATTGTTTTATATCTCACCTCATTTACTGCATTGTCATCAAAATTGTAATTTCCCAAAGCTGGTAATATGCAGTTTAGTAAACTAGTATTTTTGTTTACATTAAATTCTGCGAGCAATTCCATTTTGGATGTATCACAGCTATTTGCTTCTACCAATTGGATGGATTGAACTCCTTCATTAGGGTTCTGTCGGCAATCCCTGTTTGAGAAACTATTTTGATATTTTAATTTCGTTTATGTATTTTATTTTAAATATAGGTAATATTTATGTATTATAATTACCTTGAATTATTACACCAGGAGTATTCATTTTCTAATTTGATCTTCACTGAATCTGTGGAAAGGTGAGTAATTGGAGAGTGAGAAAGTATGATAGGATATTATGGTATAAGGTTAGTAGAAGGTCAATAAATTTGGATAAATGACCTGTTTTAGGGTTTAATTCATCTTCTTTTGGCAACATGTTGATGTAAACTTCACCATTATCACTTACTTCCTGAGCATCTGAAACAATTTTTTTTTCAGTTCAGCTGTAGGTATATAAATAGATGAACTTCATAAACTTTTCCAAGTAAGTTAACTATTTTTTTTACTTGTATGTAAGTTAATACCTTCCAACTCTATTTTACATTTATTATCTGCATAGTTATGAAGATAATAGTTCTCCACTGCTTTGTTCAAAGCAACTCTCAGAGCATGGCGGGCTTTTTGCAACGGGGTGAGTGATGTTTGACCTCGCATATTGCACTTCTAAAATACAATTCATTACTCAAAGTTAACTTCTCTAACTGTCTTTTACTAAGGAATTTACTTGGATACAAAGTGTACCTACTGGATCAATTTTTAGAATACTACCTCTCTACACCTACCTAATATAGAGAGGTGGTATTCTAAAAAATTGATTCAGTAGGTTTATAATATACATTGTATTATCTATGATACCACCCTAAAGTGATATTTGAGTGGTATTACCAGTTCTATTAAGTACAAATTGTCATCACTTTCCTAGTTCCAGATTCAAGCAGGTACCTAAGTTAGAAACTTTTAGCCTTGTAAACATACCTTGAATTTTGAGGTTTTAAAGTTCAATGGTTTTCTAGATATCTTTTTAAGTAGCTCAGGGCGTCCGTATTGAAAATAATCATGCATATATTCGTGCATAAATGGGTTGCTTGAATTGCATAAAGGATCTTGTAAATGTGATGTAACTTTTCGAAATCCATATAAATTAAGTTGTCGAATAAAACTTGATATATTTGAAGTTTTAAAAATTGAGTGATGAGTTTGTAAATAAAGGTGAAGTATTTTATAATTTAGAAGAATAGACTGCCCGTTTCCACCCCACATTATTGCTTTAGAACCTAGATTAAGTAATTGCCATAACTTCTGAGGAAACCTCATATTTTGGAATACCATAACTTTTGTATCATTAATTGTATCTTGCATATTTTTTGCTATCTAAAATTTCAGTCTCACTAATACTTTTATTAAATACCTACTTTACATTAATTAATACTTAATCGTTGCACTAATTGATATTTTAAAATTTAATAAAATCATTAGAATATCGGAATTTGCGTCAGGGTTACAGTCAGGGTGACAACGAATTTAAATTCCCGCGTTTTTACTTTTTCCACTCTTATACCGCATTTATACATTCGCACGAATAGCGAGGCGAATCACGAGGCGAATAACGAACACGAATGTGTAAACAGGCGCTCGCTATTCGCCTCGCACTTCGCCTCGCGATTCGTGGCATTCGCGTTGGGAGCGGTTTTTCGGACGCGAATCAAAGGGCACGAATAGCGAATACGAACTTACTTTACTGTTTACACATTCGCCTGCATTCAGTTGACAACTAGCGTCCGACCCTACGTGTACAAAGCTGAACATACATATTTGACATAAGTACACTGTACTGAAAATTAGCCTATTTTTAGTACAATGTATAACTGTATAATATTATAATGTTATGTTATTATTATAATAATGTTAGTACAATGTTATTAGTTATTACAGTCGTTTCTTTTCTTACTAATTCCACATACGTGTACCAACTATACCATTGTGTAAACTTAAGTCATAATTTAAGATATTATAACATATTATATAAATACTTATACAAAAAGATTATATTTTGTTGTTAGAGTATATAATATTGTATTTATTAGTTTCTTAGTACTTATGAGCGCGTAGCCCGCCGACAAACTACTATGCAGTTTGGCGGGCTAATATATTATAATTATAATAAGGAATTATATTTTGGTTTTCAATACAGATTAATTATTAAAGGTGTACTAGAATCTGATGGCAAAAAGTGTGAAAATAAGTTGACTCTAGCAATACCGGGGTAATAGGAATAAAACATTTTCATCCTTTTTTATTGCTTTATCGGCTTATTTTGTGTATGAAACATGCAAATATAAAAATTATCCAATGATCAAGGATATTTTATAAAAATTTGCTGTCAAAAATTGCCATCAGATTCTGGTAGACCTATAGTATTTAGTACAATAATTATTATTATGTAATAAAAATGGAGTGGAGTGAAGGGCGAATTTTAGAATTATTCCTAGAATTTTACAAAAAAGGAAGAGCTCATATTTTGGAACCCAAAATATCGCTATCATAAATTTCATAATATTTTTCATTCAACGTCGCTATCATATGAACACGTCCTCCATGTTCGTGTGCGAATGTCAAAATGACTCACCCCACGAATGTGTGAACGGTAGTTCGCGACAGCATTCGTATACGAATGTTTCGTCGAATGCTTCGTCGATGACGAGGCGAATGGCGCGAATGTGTAAATGCAGTATTAGATAATATTATAAAGGCTCCCACAGACAGGCGCGAATCGCGATACGGTATATCTCGCGATCGATCGCTTATGTTTTCAATACATTTTGTATGAGGACGCTCATGTAGTTACACACTGCTGCGATAATAACGCCGCAATTTGGCCGCAAGGCGCAATCACAGATCAGTTAATAGTTACTACGTAAAAGGGTCCATTCACGGCAGTCCTGCACGGCGGACTGCCGTGAATGGGCCCTTTAAGGCGCAATGGAAGTATAATAACGCAAGATGCGTTCTTAAAGTATTGCCAGATGTACGATTTTTTTTTAATTTAGTGGGAAAAAATCTTGTTTCTTTTGTCATTGGAAAAAATAAATATTGTGGGTTTTTAGGGGCTAAAATTTTTTGGGGATATTTTTGGAAGTATTGCAGCTTATATATAATATTTACGAACCCCCAAAACCCTCCCCCTGGCTACGGCCGTGTTGCATAATATAATAATATGTAAAAAAGTCCACTTCAATCCACCTTGGTCTTCATCCACCTTTCCTTTAAAGGTAAAATAATGACGTCATTGATAATTTTGTGGAACGTACAAATACAAATAGTTTATTGACCATAAATTATTGTTTTACAAGCATTTTTACAAGTAACGGTCCCCCAAACTAGGCGAAGCCTGTCCTATGGGGGAGTTTAAAAGAGTACAAGGTGGAAAAATTACGGCTAACGACAACAGAAACAAAAATAAATAATTTACTTAAAATAACAAAAACAAATAACAAAAAATCCTTATTCTTAACAAATATAGATGAATAAAATGTATGGGTGTATGGTGGTGTGTGCGTGTGTGTGCGAGTGCGTGTGTATGTGTGTGTGTGTGTGGGTGTATGTGATAATAATAAATTATTGTGTTATTTGTACACTTTTAATAGATTTTCTGATTCGTCTTACGACCAAGACAGCAGAGATTGGGTGAGTATCTTTTTTCCTTTATGAACTGAGTGTAGCTTCAAGTTAAACAGATTTACAAGTCTATTGTAGATGTAAGGGTACAGAAAAAATCCAAAACGGTAGGCAAAAGAAGTGGATACAGGGATGTTGGCGACTTTAAAATTTCTTTTTTCTAGTATTTGGTCATAAGTAGCTTTACATTTAGTGACAGATTTATGGACGGCTTCAAAGACTCTTACTAAATAAAGTTTCCTGACACTTAGAAAATTGGTGTCATTGTATATACTTTTTGTGGGGTACCTTATAGGCTTTTCCAGTGCTACCTTCAATACTCCTCTCTGAGCTCTTTCCAGTGGAATGAGTGTAGATGATGATGAGCCACCCCAAGCGAGAATGCAGTAGTTAATAACTGATTGACATAAGGCAAAGTATACATTTTTCAGGGTCTAGTCATCAACCACACTTTGTAGGTTTCTCATGACGCCGATGAGTTTTCTAACGCGCTTTGACATTTCAGCTATAATATGTAGTTTGAAGGTCATTCGGTCGTCCAAGATAACTCCTAAGTATCGGATGGATTCGTTGCGCTGGATACAGGAACAATTGCAGTGGTTATTCTGGGCTGGATTTGAGCAGTTTTTGGAGTGAATTTTCAACTTGTTAATCAAGGAAGGGGCGGAAGGAGCAGATTTATGAAAACAAAGGAATTTTGTTTTGGAAGTGTTAAGGGAGAGGAGATTGAAATTTAACCAGTTAGATATATCAGACATGCCATCTTCAGCTCTTTTACAGACTTGCTCCCAGGTTTCATCGTTGAAAATAATAGCTGTGTCATCTGTGTAACATATGATTCTTGCATTTTTAAGGGGTAAGTTGGCAATATCAGTGAGGTAAAGAAGAAAAAGAGAGGGACCGAGGATGCTTCCTTGAGGAATACCATATTGAACAGAGCACATGTGACTTTTGATGCCGCAAGTTTTAATGCACTGACCTCTGTTTGAGAGGTAACTTTCAAACCAATCCATTAATGTTTCCCTCTTATACCATAGCTTTCCAGTTTTTTTTAAAGAATCGGGATTGAAAGAGAGTCAAATGCCTTGGCAAGATCTAGAAAGACACCAATGCATTTCTGGCCCTTGTCAAGATTAGTAACAATTGAATTTGTCAGAAGAGTCACAGTATCCTCGGTGGATTTTCCCTGTCTGAATCCGAATTGGGTTTCTGAGATTATGTTATTAGCTTCTATATTAAACGAGACAAATCTTTTATTAATTACACGTTCTAATGTCGGCTGTACACTCTCGCCGAGACACAGCGAGGCGGCCCAAGTGCGAGAGTGTAAATGGGTGCGCTCGCCTCGTCTCGCCTGTCTCGGACCCTCTCGGTCCGGTGTCGGTATTTTGCGCCAAAGACAAAGGGTCTCGCGAGGAAAGCGAGCGCATTACTGTAGACTCTCGCGTTTCTCACTACTAGTCGCGCCGCTAGACAGTGTAGAACGGAAAAATAACAATAATATACGTCATTATAAGTCATTAACTGTGAGATATAAAATTAAATATTATTATAGATCTTTGGATTACAATGATATCTTTCGATGCAAAGTTGAATGGTGATCATTGATACGTTTTCGCCATTTTTTGAAAAATAATGGTCCATCTTCTCTGAGTTCATAACTGCGATTGAACTAAGCGAGAATGTACATGATCGCACTCGGGCAAGGGGCTCTCGCACGAGACTCTCGCCCGAGAGCTCTCGGCGAGAGTGTACAGCCGACATAAGAGTTTAGATATATTGGACAAGAGGGACATAGGGCGATAGTTGCAGGGGTCAGATTTGATGCCACCTTTGTGACTAGGAACTACGGCTGCCACCTTCTATATTTTTGGGAAAATTCCAGTTTCTATACTTAGGTTAAATATAACGGATAAAGGTTCTGCAATGTATTTGCATAGGACTTTAAGGATTTTGTTATCTATTTCATCAAGACCTGGTGAACTATTTGGTTTTAGGTTTTGACGTGATAACGTCTTATAATTCGATATGGGCTGCGCGTTCGAAAAACATGACAGTTCATGCGGCGTTACCTCGCTGACAGCTCTGAGGCGTTCCATTTACACTTTCAAGTCTCTCAACAACCGTAAGGCCCACCTGGGCCGCGCTCTTTGTTTCGATTATATTACGTATTTCGATGACATAGAGAATACTTTTGTATGAAGAAGTTTGGTTAGTTATGACCTTTGATACATTGACCACACTCTGAATGAAAAATAAATAAACAATCTGTGAGCTATTAGTATTATTTCGGCTATTCAAAATTGTGCTCTATTTCCTACGTGTCAAGGTATGACTTAATATATGAAGAATAAAGTATTCGTTTATTTCTTCTGAACAAGTCACTAATTATAGTTTCGAAAGTTTATAATTGAGAAACTAATATCACATCGGACTAAATACTATATTATGATGGCTTCATAGATAGAAAATTTAACATATATTATAATGTAGTTCACACAAACATAAAATATGGATTGTATGTAAGGATATTACATTAATTTTACAAAGAGGGTAGGCCGGGCGCCATTTTTTTTTTGCACATTGACCTGCCAACTTTTTTGCATAGATTTTTTCCGGAACTGAGGGGTTAAGGCTATGACGTTGTCACGTTCAACTATCGTCAGTAAACCGACTTTACAGACAACCGATTTTTTTTATTATGTCCATGATCTCGTTTGGATCAGTTATGTTTCCCAAATGATAAATATTTATATTTTTGGTAAGTTTTCTTTGAAATTTATGGGGTTTTAAACGATGCTTTAGGAGGAAATTTTTTGAAGAGTTGGCAACACTAGTCGCGGCGCGGCGCTCTCGTAAGAAATATCGGTCGATAAAATCGCAGCAGTGTGCAAGGAATTGCGCGTTATATCGCGCGATCGATCGCGCGATATATCGCGCCTGTCTGCAGGAGCCTTTATACATTCTTTTTTTCATAGACCACTACGACTTGGCTAGTGTTTTTTAGGCCGTGTTCCACTGGCGCGGAGTGGAGCGGAGCTTAGCGGTGCCGAATTGACCAATTACCATTCACCATGCTCGAAATCTTCGCTGTCATTCCGCTGAAATAACACGATTGGTCAATTCGGCACCGCTAAGCTCCGCTCCGCTCCGCTTCAGTGGAAACACACCCTTAAGCTTCTTAGCTACGACGTTTTTTTAGTTTCTTGGCTACAACTAAAATATAATGGCTGTTTTCGACGAGGTGAGTGGTGACTGGTGACGCCAGTGCTTAGACACTGTCTTGTGACGACGCGAGCCCTCACAAATCTTGGCTTGTAGGCTGTAGCTAGTATTAATATCGTCAAGTCCAAAGCGTTTTATTTACCATTGATGGTGAATAAAACGCATTTTGCGGCCGCGGATACCCATGACTCCCATGAGTCATGACCCAGTCACATACGCATTCCCCTTGTGTCAAGCTGCAAAAACAAAAGAAAAAAAACAAACTTCAAAATTCAAATTATTACGAAAACGAATGCAGGGGGGGACAGATCGTGTATTATGAGGTTCCACCAATAGCGTATCCCCCCAATGAGGTCAGACACTCTTGGCACTCTCAAGGCACTCTACTAGCACAGAATATGTCATAGTGTGGTCATAGTAAGAAAAGCCACAGAATAAAAATTTATTCTGTTTTTTCGTTTATATATCCATAAAGCGAAATAAAAATATAAATAGTGAGATTTTGTATTGTTCGTATTAAAATATTATGATTTTAATATAATTTCCACCATTAACACTTGCTAAACAATAATTGTTTAGCAATTGGGAGTAATGTTACTAATGTATATTGCCATTTTATAATGGCAACCCTGGTCTCCGCCCTCCGGCCTCATAACAAAATGGCGTTCGTTTTGTTTTGAGATTTACGAATAAGGTGCTATTGATGTATTCGGTGATTAAAACGTTGAGTTGAGCTTCAATTTCTCCGTTGTATTATTCCTGGATCAATTGCAAAACTGTGTGTGTAAGAGAAATTGACTCGGTGTTGTTGTAAAGTGAGATAATAGCTGATATAGACTCCTGACTCGGTGTTTCTTTGTGAAAACATCTTACAAAGAAAACAGAAGAAGGTGCTTTGTATGCTGCTCTTCAGCTGCTGAAGACGGCGTTCAATTGTTTCGTTTTCTTAGTCCTGAAATAAAAAAACCTGTTTTGGTACATAAATATGAATCTAATGATAGTTATAATAACCCTCACATTTGAAACACTTACTCCTCTTTCTCATGTTAATTTAGAGCTGTAATAAACTTTTTCAACTTTAGAAGTAGTAAAAAAATTCGTCCTTAGGGCTTAGATATAAAAAGAATGGCTAAAGTTTAGAATCATGCCCCACGATTTTGGTGTTAAGATGGGTTGAGGAGGGATAGGTTGGATGAGGAAAACCCCTCCGTACCACTCCCAACCTCAGGAGGGGTCTCCTGAAGTTGGGAGTGGTATGGGGGTCCTCCATAAATTAGTAAAAAAATATATAATACCTAAATATAGGTACATATTTAGCATAACATAACAATAATTATTGTTTTATTTGTTATATAATTATTATTTATGTATTCATCTTTTATTTTCAGTTGTGGGTCATGGACAAGATATGTTTTTGAAGTTGGAAACTATACATTGGAAGTCCGAAAAAACTGTACTCTGTGTACATTAGCATAGGATGCTATGTGAGAGACATATTTTCAAAGAGACAGACTTCACTGATGGTAACAAAGAGCCTTATCAAGGACAGCAGCTATCCCATGTGATGTAAGTGATATATTTGATTGTGTCTGTTTTATACTTAATTTGAGACAAAAATTTTTGGTATGTGGTGGCTTTTGGCACTTTGGCACCATTATGTAAAGTGTAGTGTCACGTCTTGATACAATTTATTTTTTAATTACAAATACTTACACAGTAAATTCAAAGTCAATGATTATTTAATGTATTGTATATTTCAATTAACCCCCAAGCGGTAACAGGCTATCGCCCCTTGCAATAGCAATTAAATAAGTCTTCAGCCAATCATGTTTTTTTTCTTTACAATTTGTGTGTCGTGTCCTTTGCTTGTCAACTTATCCATTGAAAATAAGTATTGGTCAATAATTATGCGCCATTCATATGTTTTATTATAGTATTTAATTTTTCTCTTGCAGTCTCAGCATAAGTTGCCTGTGTTTTGACCAACCTGGACCTTCTCAACCTAGAGACAACAATATTTAAAAGTAAAACACTTTTAAGATTAAATAGTGTTATGTGGCAGGGACTTTATATTGACCAAGAAAAATAAATTATCATATTCGTCAAAATTTTGTTTTTATTTGTTTTATAGTGTCGGATTTTTATGTTTCAAAGACTTTGTTTTTGTGAAAATTGTGTATTGTTATGTGAACTAAACTTAACAAACTCAGTTTTTACAAATTCAAGTTTATTGAAACATAAAAATCTGACACGGATATCCTATCCCCATAATATCTTAATACACATATACAAACATAAACGCACACATACACACCTATGGAGTTTTAATCGAACCAATTTCAGATGGCGCTAGCTGTCGCATCAAATGTCAATTCGTGAGCCGTCAAACTCTTCTAAGACGCTTAAAGCGCATCACACACGGTGAAGATAATATAATATTTTATCTTAAGATGCCCAAATATAAAATATTATAGTATCTTAAGCTATCACACACGGCTAAGATACGATAAAATTAAAAATCTGTTCATTTCCTTACGAGTCTGCGTTGGTGCCACACGTATTCCTTGTTAGAGTTCTATATACAGGGTGATTGACTATTAACTGATACTGCCTTGCTTCTTGATTTGTTAGACAGCTCCTCAGGTGATGATTCTGATATAGAATGTGAAATGCAGATTGCAGTAGCACATTCCAAAAGGAGAAACATTTGGATAGAGCCTCACATAAAAAAGAGACCTGCGGCGAATTTAACCTTTACCAAGATCTGTCGACGAAGAAGTTTCAAGAGTATTTTAGAAATTCAAGAGAAACATTCATTTCGATTTATGATTTGATTAGGGAAAATATAAAAAATCTGCCAAGTGCGAGTCGGACTCGCACACGAAGGGTTCCGTACCGTTATTGAACGAAAGTTGGCAAAAAATGAGTTTTTTTGTATGGGAGCCCCCCTTAAATATTTATTTTATTTTTAAATAATTTAATTATTAAAGTATAAAATAATAATATATAATATATTGTGAATGAGCAAAAAAAAGCCAAAAAATCACGTTTGTTGTATGGGAGCCCCCCTTAAATATTAACTTTATTTTCTGTTTAGTATTTGTTGTTATAGCGGCAACAGATATACATAATCTGTGAAAGTTTCAACTCTCTAGCTATTACCGTTCTTGAGTTACAGCCTGGAGACAGACAGACAGACGGACAGACATACGAACAGACAGACGGACAGACAGACGGATAGACAGATGGATAGGCAGACGGACAGACATCGAAGTATCAGTAATAAGGTCCCGTTTTTACCCTTTGGGTACGGAATCCTAAAAAGCAAAATACAAACATGCGATAGAGCATTTCCACTGAAGAGCCAATCCGATCACCGTTGAGCCCGCTGCCCGACACAAAAACATCCTGTATTCATAAAGATAAATTTCGAAATATATATTTCGCATCTGAAGATAACATCTTAAGATACGAAATATATATTTCCATATCGCTCGGTATCTTAAGATACAAAAGATAAAATATATATTAACTTCGTCGTGTGTGGTAGTTCATAGGATTTCTATGGTGAGCGATATTCTAAAATATGCTCTAAGATAATATATATTTTATATTATCTTCACCGTCTGTGATGCGCTTTATCTGTGAACTAATGGAAACCAAAGAGAATATAATCACTACGATGGAAACTCGTAAACAAACTTGTAAATACTTTTCTTGATTTTATTATTAGGTTTTCATTACATTGTCTTTTAAATTAGCTGAAATTTATGTTGGAAAATCAATATTATCATGAATAAATGCAGGTATGTATAATACTTAAAAATACATAACGTTGTTTGAGTGACTTTGTAAACTGTATTATCATTTTTCATTCATTAATTCTTCAACTAATTTCAGATTTTCAATGTTATTATTAGAGCCTGGAGAGATATATTTTGAGGATTATTCTTGTTCCATGCACGATGATTTATCCTTAAAAAAGGGAATAATAAGACAGGGTCGCCTAAAACTTTGTTCAAAGTCCCTTGTTTTTGAACCGCGAAATTTCGTGGAACCACTTCTAAAAATCCATTTTAAAGAATGCTTAGATATCTCCACGGTTCCATCTAAAATAAATAAGGCATGTAACGTGATTCAAATAAAAGTTAAGCAATATTGTGAAATGCTGGAAGAAAATATTTTAACGCCATACAAATTTCAATACAAAGCTAAGGATTTTTTCTTTATCTTCGATTTTGCCTCAGCTGAAGAATGCTTAAATCAGATGCAACAGCTTTTGAGGGCATCAACATTGCATGCTCCTGAACACAACAGTATGGTGGCTACAATCCTTTACTCTAGGTATATGAGAATGGTTTTTGACCCTGTGATGATGGATGACTTTACAGAAAAGATAATCTATGAATTTCAAGTAGAAAAAATATCACCACTTGTACGACACCAGGGCAAACTAGCACTCACACCTACAACACTTTATTTTCAACCCTTTAGCAATATAGAAAATGTAAGTGATTCCAGCCTTTTTTCAATAAGATAATATATTTAACCTATTTTTGAAACCTTTTTTCTTTGTTATTAATCCCTTGATCGCGGATTCTTGGAAATCTATTGTTATTCTATTGTTATCGCGGTTGCATGCAACCACTTGGAGCTTGAAGGATTAAATATCACAAAACTTAGGAGTTTCTTCATCTTGCATCAGTGTTTACTTCCTAATGACAAAAATTAAAATCTTGATATGTTAAAGATTTTAGCCAATTTTTTCAATTTTAACAATAGAATAACAATATATTTCCAAGAATCCTCGATCGAAGGATTAGCATAGGTATAAATTAATATTTGAGTTTTATATTACTTAATGTTATTTTGCAGAGTCCAATTCTAAAGGTTAAGTTAAAGGATATAAATAAGATGTACAAGAGGAGATTTTTGCTAAGGCAAGTTGTATGTATCATTGTGTGTTGTGCTTTTGAATAATTTTATATGCTGCAATTTTTATTAGAAAAAATTAACACTTCTAGGGTCTTGAAATATATTGTTTAAATCAAAGCTCAATTCGTCACATTTACTTGTTATTCTTGAGTGAAGATGAAAGAAACACCATCTATGAATTTATAGAATCATCACCTAATAATAATTTAGAGCAAGTTCATATCGAAGAAATGACCCTCCGGTGGCAAAATGGGATCGTATCAAACTATGATTACTTGGTGTACCTTAATTGGTGAGTGAAATTTAATTGTAAAATTAACTTTCAAACATTTTTCTTTCTTATATCAAATGTTTTCTTTTAGCCTTGCTGACAGAAGTAAGAATGATTTAACTCAGTACCCAGTTTTTCCGTGGATTGTGTCTGATTACACTTCAGAAACTCTGGATTTGGACAGTTCGGAAACATTTAGAGACTTATCTAAGCCCATGGGTGCTCTTAATAAAGATAGATTAGCAAAGCTGTTGGAAAGGTATCAAGAAATGTCTGAACCTAAGTTTCTTTATGGATCTCATTATTCAGCCCCTGGCTTAGTGTTGTTTTATTTAGTGAGTATACGAGTACTTACATAGCCATAATTAATTCATAATTGAATGCATGTAACATAATATTATGTTATTTTGCAGGTTCAACAATTCCTGTATGATTATATTTTTTAAATGTATTTTATAGAACATTTTTTTATCTTCTTTATTAATCAAAAAATATTATACAAATATATTTCACAGAATATCTATCATGTAAATTGGCTTTGTTAATTAAGTGATAAGTGGTAACAGATAGGTATACTTTCATACTTGTCTAGACATGTGGTAGTGTGTTATGCAAAGTTATTTATTATATAAGTACATAATATATTAAAAGTATGTAATAACGTGGGATTAGGGCTGCCATCTGTCCAGATTTGTCCTAGTTTGAAGGGTGTCCGCCGTCCGGGTACCCGGTACTCAGTTAATCAGTTAGGGTTTTTGAAAAGTGTCCAGATGAAATCCAGACACTTTAATTGAGTGAAATCCAACTTTTAGTCAAGCAGCAATAAATGAAAGGTAAAATCTTGGTAAAAAACGAAATGTAAAAAGGTAAATCTTGCTAAGGCTAACACATAATATGGTTTCTTCTCCGATCAAAATCATTGTATGATTTCAAGGATTTGAATTATTCAAATTTTTACATATTCTTGTTGGAAAAGAAAGACGTTTATCAAAAATTGGCAAGAGATAATAGAGGTGTTTGGGGAAATAACCACATTTCGGCAAAACGTCCGCGATTTCAGTCGTGCCTGAACGGCGACGACAATTTAGGCGATAGCAGCCCTAGTAGCGATTAATGGATCATGTTACTATCTAATATCTATACATGACACACTTGGTAAAGGTTTGCTAATGCTAAAATTTAAAATTCTTGGTCAACCTCAAGATTCCATTGACTGCAGCTGTTGATTGGTAATTGATATTAATATTATTAGGAAGTAAATAGATAAATAATTTATTAATTTCCAGGTTCGCAAATACCCACAGTACATGTTATGTTTACAAAATGGAAGATTTGACCATCCAGATAGAATGTTTAATTCTGTGGGGCATGTTTATCATAATTGTTTGAAGAATATGTCAGACTTTAAGGTAATGCAATATTAGGGTGTTTTAAATACTCCTTATAATAATACTAGCTGTTGCCTGCGACTCCGTCTGCGTGGACTTCAGCTTATAGCGCGCGGTAGTTCCCGTCATAGAGTAACTTAAATATTATATAGTAGGTAGTTCCCGTTGAACCATGTAGGCTACTGCAAATTGCAAAATTTGCACGAAAGAGATGCTTTCGCGTTACGCTTACTTCAAACTTCAATGTTTACACTTTACAGACAGACAGACACGTCACACTTAAAACACCCCTATTTTTGCGTAGGGGGTTAAAAGCTGGGGAGTGGGGTTGAAGTCGAAAAACAACTCTTCTTAATATACTTCAATAAATGTAAAAAGCGTCCTCCATCGTTACCACCTGAGCACCTCTTATAGCACCTCTTAAGCTCCGTTTAGACCAAACGAGCGAATGCTCATTCTAGTAAAGCTCTTTTGATGTAAACTAACAACGAGCATTCTTTCGTTGTTCTAGTGTGTTCGCCACGTGTTCGGCGGTAAATAGGTAGAACGCGCTAAGAATCTCGCTCGTTTGGTGTAAACGACGCAAGAGCGCTCGAGCAATTGCCTAGAGCGTTCTTTCGTGTTCGGACGTGCTCGCTCTTCGAGGCGGTTTCTTCAAAGGGATTCTAGTGTTCTTGATATTTTTACTTTTTGGCGGCTGGTTTTAGGTAGTTTATCAAAGGTTATTTCGCAAATATGGATTGGAGTAATGAAAAATGTTTACAAATGATAGAATTATACCATAACAAAAGATGTTTATGGGATCCAACCTTTGATGACTATAAAAATAAATTAACTACTTATCGTTGACGAATGAGCAATGAGCGTTCGCTCGTTTGGTCTAAACGGAGCTATATGATTTTCATCTATAGAGCAAAAATTCTTATTCTTGATGTTCTTGTTGATTCGATTGGTGTAAACGATCTAAAGTATGTTGTAACGAATTATAGTTTACACTAAACGAATACGAAAGAATGTTCTTGTGCTGTTCTTGCTCTATGTTCTTTTGGTGTAAACCCACCTTTATAGAAACACGTTTGTGTTAGCGCTTGTGCGATGTAGGAGACGCACGGCGCCATCCATTATGAATTTTTGGAACTAACTTAATTTGAACTTTACGCATTTTCACCCCCTTACAACCTTTTTTTTTTCAGTTAAAAAGTAGCCTATGTCCTTTCTCAGGCTTTAGTCTATCTGTGTACAAAATTTGATTACAATCGGTTCAGTAGTTTTGGCGTGAAATCGAGACAGACAGACAGAGATACTTTCGCATTATAGATTTACTATAATAGTGTCTAAACACACTAGCCGAAGTTATGCCGGCGTAAATTCCGCATGATTACGCCCGCAATGTGTTTTAAATTGCCGACGACACACTATTCCGTCGCGTTCCGTCCGTTTATATTATTTTGTGTGCGTTTGACGTTGGGGACGTAATTTACGCCGCGTAAATTCGGCCTAGTGTGTTTAGACACATATACTTACAACATTTTAAACTAAAATTGTAACAGTTGGTGTGATAAAAATTTCAGGAGTTGGTACCAGAGTTTTATGATACAAGTGAAAAAGGTGATTTTCTTGTCAACACGTATGATATCGATTTTGGAGTCCGGCATAATGGAAGGAAAGTTGATAATGTGGAACTGCCACCTTGGGCGAGTTCACAAGAAGACTTTGTGACTAAGCTTAGAGAAGCTCTAGAGTCGGATTACGTTTCTAGGAACATACACCTGTGGATCGATCTCATATTTGGCTACAAACAAAGAGGAGATGAGGCTGTGAAAGCAAATAATGGTGTGTAAATAATTTTTATTTATGGGTCATAAGTTCATAACCATAATATTAAAAAAAAAAAAAACTAAAGGCATTTCCAACGTTTTTTTCAGTTTTTCACCATGTGTGTTATGAAGGTTCAGTTGACTTGGAACTTATCTGTGATATGAATGATAAGCACGCTTTAGAAGTGCAAATAATGGAATTTGGTCAAGTACCAAAGCAGTTATTCACCCAGCCCCATGTTAAAAAAATAATACATCAAGTACCCAAAAGTATTTCAGACGTAACACCGCCAGTCGATAGATACGATATGAAATTATTAGATACAGTGAGACTGCATAAGGAAGCGGTGACTTGTGCTATTTGTGATAATAACAGAGTTATATCCGTTGGAAAGGATGGGGCTTTAAAAGTTTATGATATGGAACAGAGCAAACAAATAAGGAGTGTCATATTGTGCTCCACCCCTCTCAGCTCTTGTGTCATGGTGGATGAAAACTTAGTGGCTGCTGGGTCCTGGGATAATGAAATGTGAGTTTTTATTATCTCAATACTGAAATATATAAAATAAGAATACCATAAAGAAACTACTAATTATTCTATGGGATTACTATTCTATAGTCCGATTTAATAACTATAGAGTAAAGACCACCAGATAAACAGATACTACTGATATTACTGATATTACAACCTGCGCCTTACAACAGTAATTTAACGCAAGAGTATTGACGCTGGATCCATTTCTATTATATTATAATATAAAGTTACAAAGTATCATAATAGTAATATTGGTTGCAGATATTTATACGACGTTGAGTATGGTCGTGTGGTGGATAGTTTTCGAGCACACGACGACTCTGTCAGCTGCATGATGTGGTTGCCAAAAGGTAAATATTATTATTGAGCGTGGAAAAACAGCATTTACAAGTGTATGCTATAGACAGTTTTACAATAAAGAGGCAATCATGGGTAACTATCGTTAACTGAAGTAGAGTGGAGCATTCAAGTATAATTATTTTATTAGGCTTTTGATCATTACAATAGCAAATTATTCGATTTTGTTTTCAGAACATTTGTTAGTGTCTGGCGGATGGGACGCCGTTGTTCGCGTATGGGGAAACCTGGGCAATACCGGACAAGCACTTCGTGGGTTGAAGGCCGAGCTTGACCACGATGGTAACATCACCACTATAGCACATAGGTAATTATTCTATAATTTTTTGTATCGCCTCAGTATAAAAGTTAGACCAGCAGCCTTAAGCTAGAAACAAATTATCGGATGCATCCATAAGTCGCGGCTGATGGATGCGGCTTAACAATGTGCACGGTTCATCCGCGGACGTCAAAGACCTAACCTATATGTCAATTGCAGACGTCCGCGGATGCAAAAACATCCGGCCAGCCAGATTCTGTTCGGACGTCCGAACGCTCAAGGTCGCGTCCGCGACTTATGTCAGACAATGTGCACAGTTTAGTGTATTTTGTATTGATCAGATAGAAACAAGCCGCATCCGATGAAAACGTCCGCGGACGTTCGTCCGATAATTTGTTCCCAGCTTTACCCCCGAAGCAGATATCAAACTGATATCAGATTTTTGACACTTTAGACATCTAAAATATGAAGAAATAGAATGTCTAAAGTGTCAAAAATCTGATATCAGATTGATATCAGTTTCGGGGGCAAGGCTGCTGTTAGAGCGCTTACAGACGAACGGCACGTGTCGGCGGCACGCGTCGGCGGCAGTCGACGGCAGACGACTGCACGTGTCGGCGGCAGTCGACGGCAGACGACGGCACGTGTCGGCGGCAGTCGACGGCAGCCGTCGACAGTTTATCACGTTTGCAGTTGTGACGTAACGCGTAAAGGTAAGCGTCCACAGGTCGGTATCGTACGCAACGGACGTTTTGCATCAAACGGATATTTTTTTACAGTAGATCCACTGTATCGGCCGGCAGCGTACGGATTACCGACAAGCCAGTATGCTTATCTTCAAATTAGTCCAAACAATGTTCCTAATCGAAAATTTCTGCTTTCGACTTTTCCATACACACCCCCTTTTTGAGCATTCATTTACTAGGCTAGTCGGTAATCCGTACACTGCCAATTCAGCGGACGTACTGTGAAAAAACGTCCGTTTGATGCGTGACGTCCGTTGCGTACGATACCGACCTGTGGACGCTTACCTTGCGGGGGTACGTCACAACTGGGGGCCTACCACCAACTCTCCTAAGCGACACCGTTTGACAGATAAACATTTATTACTTTTACGTCAAGCTAGCGATCTTAAAAAGTTGATATTTCACAGCGGATTTAACATTGTTTTGCATTTTTTACTGTTTTTTAGTAAAATTATATTTAAAAAGTGAGTACGGTAATGTTATTGTAATCTTCCAACAAAGTGTTCTGGAAACATGATAGTTTTAAGAAAGATCGTGGTAGGCCCCCTGCAAGCGTCATAAACTGTCAACGGCTGCCGTTGGCTGCCGTCGACTGCCGCCGACTGCCGCCGACACGTGCCGCCGACTGCCGTCGACTGACGCCGACACGTGCCGCCGACTGCCGTCGACTGCCGCTGACACGTGCCGTCGACACGTGCCGTTCGTCTGTAAGAAGCCTTAGACGTTTTGAATTAGTTGAAGGACATGTTTTACAATTTTCATAAAGAGACGATCCTTGTCAATAAAGAAATTGCAATAATACTCTAGAGTTTAGGGTGTGAATCAGATCTTATATATGAATAGAGTTAACTGTTAAACTAAATAGTGTAAAAGAAACTAGCAAAAGTATTATCACTTTGTTTTGTTACACCTTGTATAAGCTGTATATATAATGTATTAATTATGATATAAATACAAAATTAATCTACGATTACAGGTACAGAGGCGACAAGCTGGACGTGATATCGGGCACGGTGGACGGCGAGGTGGTGGTGTGGGAGGTGAGCACCGGCGCGGCGCTGGTGCGGGCGCGCACGCTCGCCGCGCCGCTCGCTGCGTGCACGCTCACGCACGAGCGCGCCGTGTGCGCCGCCCGCGACGGACTCTTCAACGTCACGGATCTCAATGTCATGAATGTGGTGAGATTTTGTTGTTTCTTCTCTACTAACACTTGCCTGTTAATATCACCAGCCACTCGAACAAAACCTTAAAATATAAACTAACACATAAAAATTAATAGTTAATACACATACAACCCATTACACAACTCAACCCCTAGTGGAGCTTCTTCGAGAGGAGAAGCTTCCATCCCGAGATATGAGATATCGTAGGGCTAGGGCTACACAGGGTTACACCCATACACATTAATTTCACACCCCCTAGCGGAACTGGATCCTCTAGGAAGCAGTTACCACGACATAGAGATAGACAACACAATATTCGGGCGCTAACATGACTAAAGTTAAGTGCCTATAAGAACAGGTCATGTGACCTAGTTTAGGTACTTCTCTTATATATAAAACTAGCGACCCGCCCCAGCGTCGCACGGGTATAAAAATATATAGCCACTGAAAAAATGATTAAAATCGATAGCCTATGATCCTTCACGTGGTCTACTTCTTATCTGTGCCAAATAACATAAAAATTGCTCCAGTAGTTCGCGAGATAAGCCCTTTCAAATAATTTCCTCCGTTTTTTCCACATTCTCCTATTAGTCTTAGCGTAATAAAATATAGCCTATAGCATTCTTCAATAAATGGGTTATCTAACACTGAAATAATTTTTCAAATCGGACCAGTAGTTCCTGAGATTAGCGCGTTTAAGTTAGCCCTTTCAAATAATTTTCCCCGTTTTTTCCACATTTTCCTCTGTTTCTTAGCTCCTATTAGTCTTAGCGTGATAAAATATAGCCTATAGCCTTCCTCGATAAATGGGCTATCTAACACTGAAAGCATGTGCGTGCATACCATGAAGGCAAAAATGCAGTTCCTACCTAATGCATGACTTGCCATACACATATATTTTAATTTAACTTTCGTACGTTTTAGATGACTCATGACGTTAATTATTAAATATTAATTCATCAAGCCCCAAGCGGCCACATCCGGCCGCGATAACAATACAAAAGCTATTGTGTCTCGTTTTGCCATGACTGATGGGTTAATAGTAAAAAATATAATAGAAAAAATGAACGCATTTAAAACGCCTACATTTATAAAATAGCAACAATCAATTTGCGAGAAATTAAACATTAAGTTAGGTACACGCGCGAACCGCATGACTCAAGGTCAAGGCAAGCAGATCTCGTGCGGCAGGCTCTGGGGTCATGTGTGCGTAAAGATTTTTGTGTCCGTGAACAGTTCGCACACGCACACAGACATGCTATATTATAGGCGAACTCCTGCCGCAGTAGCTGAGGCGAGCACCGGCGCGTATATAATACGTAACAATAGATGGCGTTTTATTTTAGCTTAGCGCACAATATTATGTTGTATGGTAAATTTTGGTATATTTCCATGGAAACATCGATGAAATAAACTCATTGTAGTTCCAACGGGTGACAACAGATGGCGTTTTTTTTATTTCTTCATAACAACGTAATTATACTAATAGTTTAGAAAACATAGTTTTTAATTTATATCCACACTATTATTATAATTTATGCGAAAATATATCTTTCTGTCCGTTTGTCTGTCTGTTTTGCTTTCACACCAAAACTACTGAACCGATATCGCTGCATTACCAGTGTCAAAATCTTATGCACGCCGCTGACTGAAAGAATCATCAAAATCCGTTGCGTAGTTTTAAAGATCAAAGGGAACAAAGGGACATGAGGGAAAAAAAGCGACTTTGTTTTATAATATATATAGATTCTCGTGTCACAATGTTAGTCAGCGAACTCCTCCGAAACGGCTTTACTGATTTTTACCTATATGCATATTCAGTAGGTCTGAGAATCGGCTACTGGGTACTTTATATATTGATAAGTGCATTTATTGAATAAATAATAGTAAATTATTACAACCTGGGACTGACGGCGACAATTGTTTGTGCGACGGGATAGCGATCGACGTTGCCATGGCGACATACTTGTTTAGTCACTTCAATAAAATAGTATGGGCGAAATACTTTATAATATGGCAAAGCAACGTTTACCGGGACAGCTAGTAGTACCATAAAATTGTTAATATTAAAGTTAAGATATTATTGTAACAATAATTACTGTCAACAATGTAAACAATGTACCATTGAGGAAATTGATTCCTATGCAGTTGATAGACCAACGTTATTTGGTCGAATATGTCAATTCAATGTTAATTGTGAGCTGTCGGCTGGGTTTGACGTAACGCAACCAAACTACGTAGGTCCCCGATCTGCATAGGATTCAACTTCTCTGATAGTACCTTTGCCTATATTGTTATCATCAATAAAGATTATTATTATTAGGTATCTATATGGCCCTTTACAGCATATTATGCTGTAAAGGGCCATATAGATCTGTATTAAATCAATAATGTATTTAAAGTGTTTAATTGAATAAGGATTAATGCCGTGTTGGTTAAAATCGCTTCGAAAATTTGCCATTATTTGTTGTTAAAAGTAAATGACAAAAAACTGTTATTGTGGGATATCTATAGACATCTAGAAAACTCAGTTTCTGTAGACCTTTTCAATGTGTATAATACTTGGTACATTATTTTGATAAATCTTGTAGGGTTCAGCCTGCGTTTGCAATGTAAGCGAAAAAAATGTACATAATTATTTACGACATCACGCCAGAAACCCCAACAATAACAGTATTTCTCCACTATTTAATGAATGTTATTATCAGCGGCGCACAAGATTTTGACACTGGTAATGCAGCGATATCGGTTCAGTAGTTTTGGTGTGAAAGCAAAACAGACAGACAAACGGACAAAAAGAGATATTTTCGCATAAATTATAATAATAGTGTGGATATAAATTAAATTAAAAACTATGTTTTCTAAACTATTAGTATAATTACGTTCTGTTATGAAGAAATAAAAAAAACGTCATCTGTTGTCACGCGTTGGAACTACAATGAGAGTTTATTTCATCGAAACCCATGGAAATATACCAATTACCATACAACATAATATTGTGCGCTAAGCTAAAATTAATAAAAACGCCATCTATTGTTACGTATTAGAAATACAATGTGAATTTATTTTCATCGATATTTCCATGGAAATTAGATAATATATTTTTGCCTCATCAAAATGTAGCCTATGGCTCTCTCAGGCTCTAGACTAACTGTGTGCAAAATTTTATTACAATCGGTTCATTAGTTTTGGCGTGAAACAAAACAAAACAAAAACTTTTTCTTTTACAACTTTTTCATTTTTATATCTAGTATATTTTAAGTACTCACCTAATCAGCTTAACTTTTGTCTTTTCACATAATCAAGGTTCCGGTTACTTGAGAGCCGATCCATAATCCGATGTAAATAAATGCAAAATTTTGGCCACCACAAAATATTATCTTATCCAAGTGAGTGATAGTTATGAATGTACGCAATTATTAATGTTAAACTGTTAAATATTATACAAACTTTCAAATATTAAAATCTAAAGTATTCTTAGAAAACTATAAAACCAAAAATAATAATATAGTACTAACAGTGCTCGATCACATGAAAAAAGCAAATGGCCTCCCAAAACACAAAAAATTTCAGCTATGTAAAATGTAAACAAATATTATAAACCTCACAAAACAAAAATGCATAATGTACATATTATACGTAATTAGTTAGATTTGCGTCTATTCATTTTACTCGGATTATATCCAATTGGTCACGACTATTCACGAGTAGTTCCGATCGCCGTCGGCATGGATGGCGCGGGCGCCCGCGCCGGCCGCGGCGCCAGTGATGCCATTGAATTTCAACCAGAACTCCCCAACTATTATTTAAATAGATTATTTATTACTTGGGGTACTTTCCACTGAGAGATCAAAACGCTGAAAATACTACTTCAGCCGACCGCAATTATTGTTTGCGGCAAAAACGTCACTCATGATGTCATTATTTATATAAAAACAGTAATAAAAACCAAATAAATATACATTTTTGCTTAAAAAATTTCACGCCCATGAATATAATATAATATTTTTACTCCCTAAAATACGCACTATATATTTAATTTTTCCCTACTAAAAGTGGGATATCCCCATAGTTGGCAACACTGCTGGGGTCTGCCGCAGAGCTTGTAGTACATAATCGCATTCGATATTCATGGTTGTGTGCGTTTTCGGCTGTGCACGGACACACTCACGCATACGCGCAAGGCAGGCACCTCAACACTGAGCCTATCTTGACCTCTCGTGAACCCGTTCGCGCGTGTACCTGATTACATGTTGCTATTTTATAAATTGAGGCGTTTTAAATGTGTATTATTTATTTTTTTACTATATTTTTTACTATTATTATTAAAAAATTAACGTCATGAGTCATTTAAAAAGTACGAAAGTTAAATTAAAATATCTGTTATCTGTGAATGGCAAGCACTGCATTTTTGCCTACAAAGACTGCTCGCCCATGGTTATTATACTTATAAACCTTCCTCTTGAATCACCCTATCTATTTAAGAAAACCGCATCAAAATCCGTTGCGTAGTTTTAAAGATTAAAGGGAACAAAGGGACATGAGGGAAAAAAGCGACTTTGTTTTGTAATATGTAGTGATAACTACGCTATTATTAACTACTACGAGTAACATCTTCCTGACGCAACTTCCAGATATTCGAAAAGCGCGTGTCGTCGACGCTGACAGCGGTGCGCGGCGACGGCGGCCACGTGGTGTGGCTGGGCGCGGCCTCCGGCGCGCTGCTGCAGTGGAACATGGAGACCGTCACACAGACAGATGAACGCACTATACACGAAGGTGAATGTGTTCTCTTGCTAGTAGCTACTCGTATTACGTATATATTATACAGTTCAGCCATCGTTCAGGTAGGGTTGTCAGGCAACTTTTGGTTGCGTGGCTGGCCAATAATATTATTGTCCGGCTTTTATGCAGTATGAGCTTCTGACATTTCTCAAATAAGCGAAAGTCGAAATAATTGGGATACTTCCCCAACTCAAAACCGTGGTTTGAAACCTCATGTTAAGAGAAAAAATGTTTTATCATGATTGTCGGCAAACCCATGTCCTATGGTAAAACGTTAAATTGTAAAGTTGTATGTATAGTCCATTGAAATGTTACATTTGCTTTGCATTTATTAGAGGACGCAATTTCATTTTTGGGATATGTTGGGGGGGGTCAATAGAAGCTTAACCTCAAGTTTGTGGGGTCGCCGGTCTTGTCCCCCGGCCGCCATCTTGAAAAAAGGGGTGACAACACTATTTTCGTGATATATTGGAAACTATAAGTCTTACAAAAAATGTGTAAGAACATAATTTGTTGCAAATTATTTTGCCTACAAATGTGTCTCCATAATTTATAACCCTAAATTAAAAATTTGAAAAGTTACAAGCGAAAATGTGATAAAATTTTTTAAAAGGTTTATTATCACTCTTTAACTTTGTTCACTTAATACATTTTACAAAAAAATACCTTAGACCAACCTTGTAGATGATCTTTTGAGAAAATATCCCCCAATCCCCCCGGATCTCATGAAATTAATTTTCTGCAGATACAAAAGAAACTGTGGAACCATGTGTGGCTGCCGAAAAGCAGACCTGAAACGCTTTACAGTATAGTAGGCATGTGCAGATGTGCAGACTAGTATTAGTAGGCATACTATAATATAGTATGCATATGTATACGTAGTATAGTAGGCATACTGTAGACTGCGGCTGCCGAAAAGCAGACCTGAAACGCTTTACAGTATAGTAGGCATGTGCAGATGTGCAGACTAGTATTAGTAGGCATACTATAATATAGTATGCATATGTATACGTAGTATAGTAGGCATACTGTAGACTGCGGCTGCAGAAAAGCAGGCCTGAAATGCTTTAAAGCATTTTAGGCCTGCTTTTATGCAGCCACATTATCACATATGCTTTTACAGTTTCCATTGCATCTGCAGAAAATCAATTTCATGAGATCCGGGGGATTGGGATTTTTCTCAAAAGATCAAGGTTGGTCTGATGTATTTTTTTTTGTAAAATGTATTAAACAAAGTTAAAAAGCGATAATAAACCTTTTAAAATTTTTTATCACTTTTTTGCTTATAACATTTCAAATTTATAATTTAGGATAAAAAGTTATAGAAACGTATTTGTAGGCAAAATAATTTGCAACAAATTATGTTCTTGGCATGGCATGGACAAAGGTAAGGGTGTCCTACATACCCAAGAGTGGGGACAGGGACAAAGCTCTACCAAAGTCATACAGACCAATTAGCCTCACCTCTTTCATGCTTAAAACAATGGAGAAGGTGGTCAACCTACACATAAGGGACACCTATCTCACTAAAATGCCGCTGCATGAAAGACAACATGCCTACCAAAAAGGCAAATCTACCGAGACGGCCCTAATGGACTTGGTAGATCGGATTGATAGAGCAATTGAAGATAAAGAGATTGCGTTGTGTGTCTTCCTTGATATTGAAGGCGCATTCGACAACACTTCAACCAGCTCTATCACAAATGGCCTGGCTTCAAAGAATATAGATCCAACTACTAGGAAATGGATCAAAGCCACGCTCGACAACAGGGTAGCCTCATCGACTATCATGGACCTGACACTCAAAATCAGGCTGACACAAGGTTGCCCACAAGGAGGTGTGCTGTCACCCCTGGAATGGTCCCTGGTAGTGGATGAACTACTAAGGGAACTGAACTTCTTAGGTTACTACGCTCAAGGGTACGCTGACGACCTGGCGATCATGGTGGTGGGAAAATGCGCATCGGTGGTCGCTGGGTTGATGCAGTCAGCACTAAGAGTCGTCGAGGATTGGTGCCAAAGGGTCAAGCTAACAGTAAACGCTGATAAGACGGTCTTGATACCTTTCACCAAAAAGAGGAAGTTAGTTGGAGGGACTAAGACCCCCAACACTCTTCGGGAAAACTATTAAGTTTGCGGGTGATGTCAAATATCTAGGAGTAATCCTAGACAAAGGACTCACTTAGAATAAGCACATCGAGTATATTACGAAAAAGGCTAGATGTGCTCTGGGTTCCTGTTGGAAGCTTGTCAGCTCTAAATGGGGTATTCGGCCGAAGGCAATGCTATGGCTATATACAGCCGTAGTGAGACCGATAACCACATATGGCTGCGTAGCGTGGCATAAAAAGGCTGAACAAGTAAACTGTAATAAAAGTCTAAACAGCGTACAGAGACTGGCATGTCTAATAATCACGGGTGCACTCTCGTCAACACCCACCGCTTCCCTCGAGGCCCTGATCAACTTAACTCCGCTTCCTCTGCTTGTTCAGATGGAGGCCAAAAAGGTGGCTCTCAGGGCCAGGACGGCGGGTAGGACGAATTGGGCCTCCACCCCATTTCGACAGCTGGAACAGTCTCTCAGTGAATCACCTGTCATGGCCATGCCATCAGATGCCATGATCAAGGTGCATAGCTTTTCGAAGCAATACCAGGTTTTTATACCTACCAGGGAGGACTGGGAAAGAAAAATCCCAATCGATGTCCGCCCTAGCGACATAGTTTGGTTCACGGATGGATCAAGGAAAGACAACCGTGCGGGAGCCGGATTCTACGGAGGCAGGCCACCGAAAGGCAAATACGCCTGTTTGGGGGAGTTTGCGACCGTGTTTCAGGCTGAAGTCTTCGCTATCCTCGGTTGTTCACTAGAAAGCCTGGAGATGGCCCTAGTTAATAAAAACGTGTTTATCTTCTCCGATAGTCAAGCTGCACTTAAAGCACTGACTGCCGCAGAAGTCTCGTCTAAATTAGTTCGGGAATGCATTGAGACGTTGAACATGCTGGGAAGGAACAACAACATCCGCCTAGTATGGGTCCCGGGCCACAGTAACGTCCCCGGCAATGAAACCGCTGACGAACTGGCTAGGCTTGGGGCCGAGAGTCTCATATATGGCCCAGAACCAGTCTGTGGTATAACTCCCAGTACCACAAAGCAGTGCTCAAGGAATGGGGCCACAGACTATGCAGGAAGCAATGGGCTGAGACCCCTGGCCTTGAACACTCCAAGGCACTAATTCCTGGCTTCAACAAGAAACTATCAGAATTAGTGCTCAACTTGGGTAGGAACCAATTAAGAATCCTTACCAGAAGCCTAACTGGGCACTGCAAGCTCAACAAACACCTAAACAGAATGGGTATTTGTAGCTTAACGACTTGCAGATTCTGTGAGGAGGAGGATGAAAAACCTATTCACCTTCTCCTCGACTGTCCTGCTCTACTACAGAGCAGGAACAGGCACCTTGGTCGCCACGAATACTCATCCACAGAGGAAATTCGTGGCACCAACCCCAACCATATCGTTCAATTTATGAGCAGTATTGGGTTGGGGATGATTCTCTAGTGCGAAGGAGTCACAATAGATCCTCATGGGTCGCAGTGACGCCAGGGCTATAGCGACCTGCCTTCTTTAAAAAAAAAATGTTCTTACAAGTTTTTTGTAAGACTTATAGTTTCCGAGATATCACGAATTTTTTATTAATTTTAATAAACTTATCGAAAATTTTTTTTCAAGATGGCGGACGGGGGACGAGAGCGGCAAACTTGAGGTTAAGCTTCTATTGACCCCCCCAACATATCCCAAAAATAAAATTGCGTCCTCTAATAAATGCAATATTCGGTCCTAAAATTGTAACATTTCAATGGACTAGTAATAAACAGATCCCTACTTGTATTTGTATGTGATCAGAAATATTCAGTTTTATCCAGTCGCTTGGGTCCCGATACATTTACCATAGGTGTAGGAGCTTAAATATTGATTTCTAAAAAAAGTCATAAGGATCTTTGTAGGAAATTTAATGATCTATCACCTACAACTTTGTTTCTACAATTACTTTCGCTAAATTCGATAATATTTGACATACAAGCGAAATTATACTTTGACTTGTTTTTTGCATTTATCTCCGTAAATATTGATTTTACAATGAAAATTATAATAATTCAAAATGTAGAAAATTAAATTTACTTACAACAAATTTAGTACTTATCATTTTCGTAAAAAAATAAAATAAAGGAGATATAGCTAAAAAAAAGATTGGACCTTCAAACCAATATGGCGGCTAATGCACTCGTCGGTTGTGACCTCCTCCAGGCACTGGTGCAAAAAAATTTTGACTATAATTAATTCCAAAAAAAAATCTAACTATAATTAATTAAAAAAAAAATCTAACTCTACTGGGGTAATTTGATGTCTGCAGAGCCAGACATAATATTATGACTACATCTATTTTGATGTCCCTTAACCTGGTAAACTTTGTTGTTTCAGATGAAATCGAGAGCATATACTTTGACAGATCGTCCAATAGGCTAATAACAGCAAGTAAAGACAGGTCTGTCAAAATCTGGAGACTGTCCAGTGACTGCTGACAAATAAAAGTAATTATTTTTTGTTATTTCAGTATTATATGTTTATACTATTTGTGTATATTGGATTATAGAAGATGTATAAATAAACAGGTACTCTAGAGGTAAATAAATTTTATAAAATATGTAGTATTTTTCTTCCCATCTTGAAATTAATGACGATTCTGTAGTAGCTTGTTATACTTTTTCTAAACTTATATAACTGCAATTTTTTGATAAACAATTATTATTTATTGTATTATAAGTAAGTTTATAAATATCTATTTAACAAAGAGATCACCCCAAGTGGCCCTAGACCTCCCCACGATTAATTACCTAGGTTCCTGCACAAAAATTTACTTCAAAATATTTAAACACAATTTTTTTTTGCTTTAAATTTTTTTTTAGTTAATTTACTACTAAATATTTAAACACTAAAAAATAAAGTAAACCACTAAAAATATATAAATAATTAGTTAATTTACTACAAAATATTTAAACTCTAAAAAATATTTTTAGTATTTAAATATTTTGTAGTAAATTTACTATTTATTTATATATTTTTTAGTGTTTTACTCTATTTTTAGTGTTTAAATATTAAGTACTAAATTTACTAAAAAAAAAATTTAAAACAAAATTTTTTTTTTTAATGTTTAAATATTTTGAAGTAAATTTTTGTGCAGGAACCTAGATAATTACTATTTTAAACTGAAAAACAACTCAAACATGTTAAATATTTTCGTATGAGAAAATGATTTTGGAATTACGTATGTATGAGAATTTCGAGGGTACCCGGCCCCTTAAATCTTTAAAACTACGCAACGGATTTTGATGATTCTTTCAGTGTTAGATAGCCTATTTATCGAGGAAGGCTATAGGCTATATTTTATCACGCTACGACTAATAGGAGCGAAGAAATAGAGGAAAATGTGGAAAAAAACGGGGAAAATTCTTTGAAAGGGCTAACTTGAATGCGCCAATCTCAGGAACTACTGGTCCGATTTGAAAAATTCTTTCAGTGTTAAATAGCCCATTTATTGAGGAAGGATATAGGCTATATTTTATTACGCTAAGACTAATAGGAGAATGTGGAAAAAACGGGGGAAATTATTTGAAAGGGCTTATCTCGCGAACTACTGGAGCAATTTTTATGTTATTTGGCACAGATAAGAAGTAGACTACGTGAAGGATCTATCGATTTTAATCATTTTTCAGTGGCTATATATTTTATACCCGTGCGACGCCGGGCCGGGTCGCTAGTTATCAACTAAACTGCTGTGATAAGCGCAGGAATGTCTAATACCTATTCTCGCTCAAACGGCTGAACCAATTTAGAGGAAATTTGATATACAAGATGTTCGTGTAAACACCGCTGTCCTTGAAACCATCAAATGAGCCCGTCAAAATGATCAACTTTTTCTATGAGAACAATGCTGGGAATTAAAAAAAATCTGTCTTCATACCCATACGAATTGCCGATCCAGGCATCCATACTGGGTATGAAGACGGCATTTTTTTTTGAGTTCCCAGCATTGTTCTCATAGAAAAAGTTGTTCATTTTGACGGGCTCATTTGATGGTTTCAAGGATAACGGTGTTTACACAAACACACTGTATAGATAGTAGATACTTCGAGAGACAGGTAAGGACATAGGTTTTTTTTTTTTTTTTTTTTTTTATTTAAAAAATTGGAGCCGTCTATGGGCTGTTCGCCCATATCCTTTTATTGTTATTTTATTATTTATATTTTTCGCACCAAGGATATTTGATATCATATTATTAATTTTAATTAATTGCAGTCCATCACGCCATGGACTTTTTTTTTAAATATATATAATAGAATAGATTATATTTAATATAATATAAACATATAATAAATAAATATAATAAATTACATAATTATAATATTAATGTTTTGAAAAAAGGACATAGGTTAGTTTTTTGTAAAAATGTACGGTTCCCTGCGATAAGCTATCACTATCGTACAAATCGCTAAAAGTTTGTCCACAAAATACGTGATACGTTTTCGCGGATTTTTTAAACAACTCTTCCTTGCGGATATCTTGAGATTCGTCTCGGACACAAATCACAATGCAGCCGTTGCACTAGTCCGTTTAACCTCAAACCAGATAAACGAATGTAGGGTAAATAATGAATTAAATAACCGAAGTTTGCTAGTAAACCGTACCGCTAACCGCTGTGATTTAACTATTCTTGTGTCGTTTCTCTATTTAAATCCATACTAATAATATTATAAATGCGAAAGTGTGTTTGTCTGTCTGTCCGTCTATCTGTCTGTTACCTCTTCACGTCCGAACCGATTTTGTTGGCTTTTGGTATACTTCGATTCTCGGGAAAATGTACGGTTCCCAAGGGATAAACGAATTTTGATTTTTGGCACAACTGAGTTGCGGCTGTCATCAGCTAGTCCCTTATAATTTATTCTCAACTACGAATAATAAAAACTAAGGAAGAGTAACAGCTGTGTTAAAAAATTTGTTCCGCGAGCTACAAAATAGACCCGAATACATGCATACTTTATGCACGAATTCGGTACACAATTATTGTCAACGGCTTTATTATTTCGTGAGTGTCATGCCCGTTTTCACCAACAACACCTAAAATTTAGGTGTCCCTTAAGCCAGTATAAGGGGCACCTAACGCAAGTTTTGTTCGTGATGAATTGACAACCCCGTAACTCTTAGGTGACGTATATCAATCACTACATAGTATAAAACAAAGTCGCTTTTTCTGTCCTCATGTCCCTTTGTTCCCTTTAATTGCGGTTTTCTTTATTAGATAGAGTGATTAAAGAGGAAGGTTTGTGATAAATATGTATATTTATGGGAGTTCGCTATTTTACAAGTAAAATATCAGACGGCCATTCTATAACAGATTCATTGTCAAGGCAACCGTCACCTAACGTCGTCGTCGTCGCCACATACGTCACCTAAGTGTACGGGGTCGTCAATTCATCCCATAAATTATAAACGTCACCTAATGATTTGACGGATGAATCGCATAATAGGTTGTTTTATTTCAAATAAACGTCACCTAAGAGTTACGGGGTTGTCAATTCATCCCGCAAAATATTTGCAAAATATATGGTTTAGGTGTCACTTAAACGTTGGTGAAAACAAAACTTGCGTTAGGTGCCCCTTATATTGGCTTAAGGGACACCTAAATTTTAGGTGTTGTTGGTGAAAGCGGGCATCAGTTTCGTAGCTATTGTCATATCGTGTGTGAAAAGCTACGCGAAAAGGAACCAAATTCAAAACGGTTGAAGTAAGTATGGCAGTTACGTTTCCTTAGTTTTAAATTTTTATTATTCATAGATTCTCAATTATTAAATTCTCTTTTTAAAATTTATAACAGTAAATCACTTAATTATAATTCATACAATGTATGGTCCATAATATTATATTCTACAAGACATAGTTGAATACATGACTTGATGACTTCCATCAATAAACCTCCTGGAATCAGCCGCGGTAAGCACATGCGCCCTGCCACTGGTCATTGTTGCACTTAGGCATGTGCTACGTATAGACTTTCTTACTCCACGTCTAGTTAAATTTCGTTATCCATATACAGCTTTCATAAATGCGAAAGTATGTCTGCTACCTCTTGGCGCTAGACCGCTTAACCGATTTTAATAAAATTTCAAATTTGGAATGAGAATTCTTTGAGTCTCAAAAATATTTTCGTCTTGTTCATATTTTTATTCGGGACGACGTACGGTTTCCGCGTTAAATGAATCTCAGTGCAAGGAAGTTGCGGGCAACATCTAGTAGTGTTTAATATTACAAAAATCTTATGAATAACGAATAACTCAACTATGTTATTGGTTGCAAGTTGCAAAAGGGTACTGCGGTCGTTATTTTTGTAAAATCGAAATTAGCTTCAGCTTGGGGTAGAACAGGCTAAATGCGTGTCGGATATTTATGAACACCGGACGTCTAATAAAAGTATCGACACTAGTGTCGAATGCATATTATATAGGCTGGTGCATATTTTATAAATTGATTATAAATATGCCAGTACCTATAGGCAATAACGCTGAAAGCTGCGTGGTACCATGTGGTACTGAGTGCAACAATATGCACGCAGGGATATGAACTGTGTATATAAATATAACGTCATCTAATTTAATCGAAACTAAAACAAAGAATAAGGATCAGTGTCAATAGTATAGAATACTAGATGATGCCCGCAACTTCGTTGCGCCAAATCTCGTTTATCGCGCGGGAACCGTTCATTTTTCCGGGACAAAAAGTATCCTATGTCCTTTCCCGGGACTCAAAGTATCTCCATACCAAATTTCAACAAAATCGGTTCAGCGGTTTGGGCGTGAAAAGGTAACAGACAGACAGACAGACAGACGGACGGACAGACAGACACACTTTCGCATTTATAATATTAGTATGGACTAGTATGGATAGATAATAGAACCGACGGCCGTATATTTTTATGCTAGAAACAAATTATCGGACGCATCCATAGGTCACGGCTGATGGATGCGGCTAAACAATGTGCACGGTTCATCCGCGGACGTCAAAGACCTAACCTATATGTCAATGGCAGACGTCCGCGGATGCAAAAACATCCGGCCAGCCAGATTCTGTTCAGACGTCCGAGAACGCTTAAGGTCGCGTCCGCGATAACAATGTACACGGTTCATCCGCGGACGTCTGCCATTGTAGGTTAGGTCTTTGACGTCCGCGGATGAACCGTCCACATTGTTAAGCCGCATCCATCAGCCGCGACTTATGGATGCGTCCGATAATTTGTTTCTAGCTTTAGAACTGACTGTCTAATTACAAGTTTGACATAATAATGCAACCAAAATATGTAGGTCCGTCATCTAACTCTAATTTGTGGAATAACGGCAACCTAAATACCGATTAAAATAATAATTTCTTACTTAAAATATCCAGAAAACATCGTTGTGCTTTTATTCAAGAATCATTTTGTTAATGATATTATTATTAGACTTTGTTACTAATTACTCTACATCGATTAGTGAGAGATGAAGTAGAGCAAGAGTCATGGCCTATGCGAACTTTGTGGTGTTATCAAATAATAACGAAATTAAAAAAAAAATCGGTAGATTTATAAAAGGAACCCGTATGGATTAAATAAAACTATGTAAAGGGTCTACCAGGATCTGATGGTGATTTTCGATGGCAGATTTTCAAAAAATATCTATGATTATTGGATAAAGTATATTTGCATGTTTCACCCACAGAATCAGCCGCTATAAGGAAAAAAAGATCAAAATATTTTATTCCAATTATCCCAGTATTGCTAGAATCAATTTCTTTTCTCACTTTTTGCGATCAGATTCTGGTAGACCTATATAAGTATAGGAGTATGTATATAGATACTTTTTATTCCGAAAACGAATTTTGGCGCAACGGACGAACGAATTGCGGGCGTCATCCTTAGTCCTTTCCCGTGACTCAAAGTATCTCCATACCAAATTTCAGCAAAATCGGTGTAGTGGTTTGAGCGGGAAGAGGTAACAGACAGACGGACAGACACACTTTCGTGTTCGTTCATTTTTAATATTAGTATGGATAATACAGGGTGTCACAAAATTAAGTGACAATACTTTGGGTGTGTATGTAGCACTCCCTTATATGTAAAGAGTTCACTGTGAAAGTAGCAGCACTGAAAGAGCAATTTTTTTGTGATTTGTCCCATACAAATCACAAAAAAAAATTGCTTTTTCAGCGCAAGCGCCCGAGCGTCATGTATTTGCCATACAAAAGTAAAAAAGTAAGTTACTCTTTCGGCGCTGGTACTTTTACAGTAAACTCTATATAGGGGAACTCATACAAACCTTAAAGTATTATTACTAATTACTTTTGTTACACTCTGTATACTTGTAATAATTAATTGATATTAAAAACTTTATACTTCTTATTTTAATGTTAATTTAATGAAACATTAGTTTTCACGTAGCTATCAACTAAAATATGACCTGAGTATATCTAACTTTATAGAAGAGCGTAATCTGCAGTGTATTCGTAATGATGAATCAGGAAAGTAATAAAATGTTTAGTACTTAGATAGGTAGTGAAACAGTTACAGCTACTCTTAATATAAATAAGACTGTAAAAGTCAATAAAACTTGATTTATTATCTATATTTTAACATAATTTATTTACTTATAATATGATACATTAAATAAAGTTTTTATTAAACTAATATGTCCAAATGATTAATAACAAGATAATTATTCAAAGATAAGAATACAACAAGTGATTCATCTACACAGTAACAGACTCTACCATAGTTTTTTTAATAAGTTCCCCTAAATTTTCGGTTTCACTAGCGTTAGCTTCGGTGGTCGGTTGGGCCGGGTCGGGCTGCTGCTGCGGCGCGTCCTGGGCCGATTGGTCGAAGTTATCTAGATTCATTAATTTATTCTGACAAAACCAATTCTCATCGTTCTCTAGCGGTTGTAACTTGTTGTTCTGTTGATATGGCAACGTCATGAGAGTAGTGTAATGAGAATCGCTTTTATTTTCGCTGCTCCCGAAACTATCCGAACTATTTCTATATACGTCGTAGTGGTTTTGGTGCATCGGATATTGTGAGGTGTGCTCGGAAACGATCGAGTTTTGTTTTTGTATATAGTCGGGCATGTACATGTGGCCGTAGTGATTGAACATCGAGATGTGTGAGCTGTGCGCGAACTCCTCGAAGCTGCTCGCCGAAAATGAATGTATTCCCTTGTATTGGTGGTTCTCCGTCGAATGTTGTTCGTACATGTAGTTGAGATCGCAGTGGTACCTTTGCGTGTTGCTCGGTACCGGGTTATACTCGGCCACCGCGGCTGATGCGTAGGGCGGGCCCTTTCCCTGAAGAATGTTTGAGGTGTAGGCGTCATGACACCGAGGATCAGATTTACCTTCGTAGCTAATTACGTTGTGTTCTCTTCTCAGAAAACTAAAGGAAGATTCGTTTTGAACGCTAGCACCAGGAGCGTTTGAGATGTGTTGATTGCAATGCATGTTGTTGAATATTTCTGTGGTAGTTTCGCTTTTATTCGACAGAGTATTGATTACTCTTCCAGTACTGTTATCTTGAGTATGACACGTTTTATCGTAAGCTATGTTTGTATGGGGTATGCCTGTGCCTGAGCTTGTACTGTGTGCTTCGGCCCATTGTCTCTTGGCTTCCTGCTGCTCCTCGTTTTTCTTTTCTAAACTTACTCTCATTAAAGTATTGATAAAGTGCGTCCTAACTCTCAGTGGATTGAATTCTATTCTGCCGGTAGTATTACCACAACCATCTCTAGTACAACCACACGGAAAGTTCAGTCTATCGACCTGGCATTTAATGCCCGCTAAACTACATGAACAATTTTCCGGATTACAAACTCCTTTACACGCACAACCACAAAATTCCCGAGATGTCCTTATATCTCTACATTCGTCTTTCTCGTAACCCTCAATTTTTCTTACGCCTGCAGCTCTCAGCAGAGCCCTCCTTTGTCGAGTAGGAACAGGCTGAAGAAAATAGTAGCTATCTAAATCGAGCTCTGATTCTGAAATATCACTGGTCTCTTCTTCCGTGTCGCTATCTTCACTAGAGGACATTGACTCCCCTTGACCGGAATGTCTTTCGCTTTTTAGTTGTTGTAATATTTGTCTATGTAACCTTCTTTGCTCCATAGCATGCTCAGTTAAGGTGAATTTTTGTGTGTGACTGTGTTCCCATTCCATTCCCAGTGTGGATCCGCCTTGTGATGGCACGCAAGTAAAACCTTGTGATCTCGGAAAATAATAAACAGTAACATTATCGAAGGTTATGTTTCCTTTTCTCCTTTTTGGTTGTATATTTTCGCTAATTTCGTTATCACACTTTCTTTTAAGGTTACTTTTTCGTAGTTTTTCAATTTTGACACTGTGTGTATCGTCCTTGGTATCTTCAACTTTATCGCTACCTTCAGCTGGCATGTCTTCGGAGTTTATTTCTGGTTTTTCGTCTTGGATAGGCGTATTTTCTAATTGGGGTAGCTTAATAAACTCGTTTGTTTCAGATCCTAAACCAGAGTCACTACCATCTGATCTGTCAGCCCCGTCCTCTTCCCTCTCGTGTAATGCTACATCCGGAGGTAAACTTCCAAGAGCCGAATCTTCACTGTCCGCCGAGGCGGTGTCCGTCTTAATATCTTCTATATCACTCAGAGTGTCATTATCGTCTATTTTAACCGCGTAATCTACTTTACTGTCACTACTCTCATAAAACTGAGAGACATTACTATTTACATCGTTTTGATCATCAGTGAGGTTATCACTAGAATCGTCACTATTAGCGTCACTGTCACTTTTATCGTTTTTTATCACAGATGAGCGAGCTTTTTCTTTATCGTTCTCCATTTTCATCGACCGCGTACCATCGGTGCCCGCTAGCTCCGTTTTATCTTCCCGATCTTCCATCATCTGTAAAAGATTGAAATTTGTTACTACATAATCAGTTTATTAGAACGGCCGAGTCAAGGTCAACATGTACGAATTGTTTTAATTCTACTGTCTACTACATAATAATATGAACACGAAAGGTTTGCATTTCAATGTGTATATTATTTTCGAATCCTTGGGTGCAACGGCTGGACAAGTGCGAAGGCCCGAAGGAATGAGCGAGCAGCACTATAAATCAAACAAAATGATAATACAAAACCGGTACCTGTTTTAAAAGGTTTATTCTTAACGGCCTCTCGAGTTTGTATGTAGTTCTCTACTTCTCCTGACTCATGTGTATACTCGGTACGTCTTAAATACGTACAATTGAAACAATTCTGTACAAGATATGAACGCAACGTTCACATTCATATTTTTCATATCCAAGAGACAGCAGCGAGCACGATAACTTGAATCCAATATCCGAAGTAATAAGGTTTTTTATCACTCGTAACCCGATGACGCGCCGTTGTGTTTCTCATTTATTTATTTACTGCACTGATGTTCTATATCCACATTTTAGTCACTCAGAAATACTTCTTCTCTACACTGGACCGTGTCACTACTTCAAACTTTTCCACGCATTGACAATCAACAGTAAATAAACGTTAACATAATACAATTCACTCGCTCAGCACTGTACTCTACGTTCCCACCTCGCGTAATCATGTTGGTCGACACTCGACTCTCGAGCGACGCAGGCAAAAAGAATGCTACCGAGTGAGAGAGACACGACGAGCGCCGCTAGACGCGTACGAATACGACTTTTTAAAATGGTAGCGTAAACTTTGGGTTGTTCGACGTGACGTTACCCCGCCCTGCCCCCTCCCCCCGGCCTTGCGTCTCTCCGCACCGTCTCCACAGACGAGTTCGCGCAGGCGCTGTTCGTTTCTCACAATGCGATAATACCAGCTCTACTATTCAATGCCCCTTCAAGTTATATTTTACTTGTTTATTTATAATAATTTGTACCTAATCTCTTTTAGAGACTTACAAGTTTGATTCCTCAGTCATTTATTACCAGTCTAATATTATAATACATAATATGTATTTTAATACCGATAATTTCCTTTTTAGGGTTCCGTACGCAAAGGGTAAAAACGGGACCCTATTACTGAGACTTCGATGTCAGTCCGTCTGTCCGTCTGTCTGTCCGTCTGTCTCCAGGCTGTAACTCAAGAACGGTAATAGCTAGAGAGTTGAAATTTTCACAGATTATGTATTTCTGTTGCCGCTATAACAACAAATACTAAAAACAAAATAAATTAAATATTTAAGGGGGGCCCCCATACAACAAACGTAATTTTTCAAACATTTTTTGCGCGGTATCAACGATGACAACAAGTAGGCACTTGAAATTTTCACAAAAGCCTTAATTATATGTGTGCTTTAATAATTAAAAATAATATTTAAATAAAATAATAATTTAAGGGGGGCTCCCATACAAAAAACGCCATTTTTGGCCTATTTTTGCTCTATAACGGTACGGAACCCTTCGTGCGCGAGTCCGACTCGCACTTGGCCGATTATTCTATCTCTACGGCCTACGCTACAATAAATCGTAAAATATACAAAATATAATATTCTCTGCTTATTGCATGGTCAAACGGTGTCTAGACATTTTTTGTTCACCTTTGTTAGCTTCGAATTTACCGTATTGAGCGGAGATTTGTTTTACCTGCTCTCAACCGTAGGTACAAGCTTTTGCTCTTGGTCTAACTCGGTAGGGCTCGTTCAAACCTTTACGTCTATGTCACATAATTCTTATCTGTATGTAACACACATTTATTATTTATATAATATTGTAACAACAGAGTATGCTTTCTAATAATAACCCAGATTGAGTGAGTCAGCCCTTGCATTTTTAACTGGCTCCAAAAAATGGAGGGGATTCATCATCATTCATCTGCACCCTCGTGTATTTTTATTGTTGTATGAGCTGGTTTTCTAGTGGCTCGAAATATTTTAATATATTATTATTTATTACCTATTTGAGATGATTGTAGTTCATGTGTCTCAGAGGATTTTAATCTGTTTTAATTTTATTAACTTCAAATTGCTATATAAGTAACAAAGTTTTATTGTAAAATGTTACAAAACCTTTTTTGAAGTGAAAACTTCTTTAGCGGCGTTGAGCACTTTTGTGGGATGGGTAAAAACTGTGAAACTCGCGTCAGATTCTCGTGCTGATCGAAAAACCTTGGAAAAACCGTAAGACGGTTGGAGAGTAGTGTTGTCACATCGAAATTGATTAATCGAACAATCAATTGTCTTTTTTTTTTTTTTATCGATTTTCATAAAAAAATGGGTTAAAAATTTAATCGATTGTAAGGGTTTCGATTAATTAAAAAAAACGATTTTTTAATAATCAATTTTCATAAAATATGGGTTAAAAAAATGCACAACGTTAATAATCAAGTTTTCACTTCTGCCGGCACTCCCGGAGTGCAACCCGTCTTTTTTTTTGTATTATGTATCTTCAATTTACGAAATGAAATATTTTTAAATCAACAAAGACATTCTAAATGAGCTACAAAAATGTACTACATACTTAGCAAGTAGTAAAAATTTGTATATGCACGGTATTATTATATCAGAGGAAACGTTAGAAATTAGAATAAATACATATTTGATGTTTCTATACCGGCATTAAATTAATTATATATACCTAAATCGTAAAGGAATTTACATAAATTGAGTGCCAGATACTAATATTTGCTTATAGCGCGAGTGAAAGTATGTTACTCAATACAAAATAATATTAATTTACAAAATAACCATCGAAGGTACAACAAGAAAGCGGTATAATAAACGAGAGTAAATTAAAATCTCGTTCCTCTTTACTTAGCCCTATAAATTGCTCTACATTTCCTTACTGTTAGGAGGCCGCTGAATCATGACATTTTTAGGTTGGTACACAAAAACAACCAACAGACAGACGGACGGACAGACCGAAACTATAAGGGTTCCTTGTTGACTATGGAACCCTAAAACTGATAATTAAACCTAACTCATCTTTATTAATTAAAATAATTCGAATGCAAAGGAAAGCTAAAATATTTACTGACAATTTTTGAGTCCTGACAATTTTGTAGACTATAATAGTCTACAACTGTACAAAATTGACTTTCGTAGATCCTTCTGCTGACTGTATCTTTCTTTAGAACTACGGCGTCAATAAATAGTTTCTTTGCTCGTTATAATTTTATCATTATATATGTTACGCTCAAAGACCGAAATCGCTCAGTGAGCGAAAAAATAGCTCACAACGTGTTGTGGTCACAGTGAAACAGCCACGACGCGAATTTCGCGTCGTGGCTGTTTCACTGTCTACAACTGTACAAAATTGACTTTCGTAGATCCTTCTGCTGACTGTATCTTTCTTTAGAACTACGGCGTCAATAAATAGTTTCTTTGCTCGTTATAATTTTATCATTATATATGTTACCCTCAAAGACTGAAATCGCTCAGTGAGCGAAAAAATAGCTCACAACGTGTTGTGGTCACAGTGAAACAGCCACGACGCGAAATTCGCGTCGTGGCTCTGAGGCTGGTTTTAGAGTCACGCTGACCGCTCGCTGACCGTCGGCGCCGACACCGAAATGTATGAAATATCAGCGCTGACCGCTACGCGTTATTCAAAAACGCTTCCTACAATTTCATACATCTCGGGCCATCAGCGCCGACGGTGTGCGCGCAGTCAGCGTGACTCTAAAACCAGCCTAATGAAAACGGCCACGACGCGTTCTGGCAATCACAAAAAGACCATAACGCGAAGTTCGTGTCGTAGCTGATATGCTATTCGTTTTTCTTGATTTGTACTTAGTTGACTAATCGTCCATAGGTATGGAAGATCAAAATTGAATTACCACGCGTACATGAACGTAGAAAAAAAGGCGGACGGAGTCTTGTCATATACAAAACTGTGTCTTCACTTTTCTTCAGAGTCGGCCATGCACACATTCTGACGCCTATCAAATGGTATGGACAAGCGCAAGAATGTGTGCGTGCGGACCGTGTACATACAGCCAGCTGGCCGACTCTGAACGACACAGTTTTGTGTATGATGGGACTCCGTCCGCCTTTTTTCATACGTCCATGCACGCGTACTACAAAACATTTTTTCTTTTACTAAATCACTGCCGTGTTTATCATTATTATTTATAAAATATCCATAGTTCCATACTATCCGTAATAATATTATTACTGTCTGTCTGTCTGTCTGGCGCCACGTATTGTTGTTTTCGCATATAGACAGACAATAATAATATTAGTACGGATAGCTATATGGAACTATGGATATTTTATAAATAAAAAATCGGTTGTCTGTAAAGTCGGTTTACTGACGATAGTTGAACGTGACAACGTCATAGCCTTAACCCCTCAGTTCCGGGAAAAATCTATGCAAAAAAGTTGGCAGGTCAATGTGCAAAAAAAATGGCGCCCGGCCTACCCTCTTTGTAAAATTAATGTAATATCCTTACATACAATCCATATTTTATGTTTGTGTGAACTACATTATAATATATGTTAAATTTTCTATCTATGAAGCCATCATAATATAGTATTTAGTCCGATGTGATATTAGTTTCTCAATTATAAACTTTCGAAACTATAATTAGTGACTTGTTCAGAAGAAATAAACGAATACTTTATTCTTCATATATTAAGTCATACCTTGACACGTAGGAAATAGAGCACAATTTTGAATAGCCGAAATAATACTAATAGCTCACAGATTGTTTATTTATTTTTTATTCAGAGTGTGGTCAATGTATCAAAGGGCATAACTAACCAAACTTCTTCATACAAAAGTATTCTCTAAGTCATCGAAATACGTAATATAATCGAAACAAAGAGCGCGGCCCAGGTGGGCCTTACGGTTGTTGAGAGACTTGAGAGTGTAAATGGAACGCCTTAGAGCTGTCAGCGAGGTAACGCCGCATGAACTGTTATGTTTTTCGGGCGCGCATCCCATATCGAATTATAAGACGTTATCACGTCAATAATGATAAACACGTTAAGCAGTGATTTAGTTTAAAAGAAAAAATATTTTGTAGTAGGTACGCGTGGTAATTCAAAAATTATAATCTTCCATACCTATGGACGATTAATCAATCAAGAACAAATCAAGAAAAACTAATACTTAGCCTGTTATCAGCCACGACACGAATTTCGCGTTATGGTCTTTTTGTGATTGCCAGAACGCGTCGTGGCCGTTTTTATTAGAGCCACGACGCGAATTTCGCGTCGTGGATGTTTCACTGTGACCACAACGCGTTGTGAGCTATTTTTTCGCTCACTGAGCGATTTCGGTCTTTGAGCGTAACATATGTAATAAATCTGAAGATGTACTATCAAAGAAGTTGATTCCTAGGCAGATGGGGTATCTACGTAGTTTGGTCGCGTTATGTCAAAACCAGCCGACAGGTCACAATTAACATTGAATTGACATGATCCAACCAAATGGCGTTGGTCTGTCAAATCATCAACAATCAATTTCCTCGATGGTACATAACAACCTGAACTATAGCAAGATGGCAAATTCTTCGCTAAATATCACGGAATTAAAAAACAGATATTCGGTGAACAACACGCATTTAGAACATTATAAAAATAGCAGTATGTTACTCAAGGTAATCGACGTATTAATCTATTTTCAGTCGGAATACGTACGCCGCATGTGATGTCTAAACATTAACATTCTCACTTGTACTTCACAAAGAATATCCACTCTGGATTTAAAATATAAAAGTTCGGCGAGAAAAGGGATTCGGCAAAGAGGTGGCTTACAGTCTCTTGCGTCAAACTAACTCTGTCAAGACATTTTCGAACGTATCAGACAAGGACGAAATATTGTACAATTACAACGACTGTCTGCAGTGTGGACCTTTTTGTTAGTAAGGGGGTGCTAAGATTTTAATTTTTTGACACTACAATGCCCATTCTCCGCTTATGTTTTAATTTTTTTAGAGCCTCCGTATAGCTATACAATATTTTTTGAAAATAGCTTCACAAACGACGGAGTAATCGTTGAATAAACAAAAAATATATACAGACGAACACGTGAATTCCTCCTCCTTTTTAGAGGTCGGTTAAAATAGATCAACCTATCGCAGAAACGATAGAGTTTTTATTTATAACGATAGGGTTTTTCTTTTATATTTCATTTTTATTTATTTATTAAACAAACTTATCTTTCCATAAACTGCGTTAGACTAAAACCTTTATTACAAATTATATTGTAAGGTCTCATAACTCATTTTTAGCGGGTGCGTACATGAAATTCTTGTCACATTGTGTAACGAGGTACAGCGTACGGTGCTAGTGCCTTGAACTTTTGAAACCTTCCGTCAGTGTCGAATCTGGGTTAGAGCGGGCGACCGCGGGCTGACGGTGGGGACTGGGGACCGGCCCGACCCAAAGGGTCACTGGGGGCACGAGCACTTTAACAAACATCATAATATATATCAATTAGGCTTTAAAATTTTTGATAACTTTCGCCTAATGTGTATACATTTCTTTAAGACACACACGTCACACACACATTCACATTGTAATATTATAATAAGCAGTGATCGAATTAAAGGTCACCTCGGCTTACAGCTTCTAAAGAGCTAGATCAAAATCGTTTGCGAGGTACCATGCCATGGATACACATACTAAGTCAAACTATATAAATATTATACACTATGTTTTCAGCGGGTTGGGGAAACGTCACAGGTGGGTCGTGGGCCTTTGCCTAATCACACATTTATCAGCACCGTACGAGTACGCGCCACCGTATGCCTCGAACGCACCTCATAGTACACGAAATGCGGCGAGTTCGGCGCGTGCGTTAAGGCTCTATGTTCTACCTTTTTTTTTCGTCAGGGAAATGCCTTTACGCATCCCCGGCAGTCTGGGGAGGGCTACCGGGGTATGTGGGACTCCCTGGGGGCGGAGAGCCGCGCCCGGGCATACCCACTAAAACCCCAACGGTGTTCCTGCTCTTCCGCTTAAGACAGAGCCACGGGATACGCGGAATACACAACCGCGACCCGCGACCAGCGGATACCCCTAAAGGCTATGTTCTACTTAAAATATATCTATCGCTATTTACTACAGTTTTTAAGGTACAAAACCGAAGAATGCTTATTTTTATGTACTGTTGACAAAGTTGCCGTTGAGTAGGAACTTTAGCACTACTAATGCACCATCTAGATATTGATTTTGATATTTATTCGTAGACTGTTAGTGGACCTAGGTCCTAGATCTACTCTCACAAACTCATTTTCGATCGAATACGGCGGGAGCAATGGCCAATGTGCTTAACAGAACCAGACAAAAATTCACCTGTGAATACACTTCTCTGATAGTATCTACTATACTATCTACTATCAGCAGGTACCTGCTCAACCCAATACGTAGAAAATAGAAATATTAGCTACCTGAAATGATTACGTGCCAATTGCCAATAGATTACAAATTTGAACGTCCGTATCTTCTCACAGGTCTTTTTTTATCATGAAGGCTGTATTGCACTAAGAACTATATTTTTTTACTTCTACATGTTTGATGTTGCTATTACTTAGCCGTATTTTGAACTAATAATCACTGATCTCTATTGTATAATGGAGGTCAGTGACTAATAATATAATAAATATGACAATTTCACTTGTCACTATGGTATGTTTTGTTAAAAGTTAAAACCTCACTGATAGGCCGGTGGAAATTAACATTAAATTCGCAAAGCATGATGTAGTGCTGCATTTTTGGTATGTTGTTTGGATCAGTTAGGGTAATGTAAATCCCAATTTGCAACTTCGAAAAAGTTGTGCTCGCTGCGCACCACGTGATAAACTGCGAAAATTTTCGACTTTTTTCACTTTTTGCTCTAAAAGTCATAAACTATGCGTTTCCGACAAGTAACATTCACTACATAAATGAAGCTAATTAAATTGGCAATAATTTAAGCCTAACCGCAGCTCTCTAAACCTTATAACAACTAAGCTCCCGAAAATTTGAAATTTTTAGTTTTGCTCCCGTTTGAAGAAAAATATTGGCAAAACCGCTCGTTCTATGAGAAGGTCGTAAAATAAAGTTGTAGTACATTTAATTTTCTTTTATTAGAGCACAACACAATCACTCACAATCTGCATATTATATCAAAACATAAGCTGGGAGTACCTCCACGCGGTGAAGGCGGTAACAGTGTAAACTGGCTAAAACTCCCATTAACTAAACAAATGCCTTCGGGCTTATGTTTTGGTTTTAATTTTCGTACAAGATAGTACTTGGAAGTAGCCTACCCGGTAACGCAGGGGAGCAGCCAAAAAAAAACTATTATCTTATTAACGCGAACGAAGTCAGGCTAAACAGTCATAAAAATGTCGGTTCCACCGGGAGTCTGCTTTGTGTGTCGGCTGGCACTCAAGGAAGGTGACAGTACAGTGGTAATTGTAAAAAAAGTGGCATCCAAACTCTAATTAACTCGAGTGTGGAGCGTGGCCTCAAAGATGATGAACTTTTTTGAAATAGCTAGACGAAGTCAGTGTTCGCGATGCTTGCAGAAAGAGATTCACCGCTCGGCATAATATTGAAGCATGTGGGCGTCGTGGAGGCGATCCAATTCCACAACCTCACCCATTAACCTCTAGAACATCGGGCCCTATGAATCTTCGGAGCATTTGTTTCCTTTGTGCGGAGGAAATCTCTGAGGAGTTTCTCCAGCTTAAGTCATGCGATAACGTCGCCTTGATTTTGATAGATGAAGATGATAATGATCCCGAGGAAGCTGAGGAAGAACAGGAAAGCGAAGAGCTTAACGAACCAGAGGAACGTGACAAACCTGAGGAGGAAGGAGAAATTGAACCTCAACCAAAAAAAAAAACGCCGAGTGACTGCAGCTTCTTAAACATTCAATTTGCGTATAAACTTTTATTTTACTTTCCCAAATTTTGTACTTTTGTTGATTTACCTAGCCTGCAAATGAAAAAGTATTATCCTTTTTTTGATATTATATGCCTTGTGTTTCAATTCTTTAAAAATCTATTTCTACCCTCTTTTTGTGTTTCAGATATCGTGAGTGAACTATTTGTCTCACAGACTTTGTTCTGTGCTCTAATGAAAGAAAATTAAATGTAATACAACTGTATTTTACGACCTTCTCATAGAACGAGCGGTTTTGCCAATATTTTGCTTCAAACGGGAGCAAAACTAAAAATTTCAAATTTTCGGGAGCTTAGTTGTTATAAGGTTTAGAGAGCTGCGGTTAGGCTTAAATTGTTGCTTATTTAATTAGCTTCATTTATGTAGTGAATGTTACTTGTCGGAAACGCATAGTTTATGACTTTTAGAGCAAAAAGTGAAAAAAGTCGAAAATTTTCGCAGTTTATCACGTGGTGCGCAGCGAGCACAACTTTTTCGAAGTTGCAAATTGGGATTTACATCACCCTAACTGATCCAAACAACATACCAAAAATGCAGCACTACATCATGCTTTGCGAATTTAGGGTTTTTTAGTGTCGATTTCTACCGGCCTATGACCTCCATTATACAATACAAGTACGCTGTATAATGGAGGTCAGTGTAAAACCTAAATAGGTTGCATACTGGTTTGTTCGCTTTGCGAGCATGTCACCCTCATAGGAAAATACAGAATAATTTATGCCCTGAACTTAATGCCTAACTTAACTAATTTATATATAACATGCTAGCCTCTTTTGAATTTGGAAAAGAAAGAATACTATTGCATACTCCTATCTGACGTACATCAATATTATGGTTAGGGAGGCGAATAGGGGAGTTTTCGGTAATGCTCGAGCGTGGCAGTTTAAGATATGAGAGATACCTTGGACCTAATAGAACAACCTTGTAAAGTGTTTAACTCTATATGTAGTGACGCGCGCCTAGGATAGACGATCAGATTAGTAAAAAAAAATCGGTAGTCTGAAATACTCGAGCGCGTCAGATTAAGATATTGGGGGTTGATTTTAGTGTTTTAAGACTAAATTTAACTAATCTGACGATAAGTCCTTGACGCCGCCGAGTTATAGGGTCGCAAACTTGTAAAAAAAACGTTAATCCGGCATTCTCGAGCGCGATTTTTATTTTTTTATTTTGAAGAATATAATCTAAAACTTACTAAAAATACAAAATCTGCCGGTTTCCTCATGACCGGAAGTGTGGAGGAGCCATTTCGTCTTCCGAAAAACGCGTTGCGGCATATAAGTCGCGAACGATACATTTTACAAAAAAAAAGTTTAAGTAAATAAACAAAAAAGGTAATTTTATTTTACACAAAAAAGGTCTCTTTACATTTTTGTCCAAAGTTAAAACTTTTTGACTTGAAGCATCATAAAAACTCAAACTCCCGGTTTTTTTAGTATATCTCGAAAACTGAGGGATATGAAATAACGATGATTAAATTATGTGACTTTTGTTATATCTCAATTTTTTTTTCTAAAGCTTCTCGACAATTTTCGTGGACTCGGAAAAAGTTACGCGTATCTGTATACAAAAGTATTATTAACATGTACAGTTTCATGTATGTATATTATTCAATAGCCTGTTGATCCTCAAATTGTTTTTTGGACGTACCGTAAGCAAAACGAAGTGAAGAATTGAAGCAAAAAAGAGGAATTTGCCATAAACATGTAATACAGACTGAGCGATTCGCGGAAATCCTACCAGTATTTTTCCTTTATTTCGCGACATTAATAGAGACAAAAAAGAAACCAAAAAACCTTTCCGGTCAGATTAAGAGATCCCACCAACATTTTTGCCAGATTAAGAAAATATGCTTTCAGGATACCGAGATAAACCTCCCCTATGAAAATCTGACTGACGCGCTCGAGTATTTCAAAAAAACTTTTTTTTTGCATTTTCAAAAATTCATCGCAACTTATCGTCACGCCGAAATCGTCAGTTTTTTTAAAGGGAGCTTCCTTGGGGCCTACTTAACACCCCTTCCGAAAATCTGACGCGCTCGAGTAATTTTTTTTGGCATTTTTGACTACTTTATATGCCTACCCCCACCATGCAAACCGGCAGATTAGTATACTGATGTTATCAGAGGCACTTGGGGCATACGTAGTATGAATATCTGACGCGCTCGAGAATGCCCAAGTAATTGTTTTTTTTTAACATTTTTGAAAAACCGTACACGCCAAACCCACCGCTAAAATGGTTTTTACCATACGAGCTTTTCTTTTCGAAATTATTTTATCTTTCGATTTTGATAGGTCTCGACGGCGCCGTTGAATTACGCCATTTAGCTACCTCGCCTCCCTAACTATTATATTCATATAGAATTCTATGTCTCTCGACTTCGTTCCGGACACATTCAATTAAAATATGGTACACGTCTTCCACCACGCCGCATTCTGAACAGTTTGGTGATGTGATTTTTCCCATCAACGAAGCGAAACTATTTAAAGGAAGATGTCCGGAACGAAGTCTGAGGCTCAGCACAATATCTTGCCTGCTCATATCGGCATCATCGAACCAAGGTCTTTTTGGTATAGTCATTTGCATAGTTCTATACCACACTCCTTTTGATAATGACCGTTCATCAAAATATTCTTTCCATAACCGATATCCTTGGGATTTTACGTTCGATAAAATATTCGTTATATAGTCAGGAAGAAGCCCAACTAGATCGCCCTGCGTGGTTGCTTCTTTCGCTAAACCATCTACCCTTTCGTTGTCTATGATGCCGATATGAGCAGGTATCCACTGTAATATAATCTCTTTGCCAGACCTAATCAAACTTAAAATACATGCCACGATATCATAAGCTAACTGCGTACCATCGATCCTTAGAAGAACATTTCAATACGTGCTGAAGAGCACTCTTGGAGTCGCCAAAAATCACAATTTTTTAAACATTAATAGATTGTACATATAAACATTAATTATTACTTAGCATAGGTTCAAAAATCAAAGGTCTTTGTAACTTAGATGTAATTAATTTAAAAATCGGACTAGCCTCATCTCATACCGTACAAGTCATACATTATCTGTCAAACTCTTCATTTAGTTAAATGTTAATCTTATTAATTAAAATGTCTCTGAGTACAGCGGATAATTTGAATGAAAGTGTGGCTTTCCGATAGTTTGGCGCTAGCTACCGGGACCGACAAAAAATCAAATAAAACAACACTTTATGACCTAGGTCTTTAGGCTATAGGTTTTATTTTGCTCTACGCCAACAAAGCAGCGGCGGCAAGGGTCGCTTCGCCAATAACGGTAGCAAATGAAACCTATAGCGTCGGAGGCGGTCGTTTTCCGCCTAGATCGGAACGGTACGAACAGTTTTGTTGATAGCCAGGCAGCAAAAGCAAAACTATGCCCTTTGTATTATGCACCTGCTCACGCGCAGGTTGTCATTATCAATCAACCATTAATAGGTATCGGTTTTTTTCTGATAACATTAGGGAACTCATTGCCACATTTTTAGCTGATGTCTTTTGGGAGCTACTAAATTCCTCAGCTGAATTAATGCGGTATCCCGCGCTCACTGCTAAAAGTATCTAAAGTTATCTATGATCCAAAATATGCATACGATATATGTAGTTACAAGATTTTGCTCTTGACTGATACTTAAACTAATATGTTTTCTGTGCTGATACGCTATAAAGTAGCTTGACAGAGAAGAACAAAACATCGGATGGCTATAACTTCTGGAGTAGAAGTACTAGTTAGCTCACCAGAAGCGCTCGCTCGCAGTATGCTTCAGCCAGTTCAGCAAACTTGCTGCCCAATAATGTGGAAAATAATAAATCAGGTCACCTTAATAATTATATAAATGGTCAGTTTTTTAACTGACCATCTATATTTAGCCTATTATCGTGTTTGCGTCATTTCCAAATTAGTGTTATATGGGGTATGGAGATCTTTTCGTGTGATATCGTCGGTCATTACACGTAAACTGCCGTACAATACATAGCTCTTCAAATAAATTGGCACTCGTCGCTAGACATAATATAGGGCGAGGTGGTGACTATACGTACCGAGCGGCATGTATACGATAATCAATAGATATTTTCAGGAGGCTTTCGCGGAGGGCGAACGCGACGCTAGCATAGGGCTTTCTCGCTCCCGCCTGTAATTTACCTAGGCCAAGCGAAATTCGAAGATAAAACATTGTAATATATTTTCACCACCACATTAAAGTGTTTTAGAGATTTAGAGAATCTAAACGTTTTTTTTATATGTTATTACAAATTAATTTATGTAAGTATTGTATTGATATACCAGGTATTTCTATCGTAGATTCATAGTGATCTTCTATTTTGTGCTTTTTGCTTTTATTATTTGCAAGTAAATTGAATTTTCTATTACCACGTTTACTTAATTATTACACATTCTATACGCAATTATTTAAAATACATTAATATTATTGTACTAAATATTGTTAACATATTTTAACAATTATAATATTCTATCTTAAGTCATAAATGTGTTAGGTAGGTAGGTACTATAAGTAACAGCTAGGCAGTGAACATAATAAAAATAAATATTGCATATCAATAGCATTAAATAGAAGCCTATTTCTTGTATTTTCATTTTTTTTATGAAAAAAAATCAGAGAAACAAACAATTAATGACCATTTTGTTTTATCTTGTACTTTGGGGTGTACCCTTTAGCTACCAGTGTACTGTGTAGGACTGTGCTATATGTATATAGGAACGTCGTGTCGTGTCTAAATACTAGTTATATAGCCCGGGTTGCATCGAATCTGAATCACCGTTCACATGGCAACGGGGAAAAACAAACTTTGCATAATACGATAGTAATTAGGGTATGCGTAGGAATTTTCATAGGGTTTTTCACAACAAACTTAGGTGCAGCCTGCAGTGGGAGGGCGCGGGGTGGCAGACGGGGGTGGATTAAATTTCATACCACACAGCTACCCAGTCCCGAGGTCGCCCCTATTCATCATCGTTAGGTCCGTTATTTCTTCCTGGTTTATAATATCTTAAAAATCATTTGCATAGATACCTGCAAAATATTTTAAAGTCGATGGTCTTATTTGCAGTTTTTGGTGTGTGTTAAAAGTGGCGCTTAATGATTGTTATTTTATTTATACAACGTATTTAATATTTATTCATATCAATATTATAAATGTGAAAGCGTGCCTGTCTGTTACCTCTAGGCTCTAGCTGCACACACAAACGGCTGAACCTATTTTGCTGAATTTGGCATGGAGATACTTCGAGTCCCGGGAAAGAATGTAGGATACTTTTTAACCAACTTCCAAAAAGGAGAAGGTTATATGTTCGTCTGTTAAAATTTTGTGTTGTCCCGAAAAATTTACGGCTCCCGCGCGATAACGAATTTTCGCGCAACGGAGTTGCGGGCCTCTATCTAAGTTAGACTAGAAAATTGGAAGTGATGTCGTGTAAGAGCTACCGCACACCTGAGACACGACTTTCTTAAGACAGACTATCGCATAATAAAATGCACTAGATGCGCACATTTGAGACAAAACGTCTAATAGACAAAGTTGTCTAATGCACCCCGCGACAAGTCTGACTAACGACTGTCGGCTTCCCTTTAAAGTGTATGCGAGCGCGCACATCTACGACAAAACTGTCTAGCCACAATAGACATAACTACCAGTAGTTCGACTCAAGGCTCGGAAACCTGGTTTATCTTCGCGATCCTGTTCGTTAGAAACGCCATACATTTCCAAAAGAGCGTTTTCATTTCGATTCCGCTCTGAACGGTCCGTAATTATTTCTGGTTTTGTTCTAAGAGCAAAATTAAATTGCTCACTGTTCAAAATACCGGTTAGAACCGTTCGCAGTTATGTTCGCCCCGCCCACTCACACACACCACGACCATCACCCATTGTCCACACATAAACAAGTTATGGCCTATTGGCTATTAGATAGTGCACTAGAAAGGGATAGAAGATATCACTCCACTAGTTACTTTTCGCGAGAAATTAACCAGGTAATTTCAGAAGCAATACCGCTCGCATCTCTATTTCGCTCCGAAAGAACACTTATCCAAAAACCTGGTTAAAATAATACCGGTTCCGAGAGTTACTTTCCGCGAGAAATTAATTAATTTCAGAAGTAATCTGAAATTAATTAATTTCTCGCGTCTCTATTTCTCTCCGAACGAACACTCCAAAAACCTGGTTATAGAGCGTTTTAGCCTGTTTAAAAAAATACCGGTTCCGAGAGTTACTTTCCGCGAGAAATTAACCAGGTTTATTTCAGAAGAAAAACCGCTCGCATCTCTATTTCGCTCTGAACGAGCACTCATCCAAAAACCTGGTATAGAGCGTTTTAACCTGATTAAAAAAGTACCGGTTCCGAGCTCTGGACTTCGACTGCAAAGAGACGGACAGGTTTCAATATATTATGTCAAATTCGTCGGGTTTCACTAAGATTATGAATGGAATGTGCCTCGCGCTGGCTGATATAATTTATTTTTAAATACTTATAGATTTCAAAATAAGATTCTGAAAATTTTAATCACATGTGCCAAAACATAAACAATAATACGACCAAAAAGAGAAACACGTCCAGCGATCCAAGTACTATCTTTCCCGTTTATTTTTGAAGTTATTTTTATCCGAATGAGAACTTTTCTATCTATATCTATAAAATTTTTCAGAACTGCTAGGAATAGACGCAAAATGCACTCGGTTTTAATTTTATTAATATACAATTTGTTATTTGAAATACCTAAGTTGTAAATATAAATTATTTCAAATTGACGTGTTTCACAACCCGTTTTTAACGTGTTAAACATGTTTAACATCCCAGAGAAATACAGTAATAGGAAACCCTAATGCCTGTAATATGTCATAGTTTTAAGTTCGTAGTGACAAGTTAACAACCCTAGCGATTTTCGTCATATACGTCAAATTCAAAAATATCTAACTTCTAAGTCGGCATACTCTATAATTCGGTCTACTTTGTCCGGGCGTTCTCTACTGTTTAATATTATACAATTGTATGCGTTGCGTCATCGTAGTCAAGACAGTTTTGACTTGGTGTGCGCCACATGATAGACACAACTGTTTTAATGCTTTTAAAGCATTGTGTCGTAAGACTGACTTGTCTATGTGAAACAAGACTGTCTAACTACAATCGTGTCTCCGATGTGCGGTCGCACTAATAACTGTTAATTCCTTAGGGCCTCGTTGTCAATATTTTAAGTTGGCAATTAAGTGCAGTTTTGTCTTGCTTGCCTTGACCGCGACTAAGCGCAGAAATGTGAGCTCTAGAAGTGTTGAACGTTCACTCGGTTTAATTTCTACGTTCCTCATCATGATTTTTAATAATATAATGTACCTACTAGCTGTCCCGGCAAACGTTGTTTTGCCATTTAAAGTATTTCTACTTCATCAGTTGATACAAAATCTTACCCCCTCTTTTGTCCCCTAAGATTGAGGGGTGGGGGGAAAAATTTTATACACCAGATGTTAAGTTGGAAAAACAGTTAATAATAATATGAAGTAAGTCCATAAAAGAAAAAAGTTTGATACAAAATCTGACGGGGGGGGGGGGGTAATTTTTATTCACCAGATGTTGAGTTGTAAGGAGGCAAATATATCTGCGAAAACCGTATGCAAATCGGATCAGTAGTTTCCGTGTTAAAGCAAGTCTTTAAATACAAAATCTGACCCCCTCTTTCGTCCCTTTAGAGGGGCGGGGGGAATTTTTTTTATACACCACATGTTAAGCTGGAAGAAGACAAATATATCTGCGAAAACCGCATTTAAATCGGTTCAGTACTTTTCGTGTTAAAGCAAAAGTCTTATACAAAATCTGACCCCCTCTTTCGTCCCTTTAGAGGGGTGGAGGGAATTTCTTTTATACACCAGATGTTAAGTTGGAAGAAGACAAATATATCTGCGAAAACCGCATTCAAATCGGATCAGTAGTTTTCGTGTGATAGTGGAACAAACATACAGACAGACAGACAGACAGACACACAGACAGACAAAAAAACTGACCACATTTTTGGCTTCTATAGCGATGTAGTGACACCCTCCGCTTATTATTTTTTGAATATCTTTAATGTACAGAATCTTCATTTCTACAGTTTTATTATATGTATAGATAATAATTATTAATAATAACGTTTGTTTTTACTCAATCGTTTTTTGGGTTCCGTATATTTTAATTTTGTCATTAACTAACTTATTTGAACTTAATTTCTCTAATTAACAACATAATTGCAATCGGATTTAAAGTTTTTATTAAGTAAGAAGTTATATAGGTACAGCCCTTTTTTTATAATATAATATCATAGGGTACAGCCATTATTGAATAATAATTCAACAATATAAAACTCAAAGGTGACTGACTGACTGACATGGTGATCTATCAACGCACAGCCCAAACCATTGGAGTTTGGACGGATCGGGCTGAAATTTGGCATGCAGGTAGATGTTATGGCGTAGGCATCCGCTAAGAAAGGGTTTTGACATATTCCAACCCCAAGGGGTTAAAAAAGTGGATGAAAATTTATATATAATAATACTTCTTAACGCGAGTGAAGGCGCGGGCAAAGGCTCGTTATCACATAAATAATGACTCTTGAAATGATAACTGGTAATGAAAGGCACTAACTGATGCCCAGTTTCTGAGTTTTTCAACCGGAGTTTATCTTTTTGTTTTAACTATTACTTTTGATTGGCTAGCGAGTAGCGTCAGAAAATTAACCAATCAACAACGCTAGTGAAAAGATAAACTCCTGACGTCTGAGCCTCCGAAACCGGGCATAAAACTACAGTGTGTTTGTGTAAACACCGTTGTCCTTGAAACCATCAAATGAGCCCGTCAAAATGAACAACTTTTTATATGAGAACAATGCTGGGAACTCAAAAAAAAAATGCCGTCTTCATACCCATACGGATGCCCGGATCGGCAATTTGTATGGGTATGAAGACAGATTTTTTTTAATTCCCAGCATTGTTCTCATAGAAAAAGTTGTTCATTTTGACGGGCTCATTTGATGGTTTCAAGGACAACGGTGTTTACACAAACATCTTGTATATACTCATAAGACTTGTGACCGGTTTCTGAGGTTTATGACTGGATTTATTTATCTGTTGAGAATAAGTATAGGTCAACCAGAATCTGATGGCAAATTTTGACGGCAGATTTTCAAAAAATATCCTAGATCATAGGATAAATTTACTTGTATATATATTTTGCACACAGAATCAGGCGCTATAAGGAAAAACTACGGAACCCTAAAAAGGATCAAAATGTTTTATTCCAATTACCCCGCTATTGCTAGAGTTAATTTACTTTCTCACTTTTTGCCATCAGATTCTGGTAGACCTATAAATTAAACTCAAAAATAGGTATGTATGATACAACTTTCTTTCCAATTTCCACTCGCAGCAATGGCTTATAAGTTATTAGTTCTATTTCCGAAGCAAAGGGTATTTTATGGCGATGCCATTATACCACGACCTTGGTGGTGTTAAAGTATCAAAGTCACGAAATGTCAGTCAGTTCGTTGAGCAAACCGTTGTAAATGAACCTGGATATTTCATGCGTACTTAGAAACCTAATAATTCTCAATATCACAATTTGATCAATATCTATCAGACACAAACTTTCAAAGGTGTACTTGGCGAATAGAGACGGTAGCGGTCATTGACCCCTTGTCAAAAAACTTGTCATATTGCATCATCTATACATATTATAAAACAAAGTCGCCTTTTTCCCTCATGTTCCTTTGTTTCCTTTAATCTTTAAAACTACGCAACGGATTTTGATGATTCTTTCAGTGTTTAAGATAGCCCATTTATTGAGGAAGGCTATAGGCTTTATTTTATTACGCTAAGACTAATAGGAGAATGTGGAAAAAAACGGGGGGAATTATTTGAAAGGGCTTATCTCGCGATAGTTCGCGTGGAGCAATTTTTATGTTATTTGGGACAGATAGACAGTAGACCACGTGAAGGATCATAGGCTATCGATTTTAATCATTTTTTCAGTGGCTATTTTATACCCGTACTGCGACGACGCCGGGGCGGGTCACTAGTTTTCTATATAAACCGCGATTAACAATGAAGTGTCAGATGTTCCTAGTGTAAGGGCGATATCGTATTTTGCATACCTACTCGATGTGAATTGAATATGAAGCATCAAGCATATCACTTCGAACTCATAAAAAATTGGAGATTATCATTCTAATAGTTACCAAGAGGTTTTCCGATGAATTTATAATAATCGTGTCTTTATAAGAGGTCAATTTTATTCTTAAAAATTTTAAAGCGCCTGGATTAAAAAGATCAATGACCACTACCGCCTCGATTCGCCGAGTAAACTTTAGTTCCTAGTAATTGGCAAACTCACTACTCATAAATTATTATAGAATATAGACCGTTGTAGTACTGTCGTCTGTCGATTAGCAAATATTGTTTAGCAGTACCTACATGGCAGTACTGTTGTTACGCTGATCCCTAGGAAGACCGCCGACGCAACACCTGACCACCGTCACGCGGCAGCGGCACGAGGCACGGGTTCGGCACTCCTCATTTCACGTTTTGTGCAATAGCAATTTGTCGTTACTCATTATTCAATCGTTGATTTTTTTTAAGAAGGCAATTGGCCCACCGTACACTACATGAACGATAACTAACCACGAAAACCCTTTGATATAATCTCAGGGGTGCCCGAGGGACAAGCTGATCTGTCTTGGGACCCGCAACGAAATTAATCAGAAGAAAGGTAGGAGGAGCAGGAGATATCTAATTTCCCTCCCCAAGCATTAAGCAAAGCGGGAGACAGCCAAATTGTAATGACAATAATGTCCGAACAAGAGGGGGAGCACCACGGGAAAAAAATTAAGTTGAACTTTATAATGGCAATCTTGTTTTGGGTTGTTTCTAAAAGTATTTACTTGTAACAAAAACGTTTGGATACGAGATAATCGTAATATACGACCCTAGAATCACAGTGGAGGCTGTTCAACATATCGTTCTTTCCTCATGCCAGAGATCACATTCCCAGAGTATGTGATGAGCAGTTTGTTCTTTCGGGCTACCTTCAATCGAGCACTCGTAAAGAGGAGATGGAACTAACTTAAATTCATGAAGTTGGGCTTTGAAAATATAGTAAGTCGTTCGCGAACTAAAGAGTAGAAATTACGTTTGATTGAGTTATCCCAATTCCCACCGATCCTGCCACTCGGAATATAAGATTTTGTAGTGATACTTCTAGACTCTAGCGGTTCAAATAATCTACTTTACTTCTGTCGAAGTCTGGGCACAGAATATATTATATTAGTTGTACCAACAGAATTCCCACTGGCGAAACCCGTTTAAAGAATTAACGACTCATGCCACGATACTATAAAGTTCAAATTCCGACCGCGCAGTGCTAGGTGCCTACAATTATATTTGCCTACATCTCCGCTCTCTTTCTATCGCATAACTCGTACCTTTTCTGAAGAAATCAGGGTTGTCTGTTTTTTAAAATAATATTATAATCTTTATATTTAATAATTAACTACATTTTACTTAACTAGAAATAATCTAAGTATTATGTCTTAGTACTATGTAGATTTAATTATCATAAATTCGCGTGTAACTAGTTACGCGTACTTAGATTCGATAGGTACCGTATCTTAAAAATTGAAACCGGTCTTATATTACCTACTTAAAGTGTTTGTATAACTTAGTTATTTTTGTAAATAAATTAGGTTTCGAATAGTACGCATCACGAATTAATTTATTAGCAAAGACGCGACACCAACCTACGATGCTTACTATTAGTAATAATTAATACCTGACCTTTTTAATTAATGTGTTTTTTTGACAATGAAATACCTTTATTAATTATACGTCTACGAAGGTAACCCAACTAATATATTCTACTTCAACTAGTATTTAAAACTATTTAAATCATAAGTAATCGTAATTTGACTCTATAATAAATTGTACAAAATTTAAATCTATAATAAATAATAATAAAACAATTTAAAAAAGTTCTTAACTCTCATCGTCCTTAGGGAGCATAAAGAAAGTTAAATTTGTTTCACATTTCGTGTTAAGACAGTTAAACACTGCGCAATATTTCTTTGCCCTTTTTTTTATTGTCCATTGTGATCAGATTAATTTATCAATTCTGTGACAGCGAATGAATAAGTACGCAGGTAGGCAAGCAACGATCAACTAACTAAAAACTCGTGCGCGCGCGTCACCGCTCGCCTGTGAGTCCCTACTGAAGTGCCTTACAGTTCGATGCCTACAGGCGCGAGTGGGACAGGCCTGGTCTGGGGTAGTAATTTTTTTATTTTTACAATATTTCTAAATCTACCAGTAAAACCCCCGAAAGGACGGGAAGTGTTTCAGTACTCACCGTTCTTTATGTCTTAAATAAGAATATTAATGCAAGGCAATTGTAAAAGTTTACGTTGGGCTGCGTCAGTCGTAGCCCAATGCCCAGACCGGTGAGCCGCTAAAAAGCTAAAGCTACATTTTCGACGGACCCCCAAAAAAAAAGTATTTGATTGAATTTTCTCCATGCTGGTGCCTAATGATATTTCTAAAAATAATTTATGCATCGCCCGCGGAGCTCCTATTACCTAAGGCCTTTGCGGAGTTCCAGGGATCAGCGGAGGACACTTTGAGAATGGCTGACCTGGGTAACAATCATGGTTTTGATCAAAAATCTTCACCAGAGGTAGTGCAATTTTCGTAACGTTTTCAGTAATGAAAAGTAGTGAAAAACCAGAGGTAGTGCAATTTTCTTTTTAACTGACTTCCAAAAAGGAGGAGGTTATATGTTCGGCTGTGGATATATATATATATATTTTTTTGTATGTTCAACGATTACTCCGCCGTTTGTGAACCGATTTTAAAATTTTTTCTTTTGTTGTATAGGGTTCAACTCCAATTTGGTACCATGTTCACAAAAGTGGTGACCTGATGATGGGATCCATGAGTAATCGAGGGAACTCCTCAAAATTTATATGGAAACATATAGTGATTTTGGTTTTATGTGAATGATCCTAGGCATATGCTACCAAAAAGTAAGATTTTACACCAAGGCATGCTATGGTTCCGAAGATACTAAGAGAACTCCGGATTCCTTATAGATACAAGTTTAGGACTTTCGGCGATGTTTTAAGAACTGAAAGCATATGCTACTATGCAAATTACATTCATCATCGTCATCATCATAATTATCACTACCATCACACGATGCATCGTTATGAGTTATGAACCTATTATTGGTACTTTTCATAGTCTTTTCGATCGAGACTCGAGTTTGTCGAGTGATTTTGAAAATGTTGTTACAAAGTAAATTATTTAAACTTGGTGTTGCGGTTACCAAGTTGGCAATTTCTATTCTTCTCTTCTTCTTCTGAATCTGATCTTTAATTGGATCTATGAGGTACGTAGGAATTTTTTTTTGAAAACTGCCTGAGTATAGTAGTTGTGATAGTTTCATACCTAAATCCTATAATATATATCTACAATTGACAGCTTACCTATATGTTTACCGGTAAATAACTAAAAAGAATGAAATTATTATTTTTAACAAAAAATTAAAACCGACTTCCAAGGTAAAAACAATTTGAACTAAAAATTATTAAATAATTCTTGCTCTTTAATAGTGCCTCTTTCAGAATTCGTCTTAATCTCAACTATTTATGTACATACTATAGTCTTCATTACTTTGAAGTCGGTACCAGCCCCAAAAGTTTCATATATATTCTGACATTGACTGATTAACTTACGATTATATTAGCTGGTACCGACTTCAAAATAATGAAGACTATACTTAGTATGTACATAAATAGTTTAGATTAAGACGAATTCTGAAAGAGGCACTATTAAAGAGCAAGAATTATTTCATACTTTTTAGTTCAAATTGTTTTTAACCCCCGACAAAAAAGAGGGGTGTTATAAGTTTGACGTGTCTGTCTGTTTGTCTGTCTGTCTGTCTGTCTGTGTGTCTGTCTGTGGCATCGTAGCGTCCAAACGGGTGGACCGATTTTGATCTAGTTTTTTTTGTTTGAAAGCTGACATGATCGAAAGTGTTCTTAGCTATAGTTCATCATCATCAGCCTGCTCAGTGCTGGAATATCACGGTTCATCTGGTCCGTGAAGGGCCGACAGCAAGTCGCTAGACTTGCTGTCGTTTGGTAGGCTTTATATTTTGCATTCTAGTTCGTGACATTTATGAATATATACACATTAATGGAAAGTTGACCTGATGTTGCAGCATCACCTGGTAATCAATAGTATATCCAACTCCTCGCCAACTTAGAGCAATGGTTTCGTGTTTGGGCTCATTTTAATTGCGACACCTAGTAAGTCGTAGATAAACAGTAATTTTTTGCAGGCTGCTGCTGCAGCATCACCTATTGGATACTATTGGAGCCGAGCTCCATATGAACCCAAAGTGGAGGTTTCATGTTTAGACTCATATTGACAGCCTCATCCAATAAGACATTCATAGATGGTATTCATTGGGATATGATCCTATTGATAGGAATTATTCTGCACTATTTTAACCATCACAAGTTTAAAAAGCACGAAATAAAATTAAATTAAGAAATTTTAAAAAACCCCCGCCAAACAACTTTAAAAAGTAATGAAATAATATTTACTGACTTTAAGTTTAAATAATTCCTAAGTGTAAAGTGATATTTTAATCCATAATTATTGTTGTCAAGGTGTGTCGGGGGACCGCTAATATTGTAGATGTTTGATTTCACATAACATTATAATAGTTTAAGGGTCAGTTCACAGCGAACCGAATCGAGACAATCAGTCACTTGGCGATACAAAATGCAAAAGTCGCTGTTGGCGGTCCCCCGACACACCGTGATAACAATAATTATTATGGATTAAAATATCACTTTACACTTAGGAATTGTTTAAACTTAAAGTCAGTAAATATTATTTCATTACTTTTTAAAGTTGTTTGGCGGGGGTTTTTAAAATTTCTTAATTTTATTTTATTACCTTGGAAGTCGGTTTTAATTTTTTGTTAAAAATAATTCAGTAATGGAAATTATAATTTTTGTATTCATTTATAGTTCCTAGCTCTTACTTATTATAATATTTGGTATTATTTTTATAGCCCAAGTACTAACTTTTTACATTATGATGTCATCCATTGCGTGACATATTAGGAAGTACCTAATGATTTTTCTAACAGATACATCTATCAAACAAGTAAGAAGTTACAAAAGGAACGACTTGTTGCCAGCCGCCTACTCGTAAGTACTACAATAATCCGGCAGGTAGCGTTTTGGGAATGAACTAAAGTTCCAAGTAGAGCAGTTTGGAATTTGTTACATACAGTCATGTAAAAATCTGTAGTATTTAAGCGTTTAAGTAGGTACATATTTTTATTTAAACATTACTATTGTTGCAGAGTTGATGTATGATTTGAACAAAACAAAAAAGTATAGCGAAAATACGTCTAAATTATTTAGTTTTCAATAATGATAACAGATGGCGCTATAAAACTTTATATTTTTGATGAACATTATTCTTATTATGAGGGCGACTAACGCAAAAAATCAAACATCGTCCTTCTCTCTTCACACTCACGCCCGTCTTTCATATGCCAGGTGAAAAAGGATGACTCGGAATCATCGCCAAGGCCCAAGTTAGTTTTTTTTAATAACTCGATAAAATATAAGTAGGGTAAATGACTAGTAGATTGGACAGTACTAGTCATTGGAAAAAGCACAAAAACACCATATTTATTAATATTGCTTTAAAAACTGACTGTTTTTCTTAAAAAACAGGCGTTCTTTTACTTTAAAAACAGGAAACTTTTAAAGCAACATTAATAAATATTGTGTTTTTTAGTGCTCTTTCCAATGACTGGTACTGTCCAATCTACTCGTACTAGTCATATACCTTATACAACATTTTAAAAATCCGCTAGGACAGTTTCTGAATGATAGATTTTTATATAATGTGTTAAAATATATATTAACTTAGTGCAATGCACGGTTATGGCAATATATGAAAAACTCGTGAAAATTAGATGCATAGCTTTATGATTTTTTTCTATCGAGAAAATTTTAAGATAATATCGTGTTTCAGCTCGGTCGAAAAAATAATGTAGTACTTATCTATTTAAAAAAATTAAACAATTCGGGGATTTAATTTTCAAGTATAAAAAAGAATTAAAAAATGGACAATTTTGGGTTAGTCGCCCCCTTATAAGACCAAAATTTGGTCTTTTAACTTCTCGTAGCTTGAAATTAAATTTCAAGCTACGAGAAGTTTAATTTAAAAAAACATATAGAGTGAAGAACTAAACTTAGATAACAATGAACCCTATCTCATACTCTACAAAGTCAATCAGTCAAGGTAAAAATTAAAATACTTTGTGTTAAGTATTTTAAAAATAAAAGCCTGTCTCGTGTAAATTTTTATTTAGATTGACATAGATAGTAGATACCTCTATATAATATTTTCATTATTGCTACAAACAATCACATTACTTTGGCTTACACTTTTACTAATTCTTATCTTATCAATAATGGCGTAATTTCAGTAGGTGTGTCTATGTAATGAAACTTTTTCACAAAGTTAAAGTAGGGATGCAATATATCCTTATAAAATACGTTATATCGTAACACAACCTACAATACTCGATTTACTTAATTAAATATACGAATTTAATTTATACTTAAATTACTCTACATTAATTTGGCACATACATTCACAGTTTGCCTTCTTAAGAAAGAAGGTTAGGATAATTCTAATTACAACTACCACAGTCTAAATAATGAGATATTTACTAAACAAAAAGAGATTTCTTATAGACTTAGACAATCATTCGTATTCTCACTCAAGAGTCAGGACTCTACATTTTCATCCAACCAATGTGATCGCTACTTCAGCTTAATATTATCATCTTGAAATACTTTCATTACAAAATCACGATTAATAAGACATTTTATTTCATAACAGAATCGAATATCTCGAATAAATATTTAAATAAACAAAAATAAATCATTTTCTATTATAATATCAAATCTCGTTACCAAATACCATGATGCTAGGGTATCTATTTACATCAATAATTATAATGTTGTAATGTCATAATATTATATATTATGTTCTAGACACTACAATAATAAAATGTAGACGGGCAGGGTTTTTAACTTAATTATTTAACTAACTTATATACTTACGTAGTTGATTGCAAATAAATCTTTCCTTAAACATAGAGGTATATATTAATTCGAGCAAATTGAAGGTAGGTATACCTACTAACATACCTAGTATGAACATTGAGCTATAATAATCATTTTCAACTTATATTTTGTTATATTAAGTAGAAATTGAAGCATAACATTGCAATTGGTTTGTTACCTAAGTCATATTGAACAATAAATAATAATAATGTTTATAAGAAGCTAATTTAGCTTTCACCACAAATACTTTGGCAGTCATAAGGAGCTAAGTCTACTTTTATTTTTTCCTTCTTGTTACAAATTTATGTAAGTTTATGTTGGCAAAAGTGACCAAACCAGATCGTATTTTAAGCTAAGACATAACATAATCGTCATTAGAACATACCCTAATTTTAATAATTCAATTAATTTTTTAATGACACATGTATTTCTAATGACGGAATTAAAACCACCTAAGTTACATTTCGATCCTAAAATTCCTTACATTGTAGCCTTCAAAATTCTTATTGCGAACTTATTACTTAGGTAGTAAATATAGTTTCCATAATTCTAGGGCCTCAAGGCTCAGTTTTGATGGGCGGTTCTCAGGAGGGTGGGTCGGGGGGTGGCGGCGGGCCGGTGGCGGGGGGCTGCAGTAGCTTGGCCGCCGCGGGGAAGCTCGTCAGGTCGAACCCTGGCGGAGGAACTATGCCGGCTGCTGTGGCGGTGCCCTGGAGGTACGCGACCAACCTGAAAATTCAAGCAAAGAAACTTTTGAGTTTGAGTAGAGTATACGGATTATTGCGATATCTTCAGCGGCATAGGCATTACAGAGCTATGATTTTAATTATCTAGATTCTAGTCCGTTGTGAATCTTGAATATATCCTGGACCGGGAATCTTTTACCTCGTCGACATTCACTTGAAACTCTTCTGGTAATGGATGTCCAACATCTAGTTGATTACTGTATCTACGTCCTCTCTATATTGGTCTATGATAGACCAACAATAATAAAAAATATTAGGAATGTGAAGAAAGGCTAAGACAATATTTAATAATTGGTCACAATCAATGTCAACTGTGCGTGCTATAGACAGGCAATCATGGCTGTGCATTGTAAGTTGTAACTCAACAGGCGGAAGCTACCTTCGTTAGTGTTCGTGTTAGATACACATATTATAGTACCATTATCAATTCAGTCAGTTGTGTATACCTCCTCAGTTCTTCCAGAGCGCTGGCCTGCATGAGGATGTAGTTCTTGGCGAGCAGCAGCGTGGCTATCTTGGACAGCTTGCGGACGGAGGGCGAGTGCGCGTACGGTATTACCCCACGCAGTTCGTCGAGGGCGTCGTTCTGTAATTTTACGGTGGAGAAGTTAGTTTATATTGCTGTCAGCTATGTCAGCAAGAAAATCATGATTCATGATATCAATTATAAAATGTTTTAAAATTTAAATAGATGTTTCAAATTAAGCCTAAGTTTTCAGATAAGAACGGCGCTATCTCGGTCAATTACTTAATAACTAGACGTTAGATTATAATATTTTTAAATAAAGAATTACCAAGTCGTGCATTCTTCTCCTCTCCCTGGCGTTTATGTTAAGTCTAACATTTTTTCCTTGACGCATCTTCTGTTTGGATTTGCCATCTCCAAGTGACCTGGAATTCATTAAGTAACATTGTTTTTAGTAACATTAACATTTTGTAACATCAACATTTATATGGACGTAGTGCAATTGTCTTTCTTCAACCACGTTAATTTAAAGTAAAGTAGATGAGTGATGTCTCTCAGCAAAATTAACGCGAATATAATGCAAAACTAATATCTAACAATAGTAAACAGTACATAAGTCTAGGAATATCACATAGTATTAGCTAATAACGGAATGATTCAATAATAATGGGCCCCTCATCCCGGCGTCCCCATTGTTTCCACGGCCGGTGCCCGCGGGCTGCGGACTCGTCAGGCGGAACAAGTGCCGTTTGTTCTATTCAGAACGGTCCTGACTAATGTGTTTCACGAATGTTCCACTGAAAATTGTATCAGGGGAGAATAATGATCGGCCCGTATATCTATCTAGATACCTATAAAGTTCTCGTAATTTAGCTTTTAAGTTATCATATTAGTGGATGGAGCGCACTCAGAAACAATTAGAGTTACTTAGTGAAGTTTTGATATTTTATTAAAGTCCATGGACAGTATTAAGTCCATAATATGGACATTTTCTGTCAAAGTAGCTCCCTAGTCATTCATGATTTATTAGTTTATTACAATAAAAAAACTCGGTGTACCTAATGAATTAATAATATCCTAAGATCCGACCGTAAAATCCTGCATGAATCGTTTTTTTCGATCAAATATATTTTAAAATAATCTTTAGAACGTATAGAATGGATTAATGTTGGGTTGCCTTGTCTAAAGTAGCCGCAAGTACCTCTAATTGAGCAAAATGAAAGCCCGTAATACAAACTTGCGTGTATGCAATAAAAAAGTAAGAACTAAGAAGCAATGACATAGAGGAATGACAGGACACTACGCATAAAATAAAAACGCCTGTTAAATAAAAATAGCAATCTTGCGGGTTCTCAACGTCCTCAAATCCTGCCAGGCATAATAATTGTAGGCCTGAACATTTGTCATATACAAAAGTGATGGCAACCCCAGTTTGCGGCTATCGTGCAACTGGTAATCATGGATATTCATGTACAAAATGCATAAAACTTTATTTTGTATCAAAATTATTAAAAAACTCGATGCTTCAATTTTAATGAAGAACTATGTCTGCTTACGGGCTGGCAACCCTAGGTTGCGGCCGACTTAGAGCTGGCAACCATATATACCTTATTTTGTCTCGTCATTTTCTTTCAAATGATGTAAAATTTAAAAAAAAAAGATACATGCAAATTTATGCATTTATCTCATGAACATTAAACTTAATTAGAGGTACTTGCGGCTACTTTTGACAAGGCAACCCGACATAAATCCATTCTATACGTTCTAAAGATTATTTTAAAATAAATTTGATCGAAAAAAACGATTCATGCAGGATTTTAAGGTCGGATCCAATAGTATAATACATTTAGTTGGACTAAAGAGCGTTATGATTTATTCAGAATGCTTACAAAATTACTAATTAGAAGATTTCTACGCTAAAATATCTATACATATAATTAAACTGTAGAAATGAAGATTCTGTAATGTAAGATATTCAAAAAATAATAAGCGGAGGGTGTCACTACATCGCTATAGAAGCCAAAAATGTGGTCAGTTTTTTTGTCTGTCTGTCTGTCTGTCTGTCTGTATGTTTGTTCCACTATCACACGAAAACTACTGATCCGATTTGAATGCGGTTTTCGCAGATATATTTGTCTTCTTCCAACTTAACATCTGGTGTATAAAAAAATTTCCCCCCACCCCTCTAAAGGCACGAAAGAGGGGGTCAGATTTTGTATAAGACTTTTGCTTTAACACGAAAACTACTGATCCGATTTGAATGCGGTTTTCGCAGACATATTTGTCTTCTTCCAACTTAACATGTGGTGTATAAAAAAATTTCCCCCCACCCCTTTAGAGGGACGAAAGAGGGGGTCAGATTTTGTATAAGACTTTTGCTTTAACCCGAAAACTACTGATCCGATTTGAATGCGGTTTTCGCAGATATATTTGTCTTCTTCCAACTTAATATGTGGTGTATAAAAATTTTTCCCCCCACCCCTCTAAAGGGACGAAAGAGGGGGTCAGATTTTGTATTTAAAGACTTGCTTTAACACGAAAACTACTAATCCGATTTGCATACGGTTTTCGTAGATATATTTGCCTTCTTCCAACTCAACATCTGGTGTATAAAATTTTTCCCCCCACCCCTCTTAGGGGACAAAAGAGGGGGTAAAATTTTGTATCAACTGATGAAGTAGAAATACTTTAAATGGCAAAACAACGTTTGCCGGGACAGCTAGTGAGAAATAAGAAAAGATTTTGCTCTACTCTTGTCAAGTCAAATATGATTGAACAGTCGTATTGCAGATATGACTGTTCAATCATATTAATGTTATATCAAGTGCTACAGTGGTGTCCTTTGTATAGTTGGTAACGAGCGGTTAATACTGTGGGGTTGTGATTGTGTACTTAATACCTTACACCGGCCGCTGAACAGATGGCGTTACATCTGAACATGTTGGGCTATTATTGGATGTCATATGTCATTTGTTTTGCTTTTAAAGTAGTATTGTGGTAGTATCGGCGACATTGCTGCTCGACCAGGGATGAAAAACGCATAAAAGTGCTGTTAGTGTGTGCAGTGTGTACCCAAAAACATTTGAGACTTCACGTCCAAATGTAGTTGGTAGAGTCTGGTAAAGTCAAATTTTAAAGTGGTCGATTAGGAACATTCACCTTAGAGGTAAAATCAAAGCACCAGCAAAAACAATATTTATTGAAACAACAATTTAAACTGCATAGTAGTATAATTAAATAATAATATAAATATAATAATATAATATAAATCTATACTTATAAAATTACATGTCCTGACTGACTGACTGACTGACTGACTGACTGATTCATCATCGCTGAGCAAAAACTGTTAAAGTTACAGCCACGAAATTTGGTGAGTAGGGTTGTTTTATTAAGTAGACACACACTAAGGAAGGAATTTTGAAAATTTTACCCCGAAGGGGGTGAAATAGGGGTTGAAAGTTTGAATGAAAGTCCATCATTTCTTGAGTTAGAAACATGAAACTTTATTTTTGGGTTACTGATTAAAAATGAATGGATACGTATTTAAGCGTTTTTGGAAATTCTACCCCCAAGGGGGTGAAATCGGGGTTGAAAGTTTGAATGAAAGTCCGTCATTTCTTGAGTTAGAAGCAAGAAACTTTATTTTTGAGTTACTGATTAAAAATGAATGGATACGTATTTAAGCGTTTTTGGAAATTCTACCCCCAAGGGGGTGAAATTGGAGTTGAAAGTTTGAATGATATTCCGTTATTTCTTAAGTTAGAAACTTGAAATTTTATGTTTGGGCTACTGATTAAAAATGATTGGATACGTGCTTAAGCGTTTTTGGAAATTCTATCCCCAAGGGTGTGAAATAGGGGTTGAAAGTTTAAATGAAAGTCCGTCATTTCTTAAGTTAGGAACATGAAAGTTTATTTTTGGACTGCTGAATAAAAATTAATGGACAGGTATTTAAGCGTTTTTGGAAATTCTACCCCCAAGGGGGTGAAATTGGGGTTGAAAGTTTGAATGAAAGTCCGTCATTTCTTGAGTTAGAAACATGAAACTTTATTTTTGGGTTACTGATTAAATATGAATGGATACGTATTTAAGCGTTTTTGGAAATTCTACCCCCAAAGGGGTGAAATTGGGGTTGAAAGTTTGAATGAAATTCCGTTATTTCTTAAGTTAGAAACTTGAAATTTTAGGTTTGGGCTACTGATTAAAAATGATTGAATACGTGCTTAAGCATTTTTGGAAATTCTACCTCCAAGGGGGTGAAATAGGGGTTGAAAGTTTAAATGAAAGTCCGTCATTTCTCGAGTTAGGAACATGAAAGTTTATTTTTGGACTGCTGATTAAAAATGAATGGGTAGGTATTTAAGCGTTTTTGGGAATTCTACCCCCAAGGGGGTGAAATTGGGGTTGAAAGTTTGAATGAAAGTCCGTCATTTCTTGAGTTAGAAACATGAAACTTTATTTTTGTGCTACTGATTAAAAATGAATGGATACGTATTTAAGCGTTTCTGGTAATTCTACCCCCAAGGGGGTGAAATTGGGGTAGAAAGATTCAATGAAAGTCCATCATTTCTTGAGTTAGAAACATGAAAGTTTTTTGACGTTTGCGTTTGACGTTTGCTTAAATAGGGTCCCGTTTTTACCCTTTGTATAAGGAACCACAAAAAGGGGAAAGCTATCCATCTTTGTTATTATACTATGTTAACGCGTACGAAGTCGCGGGCAACAGCTAGTACAATACAAATAATAATAGTAGTATAATTAAACATAGTATAATTTAAACTAAAGCATAGTAAGTTGGTTCCTTATGGTATCTTGTATAACTGATGAAAGGGTGCAAGGTAGTCATAAGGTTGAAGGCAATTTTCATGCCTTGAATCTATAATGGTTTTAAGTAATCATTGAAACAGATTATTTTTAAAGTTTGAAACACACAAGAAAGTACAGTAGGTACCAGTTACCACTAGAAGGCGTAGAAGTACCCTGCGCATGAGAAAGCTACTAATTAGTAGACGTAAACAAACGTAATATATACAGAGAAGTTGATCTCTAGGCGACCTACATAAGTTGGCCGTTGATGGCGGACCTACATAAATTGGTCGCGTTACATCATACCTAGCCGTCACGACTAATATTGAATAATATTATTGGCATATCCCGACCAAATGACGTAGGTCCGTCAACTGCCCAGGAATCGATTTATTCGATAGTACCTTTGTCCGTAGCTGGTGCCGGGCTCGGGCTGGTTCTCGTCGGTGGGGTAGCAGTGCTGCGGCGGAGGCTGGCCGCCCTGCATGTAGAAGCCCCCCAGGCCAACCGCCCCCAGCGGCGTGCGGCGCCCCGGCACCGACTGCGGCGGCGAGTGCGCCTCCCCCAGGGGCACCCCGTCCCAGTTCCTCCGCCCGTCCATAGTGGGTACTAACTAACGCATAACACTACACTAAATTAAAAAAAATTAGAGCATCGCGAACGTTCGAATCGGATCAGAGATGACAGCGAGTGAAGCGGCGAGAAGTCGGAGCGGTCCACGATCGATCGCGGCACGCAGCTGGGCGGCTGGGGGGTGGCTGGGGCGCGCACCCCTCGCATCTCGCCCATTGTTCTCACGACGCGGTGATTTATTTTGGCGCGTGCATCGCCCGGCGTTTCATTCAAAGTGCAATCTAACTAGTGCACTGATAGTATAGGAGAGCTATTAGATGTAATAATTTGGAATGTTTAATTAATATGTTATGTTTATTAATCATTATAATATTATGTTATGTTAAATATAATATATTGCTAGCTCTGCGCATTCATCGTGTCATAACTCGAAACTGAAAATTCGTAATATGGACGGAGGACGTCGGCTAATCAGCGTCACGGAAACTAATAAAATAATAATTAATAACTAATGATTATAATAATATTATCGACTTCATTTATATATACAGTAAAAAATAATGTACTTGTTATTGCATAAATATAATTTGTAACCTTAGGGCTACCTTTTATGAATTTTATACTTATCTTGTAAATTCTATACCATATAGAAATTATTTTAAAATTAAAGCTATTTTTGCTAACTGTAACAGTTGTAAAAATTGTTATACTTAGGTATATTGTTTTATTCCTATCTATATTAAATGCAAAAATTATTGTTATGAAAAAAAATAAAGTTATATGTATCTTCAAAAGTAATCTATTTTGAATACTTCACGCTTTTACCTTTAAATAGCTTTTCATTGAAACAAGAGCAATAAACAAGGAGGCGAGAGATTTATGTATCTCGTAGTAATGGTCAATGGAAGACATGAGTGGATGATGTGGGTAATAAAAATTTTGAAAATGTCTTTTTTTGCAGAAATTGAGACTTTAGGACCGGAAAAATTATTTGGAATTAAAAAATGTTTCTATGTATAGCTAGATATATTAGCCAGATAATGAAGCTTTTTTTATGAAATAAGGGGGCAAACGAGCAAACGGGTCACCTGATGGAAAGCAATTACCGTCGCCCATGGACACTCGCAACATCAGAAGAGCTGCAGGTGCGTTGTCGGCCTTTTAAGAGGGAATAGGCTCTCTTCTTGAAGGTTTGCAGGTTGTATAGGTCCGGAAATACTGCTGATGACAGTTCGTTCCAGAGTTTTACAGTGCGCGGCAGAAAGTTACGCGAAAAACGCACGGTGGAAGACTGCCACTCATCAAGGTGATGAGAATGGTATATTTTTCGCGTAGGGCGATGGCGAAAAGTTGCAGGAGGTATAATTCCGAACAATTCCTCAGAGCACTCCCCGTGATACAACCGACAGAGGATGCAGAGTGAAGCTACATCTCGGCCTAATTCCAAGGGGTCCAAGCTGTTTGAAACACTTGGCAGTCAACAATTCGAGCTCCCCTTCGTTGGATACGATCCAGAGGGCGCAGTTGGTATTTTGGCGCCCTTGCCCAGAGATGAGAACAGTATTCCATATGAGGCCGAACCTGCGCCTTGTAGAGAAGTAGGTAAGTTACAAGGTTTGTTCAAATTATAGGGGAAAAAATGAGTAATTGCTCTTATTTCGGAAGATGTTAGTTACCTACTTCATCCACTCATGTCTTCAATGGCGGTGTAAGTAATATTTCAATGTAACTATTTACTACTCTGATCACGCATTAGAAGCGTGTTTGTTTTACTTCGGTACTTTCTACCCACTTTGAGCAAGTTTGTTACAGTACTTAAGTACCGATAATGTTACCCAAATTGTTTCCTACAAACGATATATTTTGTTTACCACATGAACGTATTAATAATAATACATAGGCTGCTATTTATGTATCCGGAACTGGCCACTTACAAGAACAATATTTAAAAAGTAATTACAACATTTGAAAATAGAACTCTTTGGTTGAAGAATACATTTTGTTTCATGTGACTGTCAATTATTTTTCCATTGTGGCGTCATTTTGAAAATTGCGTGTCTTCATTTGCCATGGATTTAACGCGTGAACATTTTCGTGCAATGATTTACTACGATTTTCGGCGTGGGCTAAATCAACAACAGTGCTTTATTCAACTCACCGCAACTTTTGGAGATGAAGCACCATCAAAAACCACTGTTTATCACTGGTACAGTGAGTTTAATCGTGGGCGGTCTATGCTCACGGATGAAAATAAAGAAGGTCGCCCAAAAACAGCTGTTGTCCCACAAAATATAGATGCTGTGCGGGAACTAATAATGCGTGATCGTCATGTTACATTTCGCGAGATAGAGGCGTCCTTAGGCATAAGTATTACGAGCATACATAAGATATTACACGAACATTTGGCTGTAAAAAAAATATGTTCGCGTTGGATTCCGCACAACTTGACAATCGATCAAAAACGGGCTCGTGTCGATTGGTGCAAAAAAATGATAAAAAAATACAACCGTGGTACGTCAAAAGCCGTTTATAATATCTACACAGGTGATGAATCTTGGATCTATGCATATGACCCCGAAACTAAACAACAGTCAACGGTGTGGGTGTTCCAAGATGAGCCGAAACCAACAAAAGTTACTCGTGCAAAAAGTACTATGAAGCAAATGGTCGCCTGTTTTTTTGGAATTAATGGACATGTGGCTACATTGCCATTAGAGAATCGTAAAACGGTTAATTCTGAATGGTATACGACCATTTGTTTACTAGAAGTCTTTGAAGAAATAAGAAAGGACAACCGACAACGCAGACATTACATCACGACAATGCTAGCTGCCACACCTCAGCTGAAACAACTCAGTTTTTGGAGGGTCAAAAGATCGAATTGACCGGTCATCCGCCGTACAGCCCTGATTTGGCACCTAACGATTTCTTTTTATTTCCATACGCGAAGAACAAATTACGTGGTCAACGTTTTTCGAGCCGCGAAGAGGCTGTTGATGCGTTCAAAATGCACGTTTTGGAGATACCTCAATCAGAATGGAAAAAGTGCTATGAAAATTGGTTCCAGCGTATGCAAAAGTGTGTCAATCATCGCGGCGAATATTTTGAAAAGCAATAAAACCATATTAAATTATATATGGTTGTTTCTTTTTTTAATTCCGGATACATAAATAGCAGCCCTCGTAATAACAGTAATTTACCCTAGCCAAGTATCTGAGGTATTTTGTCTCAAGTTTGTCTTTTCCATAGCACTGTGTTTAACTGTTCGACACTAATCAAAGCGCTAGAAAATATTATATAAATTCCTGTTAAAAAATCTAAGATAAAAGAGCACTTCAATCCCCCTGGCTATTATAACACGCTAACTGTAAAGTTATTAAGATTAATGGATCTCTCTTCATCTTTAATAAGACCCAAGTCGTATGTTGATTGAAGATATATTATAGTACAATATAGTAGACCTTCGATAAAAAGCAGATGCACACATTGAGATTTCTGCAAAAAGGTTCACTTATAATGTGGGTAAAGGACAATGAGTATGCATTAGACATTCGCAAGTGGGTTAAACGAGATATTCGATGCGATAAATCAATCAGAATCGACTTTATCTAAATTGATCCCGATTTAAATTGATCGGGGATTTTCCCGAGCCGCTCGAGGAAAACATCACACAGACATTTCACACCTCAAACCTTCATGAATACTGAATGAGCTGTTGAAACACTTTGTTTTTATTGCTTATAAACTTGCGAATTTTATTTATTTTTGCTATTATGTAGCGAGACTAAAATCAGTTTGTTTTAATGGTAGAGGCAATGTTCGAAGTTTTTACGATACCAATATATAAGGCTGACCGCATACACACATTTTACGTATTCGTTTTCCTAATCTGGAAAACGAATAACAAGCTATAAGTCTACTAAATAGTAATATAACAGCTGTATGCAATGTACCGTTAAAGTTAGTCATGTTTTGTGCCGAGACGGGGCCGCGCCTACGCCGTAGCTAGATCGTAGTAGGTGTGCGATGCGCGTAGGCCTAGCCTGTCTCCTGTCTCACCTTGTTTATGATAAGAATATTAATCAGTCTGATATTAATTACCCGTTAAGGGCCTTTAGTCTGAGTAACAAGTGCCATTTTTCTCAAAACCTGATCTAACGCACCGAAAATTATGATTTTGGTCTCATTTGATTCGGAATAGCATCTAGAACATTCTATCAAAATTCCAAGAGGGGCTGAAAAAAAATGCAAAAGTTATAAACAATTAAGTAAACATAAAAATAACGGTTTAGTTTTTTTTTTATATTTCGAAAACTATTTGAGATAACCAAAATTTGAATAGATCCTTAAAGAGCAGGAAATTTCCTAAAAAAAATCCTAGATCCTGGAACCTTATCAACAATCCTTATAACTTTAATTGAGCGACGAAAGTAACGGTAAAAACGCGTAGTTCGGGTTTCGCGTGAATTGCCGCAATCTGCCACGTGAACTAAAAAATATATTTTACTGATTAAATATTAATATAAAGAAATAAAAAAATGGGTACTAAGTAGACATATCAATCAACAATAATCCGTCAACAAAAATAAATTATCACAATTTGTTTAATTGTTATGCTTTTGTTAATTTGTTAATAGTCACCATTTTAATGTTAACATAAAAACGCTGATTATTTCAAAACAAGAAATCTAGATTTTTTTATTATTCTTTTGAGCTGATCTTAAAAGGGCTTAGAAGAGATATCCGTTCAGGTCTACTTAGTATCCAATTTTTTTTATTCCTTAATATTATTATTTAATCACTAAAAATATTTTTTTAGTTCACGTAGCAGATTGCGGCAAATCACGCGAAACCCGAACCACGCGGTTTTATCGCTACTTTCGCCGCTCAATTACAGCTATAAGGATTATTGGTAAGGTTCCAGGATGTAGGATTTTTTTAGGAAATTTCCTGCTCTTTAATGATCCATTTTCAAATTTTGATTATCTCAAATAGTTTTCGAAATATAAAAAAAAACCAAACCCTTCTTTTTATGTTTACTTAATTGTTTATAACTTTTGCATTTTTTTTCAGCCCCTCTTGGAATTTTGATAGAATGTTTTAGATGGTATTCCGAATCGAATGAGACCAAAATCATAATTTTCGGTGCATGAGATCAGGTTTTGACGAAAATGGCACTTGTTAACCAGAGTACTTCTTCTACGGAGATTTCGTAATTTACCGTATTTAGAGCCTTATAAACTCATAATATGAAAGCTACAAAGTTATAATAAAAATACAGCAATAATCTTCAGTAAGTATAGCAACATTCCTTTCCCCGTTTTAAATTTTCTATTTTTGTTTATTATACTCATGATATTAGCTTCCAAAGTAATACCAATTTATTAAAATTGAAGCATACTTTCAGCATCTCCCTAGTATTAACAAATTACGTTTATTTGAAAAACACGATAATAGATAGACAATTTCATTAACTACATATTCCTCGTTTTAAATTTTTTTTAGATCAATTTTGAACTAAGATAAGTAAAAAATAGGATTTTTGTGCGATCACGGCAACGCGTCAAATGTATGGTCGAATAAAGCAAAAAATTAAATATCGTTATTTCTCTCTTCACACTTACTTTCATATGCCAAATGAATAAGGATGACGCGGAATCAGCGAAGTTAGTTTTTTTTAGTCCGCTAGTACAGTCCCTTAGTAATACAATTTTATTATATTATTATTTATTAAAATATTGACTAGGCTGCATACATTGTTTTGAAAAGAAAATGAAATATTCGTGAAATTTTGATGCATCTTTGTGAATTTATTCTATCGAGAAAATTTTAAGATATCGTGTTTTCGCTAGTACGGACCGTCGCAAATATGTATAAGGGAAAAGACCTAATTGCAGACACTTTAAGGAAGCATGAAACATTTGAATGTTATAAAATATATATTTATGAAAATAAAGGATTGATAACTTCTTCCATGTCTTCAGTAACTCTTACAAAATAAAACTATTATAATTATTCTCTGACAAATCAATTAAAAAATATATTATTCGTCTTTTTGTAAACTTAGTCATAAGTACTAATAGATGACATCACAAAAAACGAACATCACTAATAGTAGACACCAATATGAACTAATAGTTGACAAACATTACATTACATTTTACATTTTTCTTATTAATAGGTCTTTATTTGCCATTTTTCAAAAGATTTCATTTACTTCATCATAGTAACTACATGCATCAGAAATATTATCCATGTTGTCTCCAGATTCTATTCATTCTTCTTCCATGCTGAAACTATCTTTCCTTTTATTTTTATTTTTCATATTTTTTTCCCAGCAAATTTATTTTCAGTCTTTAGTCTCCATGCTTCTTTTTCTTCTTTCTTTTCTCAGCTCTCCTTTTTCTTCTTTTTACTGCTAAAAATCTAAAGCAATCGATTTTTAGATCAGTACAAGGTCTAATATTAGACACCATGTCCATTTTTAGGTGCAGTAATTCTAAGTTCTTAGATTGTTAATAGAATTATATTTTCAGAGAATAGTGATGATTTTTGCAATAGAATAAAGTACAAAATAACTTTAGTATGTATTGCAAAACTCAAAGATGAGATCCATGTCATCTATTAGGTTTTTTACATATTCAAGAACTAATAGTAGACACCCTTTATATTGTTAAGGAAAATGGATAAAAAATCTTAACTAAACATTAATTAGTGTATACAACATGACCATTAATCCAATGAAATCAATAGAAATTACTAAAAATCAAATAAATGTACTCAAAACTTACGTGCAAAATTTCGCCTTCCTTAACCTATTTGCTAAGAAATTGCCGAGCGCGTGTTGACGCGGTCATATTATTTACGATTTTAAAATTTTGTTCCCGAATGCGTCTCTAATATATTTTTTCAATTCAGCAGATAGCTTGAGAAGCTTATAACAGCGGTGAGAAATAATTAGAGTAATTATTATTTTTATGGTGTTTTTGTCATAAGTGTCATCTATTAGTTCAGTGTCTAGCATTAGGTCTTTTCCCTTACTTAATGTATATAAACTATGTTTAAAAAATGAAACAATTTGTTTCATAATATATCGAGTATATAAACATTAATTATAAGATCATCAATGTTGTCCCTAACAGTGATGGATATAAAATAAAAAACAAATTATACGTTACTTCAACATTTAATAAAGAGATATTTACAACTTAATCCAATCAGTTCAGATTTTTCTCCAACTTACAACAACTAGTTTCAACGACAGGGATCCTTGTTTTTGCTGATTATACAACATATTATAATTTACTTTTCAATATAACACTTTTAATATTCGATTAGAATAAACTTTTGTAATTTTTAATTACCAATATGTAAATAACATTTTGTATTAAAAGAACTCTATGTTTTAATATGAAATATCTAACAATAAACGTAATATTCAAGAGCTTTGCTTCCACATTTTTGGTATCCTCGAGATTGTCCCTTTTCATGTCTTTTCACAGCCTAAACCCTAATGACTAGACAATGACTAATATTTTACGATAAAATAAGAGATTACAACTTAATAATACATCATTGGTCATTATTATTTGTAGATATTATGTTTTTGAAATAGGTTTGTTGTACAATCGATAAATTAGAATATTAGAAAACATATCAAAGAGAATGTTGCAGAACTCTGTAAAGTGAAGAACAAAGTCTTCGAAGAATAGTTTACACAGCTATAAGTATAACATATTTATTTGTCGATTGTATAACGAACACTACTAATACAACTACTCGATTGTATAGCTACATTTAAAATTAGTCAATTTGTAATACCAGTTTAATGTAGACTGTGATAAAGTTAATCAGCAAGTAGTATTTTACACAAACCACAAATATTATTATTTTTACCGTATTTTGAATATTTTTGGCATCGTTAATTAAAATTTTATACTATAACTCTAAACTTATATTACGATAATACTGTAAAAGTAGAAAAGTTGAAAGGTGTGCGTTTATAATATAAAGTAGGTATTATGAAAAAGTTTACTATGTTATGCTGGTGTGTAGAAGATTTTAAAATGTTGTAGTACAAAATCCTTTTTAAAGGATTAGTATAATTTGAATACTTCTAGTTTTTGTTCATAACCTAAGTAAGTGTATATATTTATAAACATTAGGCACATACATATACGCAGAAAGCTGCCTTATGAACGTTATATTATCGAAGTTTATGTATTAAAATTGTTTCCAATTACACCTATCTACTTAATAACAAATATCTTTGATCTGCCACTAAGCAAATGACATAGAATATTATAATATAGTATTTTACATAATGAAATTCATAAGTCCTTGGCTTACATCATTCAGGTAACAAGTTTGCCATGACCAGTTATTGTCAATTTCTTATAATATACCATCTTTGGAAATTCTATCTACAAATAAGCTTATTCTAGTTACTTTTCTAAGGGCCTGTTGCACAATCTACTGATAAGTGCGAGATAGCTTTTTCTCTGTCGCTTGTAGGTAGGTAGGTATATAAGCAGCGACCAAACTTCCGAATTCCTATTCGACACTTATTATGAGATTGTGAATCAAACGGCCAATTCTCGAAACCCGAATTTGTTTCGAGTCTCGAATACAAATCGAAGGTACCAGAATTGGGCCTCAGGCCCATTAATACTTAAACCTAGACTCACTAGTGAATGTTCAAGCAAGATCGCTTTAAAGCTCAAAGAACCACGTTCACCTCAACTCGTTTGGAGTTTTCAAGTTCAACCACGCACTAACTAGACGGAATTAATTTTAAGAGGGAATGATCAAAGTTTACAAAACTAAATATAATATTGTTAGTAGCGAACTAAAATTAAAATTACGGTTAAAACTAAGTTTCTTACAATAATTTAACCTATGAGAATTAATTTAATTCGCTTTAGGGAATATATTTTATAAACTATTCGCTGATTTTAGAAATGCGTACAATCAACAACAGTAACTTTAAAATATGTTCAGAAATAACCTTAATATTTTAAACCAATTTTGTGAATTGGGAACCTGAAATGGGACTTTGATCATTCCTCCGTTCCGCGGTACTAGACGGTGGCGGGCAGCGGCGTGAGGCAGGCCAGGCGCACCGGCAGGCAGGTGAGGCAGGAGGCGGCAGGTAGCCGTCAGCGCGGGGCCGGTCAGGGCGCCGCTGCCGCCAGCGGGGGGCGCGAGGGCGCAGGTACGCGGGGACACGCCACCACCGAGCCCCGGGGCAGCTGGTTGTTGTTCGTCGTGCCGCCTGGGAAGAAACAGAGGATGTTATGTGTGCATGTTATGAATAGTCTGGAATGGAGTTGCTACGAAAGCTAGGAGTCAGAGACAATCCAAAGTTACATAAGCGCGACTCGACTTGGGGTTAAACCGAAGGCCTTTGATCGGAATTTTCAATCGATCTCAATTTTATGGTAGACCCTAGAATCTAGATGTTAGCCGCTTCCTTGCGCTAAAGTTCACGCGAGAACTTTTCATTTCGTCATGATAAAAAATATTCTGTGTTTCGGGAAATCTAAATCGATCCAGCGGTTGGGGCACAAAGAGACAATAGACAGACAGACTTGCTGGAATAGACAGACAGACAGGATCTAATATTTTTCAAATTGATACATACCTATTAAAGATCCGAGCATCTTGGTGACGGAGAACTTCCTCGTCCTCTGCGGCGTGCGGACCTCGGCGAGCAGGCGGTCCACGCACCGGTACAGGTCGCCGGAGTTGTCCGCCACGCTCGCCTCGCTGAACGACGCGCCGTGAGCAGCGCTGATCGCCTGACCTTCCTTGGACGGGACCTGCAACAATAGAAGAACATTTGACGACCTCTACGACACAGTGGTTGAGCGCGTGGTCAGTGCTCAAGCCGGTGTCATTATTATTACTATGATAATAATAGACTAGGTCACTACAATAATACCCATTGATTTTCCTTGTCCTTATAAGTAATTAGTAGCCTTCATCGATTCACCCTTGGGATGAATATAGCTGTTACTGTGTGACACCGAGGTTAAGTCACTTATCGTATCTGATGTCTACTTATGGCCGATTTACACGGGTGACTAAAGTCGCACGATTTTAGTCACCCGTTCGAAAATCGACCATGTAAATGGCAAGTCGACTACGCCGCATGCAGCTAAAGTCGCAAGCCCCAAAGTCGTGCGGCCAATGGCCGCATGCGGCTGGTGACTAAAATCGACCGTGTAAACGCTCAGTCGCAAGCGATCGCTTGCTGCGAATACTACTGTGGCGAGCGCAGACGCGACATTTTCACGCAGAATTTGTCGCACGGGTGCTTGGCCGAGTGTACTGTCTCGCTATTCTACTCGGTAGGTTTCGATAATAAACATACCGAGTGCTTGGCCGAGTGTACTGTCTCGCCACTCTACTCGGTAGTTGTCGATGATAAACATACCGAGTGCTTGGCCGAGTGCACTGACTCGCCAATATACTAGACATATTGTGTCGATGATAAACATACCGAGTGCTTGGCCGAGTGTACTGTCTCGCTATTCTACTCGGTAGGTGTCGATAATAAACATACTGAGTGCTTGGCCGAGTGTACTGTCTCGCCACTCTACTCGGTAGGTGTCGATAATAAACATACCGAGTGCTTGACCGAGTGTACTGTCTCGCTATTCTACTCGGTGGGTGTCGATGATAAACATACTGAGTGCTTGGCCGAGTGTACTGTCTCGCCACTCTACTCGGTAGTTGTCGATGATAAACATACCGAGTGCTTGGCCGAGTGCACTGACTCGCCAATATACTAGACATATTGTGTCGATGATAAGCATACTGAGTGCTTGGCCGAGTGTACTGTCTCGCTATTCTACTCGGTAGGTGTCGATAATAAACATACTGAGTGCTTGGCCGAGTGTACTGTCTCGCCACTCTACTTGGTAGGTGTCGATGATAAACATACTGAGTGCTTGACCGAGTGTACTGTCTCGCCACTCTTGCACTGACTCGCCACTCTACTCGGTAGGTGTCGATGATAAAGATACCGAGTGCTTGACCGAGTGGAATGTGTCGCCACTCTTGCACTGACTCGCCAATATACTCGATAGGTGTCGATAATAAACGTATCGAGTGCTTGGTCGAGTGTACTGTCACGCTATTTTACTCAGTAGGCGTCGATAATAAACATACCGAGTGCTTGGCCTGTACTGACTTGCCACTCTACTCGGTAGGTGTCGATAATAAACATACCGAGTGCTTGGCCGAGTGAACTGTCTCGCCACTCTACTCGGTAGGTGTCGATGATAAACATACCGAGTGCTTGACCGAGTGCACCGACTCGCCAATATACTCGGTAGGGTCGATAATAAATATACTGAGTGCTTGGCCGAGTGTACTGTCTCGCCACTCTTCTCGGTAGGTGTCGATAATAAACATACCGCGTGCTTAACCGAGTGTACTGTCTCGCTATTCTACTCGGTGGGTGTCGATGATAAACATACCGAGTGCTTGGCCGAGTGTACTGTCTCGCTATTCTACTCGGTAGGTGTCGATAATAAACATACCGAGTGCTTGGCCGAGTGTACTGTCTCGCCACTCTACTCGGTAGGTGTCGATGATAAACATACCGAGTGCTTGACCGAGTGTACTGTCTCGCTACTCTTGCACTGACTCGCCAATATACTCGATAGGTGTCGAGTCGCTTCTCTTCTCGGTAGGAGTGCTTGACCGAGTGTACTGTCTCGCCACTCTACTCAGTAGGTGTCGATGATAAACATACCGAGTGCTTGGCCGAGTGCACTGACTCGCCAATATACTAGACATAATATTGTGTCGATGATAAACATACCGAGTGCTTGGCCGAGTGTACTGTCTCGCCACTCTACTCGGTAGGTGTCGATAATAAACACACCGAGTGCTTGACCGAGTGTACTGTCTCGCCACTCTACTCGCTAGGTATCCATGATAAAAATACCTAGTGCTTGACCGAGTGTACTGTTACGCTAGTTTACTCGGTAGGTGTCTATAATAAACATACCGAGTGCTTGGCCGAGTGTACTGTCTCGCTATTCTACTCGGTAGGTGTCGATGATAAACATACCGAGTGCTTGGCCGAGTGCACTGACTCGCCAATATACTAGACATATTGTGTCGATAATTATAAACTAGTCACAGGCGATTTCGACTTGGACAGGCGATTCGACTGGTGACTTGCCGGGTGACTAAAATCGACCCGTTAGTCACCCGTGTAAATGGGGTGGCGATTCGACTTGGACAGGCGACTCGACTGGTGACTTGCCGGGTGACTAAAATCGACCCACTAGTAACCCGTGTAAATGGGGTGGCGACTCGACTTGGACAGGCGACTCGACTGGTGACTTGCCGGGTGACTAAAATCGACCCGTTAGTCACCCGTGTAAATGGGGTGGCGATTCGACTTGGACAGGCGACTCGACTGGTGACTTGCCGGGTGACTAAAATCGTCCCGTTAGTCACCGGTGTAAATCGGCCATTACAAAGGATGTAGACACGATACTTTATTAATATTTTTAAGTCTATAATTACCAAAATGTATATATTTCTTCTTACATTACTTACTCTAATCTTACTAGCATTAATATTGGCCTTTGCTTGTAAGGTAATACCCACTTCTTTTATACGGAGTAGTTTCATCTTGCATGGTTGAATAACTTAACATTTAGTAGGTTGAATCAAACTAGGTTCGATAAATTGCCTTGCAATTAATTTCCAACGAATAGATGTTTGTAAAAGCTGACATAACAGGGCAGAGCCGTAAAGTTTATGTATGTTTGTTATACCACCCACTGTACATAAACACGGGTATATCACAAACTTGTTTGAAAGCTGTCAGGATTCAAATAGCGTTGTTTCTCGTTCACATTTTATCTCTATAGAGGTATAAAGAGACGAGAGAGGCACCTACGCTATTGTTCCATTATATCGCGACGTCTCGACGAGCTGTCTCGTATCGGGACAAGTACTAAAGGCGACTCTTCAAACTAATGACATGAATGTGGCAACTGAAAAATATATTATTTAGTGTTCATTACGACACTCGGTATTTTTAGTTTTCCTCACCAATTAATATTCTGATTAGTCAACACTGGCTGATTTCTTTAAAGGCTCGTTTGGAAGTTAGAGATACCTAAAAGTTTATTTTTTGTATGTAAGTACCTAGGTTTCTTAAAACTACCGTAACTTTGCCTAAGCGGCGAGTGGAGCACCATGGGGTTTTAGTGGGTAGGTCCTCGGAGAATCCCACATACCCCGGCCGATGTCCCCAATCCGCTGGGGATGCGTAATGCATTTCCCCATGTAAAAAAAAAAAAAAGTTTCTTACAACTCGGTTCCCTATTTGACCGCTATGTTTATCTAATAAATAAGTTTCTTTTACAGTTAGAGAGATGGCCAATTGGTAAACATTACATTAAAATGTAAAATATTTAAAAATTTAAAATAATTATTAAATATTTTACGTAATGCTAAATGAACACCAACCCCGCAACTCTTTTTCGTCAAAAGTCGTTTAACGCACGTACTAATAATAATCCAATGTCCTTAATCGAGACTCAAAGTATCTTACTGCCAAATTTAGCAAAATAGGTTGAGTGGTTTGAGCGTAAAGAGGTAACAGACACATAGACATACTTTCACATTTATAATATTTGTATGGATTTACTCTAAACCAAACTGCCTCTAGCAACACTTGTCTTTTAGACGAAGCCGATAAAGTACCTACTTCAGAATATTATCTCACATAGAATATTTATTATTTACCAACTTTCTTTTGATACAAATTCATGTACGTAAGATTTTATTACATTATACACTTAGTCAATAGTCATATTAAATACCTAGTCTTTACAAATTTAAGATACATATAGTAACAAGATATTTTGAAAATGTAGACCTACGCGTACTATTTTTAGATCCTTTTAGGTATGCGAATTTATGTAAATTCAAGCGTAGCAACTTTGATTATGTTTTCTCGCAGTTCGGTGAATAAAAATAGGCAGACATTCACTAAGGCATTCGTTTAAAACATTTATATAGCGTCAATTAAATCGTGAGTCGTGACCTATTTTTAAAGAATAATTTATACAAGAATAATGAAACGCTGAAAGCTTTCACTAGTTAAATGGAGTAATAAAGCCCACACACTTGTTCAACAAACTCCCCGATCCGCGACGCGCCGCGGTAATGTTTTATAAGTTTTTAAATTATACTGTCGCCCCAAATTTTATAATACGCTAAATGCCATGAATTTTATATCGTCTCACAAATTACATAAATACATCTTCTGGCTTCAGAATATCTTTATATTTAGTTTTTGTTGCTTTGGAAACGTTCCTGGTGTGAGTCACATAGTTCGTTTGTAGAGATGAACGTTGTTTGATTTGATTAATGAATTATATTATACCAAATGAGTGTTTCAATTTACCTGTCTCAAGTGGTCGAGATCGGTCTTGTTGGCGAGCAAGGCGATGGGCATGGCGGCGGGCGAGGCTCCGTGCGCCGGGCTGCCCTGGAGGGACGACGCCTTCAGCGTGTTCAGGATATCCACCGCATACTCGAAGCTGCTGCGGTCCGTCACCGAGTACACCAGCAGACACGCGTCCGCCCATTGAATCTACGACAAAAGTATTGACATTGAATTTACCACTCAAAAGGCTCGCGTAGCACCCGCTACGGCGTAGAGTCATCCCTGTCATCGGGGCGCTGTCGTCGATGTCCATGATTTAATAAGCCTCCATGGTATTTTCATTACAGTATCAGCACAATACATTGTGTAACGCAATATTAATAACCTCGCCGTGAGCCATAACACGGAAGCACTTACAGGGAATTGATTAAAACGAGCGAACGCCTTATCGACAACTTTGTCCCTGAAATAGTGCGCGTGCATTAAGTATGTTTTTATTACCCAGTAAAATATTACAATGAACGTCCATATAATGCAAAATATGAGCACTAAAACATATTCACAAATTAGCAGTTTGTAGCGACGAGCGTTTAGAAGTTTCCTGGTTCGGCAAATGAAACGTTACGATAACACGAAACATCGTGAATAAGCCGAAATAAATTTGTTACAGCGAAACATTACGGCGTGGACATACAAACGTCGGCGCTGAAGCGAGCCATATAATTATGGCCGTAAACACTGTGACTCACGACGGGTCACTGGAGCGCACTCGTCCGCTCCATCCACTACGATCTACTATTAACCCACTTGCCCGAGCATTTCGATCTTTTAATCCGCTCCAACACGGAAGGGTCCATATTTTTGATAGCTTCCAGACGTCCAGCGCGTAATGTATTCGTGATTTATGTGGTACCATTTTGCACTAACTAGCAACTATGTCATATACTAATGACCGAACTCGATAAGTCAATTATCCTTTCTTAATTTAGACGTTGCGAAGAAATACGGAGCAGCGAGATTAACGAAAATTAATTACGTTCGCTGCAGATACCGTTTCCTAGATTAAAGGCATTATTAAAGTGGAGCCATTCCTGAAGCTCTACCTACTTAAATTATAACAATGTCGTATTGTCATTTCATCTTGGAGCCTATCCTTTTATTGTATATTTTAATATTCAGCATTGCAGCGTCTGCCAAAGGCCGCTTTATAGTTGTAACTCGGAGCAAGATAAATTTAACCGACCGAAACAAGGACTCAAAAAGCTCTGCATTAACCTAGTTTAAACTCCTTGATCCTAATTATTATGCTTCAATATAACGTATTCTGTCGCGTTTGTACTACAACTTTATAAATTGTATCATTCAATTATATTTTTGGCAAAGTATTCGTATAAGTTTTTGAATTGCTGTTATCAATAAAATTATTTAGAACAAACACTAAGCTCATTCAATTCGAGAAAAAATAAAAAGACTCAAGTTTTTCCTTAAAAACTAAACCATTGTTCTATGGACGACTTTGCGTATTTCTTACCTGTTCTGCTGGGAATTTATCTAAGCTCGATCCAGATACATCAATTACTTCTAATTCTATTGAGTTGCCGTTTATTGGAACTGTCTGTCGGTATAGGAGATCTGAAACAAGAAAATCAGTTATAATAGGAAGGCCGTTATTACTTTTTGCTAATTAAGTAATTTACTTTGAGTAACAAACGAAGGTGGCGTAAATAGGGCACGTCACTTAAGTTTCGTTTCTACGTCTGACGTCTTAAGTGGGGCACTTTTTAAAGTAATTGCTGTCTTATTATAAAACAAAGAGAAGTGTGTTACCAACCTGTATTAGAATGATACTCTCCAATGTACCTTCTGGTTAGGTAGCGAACGATGAGGGCTGCAAATAAAAATGCTTTATTAGTACATATAATTCCAGTAGGTTCCAACCACGTTAATTCAATATTATATCAGCAGTAGCAGTAAGAATATTATTTATAGACTTTATCGTACATACTATCAATGAAAATCGAATCATAACAATATGGTATTCGATTTCATCGATATACCTCGTATTAATAAAATAAACTATCGTAGCCACAGACATAGATCAAGATAGATACCGCATGTGTATGTATTTCGCGTGCCATATTGCGTTCCTAAACGACGAGCAATGCTCGTCTTTCAAAACTCTGTTCTTTAGTCTGCTATCGGAATCGGACGTAAATCGGAATTTTAAAAATGCATAAATGCCTAAAAGTGCCGTATTGAGCTGTAGAAATTCAAATAGAAACGTTGGCCTTGATAATGGACACGTTTCTTATCATCGGTACGTCACAGACCACAGTGGTAGGCAAAAAGTGACACGCTCGTTTTCATACAAATGGAGCGACATGCGGTATCTATCTAGATCTATGTCTGAGTTGAGGCCTCTGTATTGAGGCCGAAACGGAAAATATTTGTTACATTTCTGAGGTAGATATTCGCTCGCAGATCCACCCAGAAGCATTACTAAAATTAAAACAATACCACTTGTTTTCTTGTTACTCTAATTTGACTTGAAAACGTAAACACTTATCTAACCGGAATCTAGGTTGAACAATTTTCGGATTGAATGTGATGTTTTTTTAATTTATGATGGACGTCTCATATTTAGGTCAGGTAATGGAATTTAGCTTTTTATTACTTTAAAAAAGGTAACTCAGTAGTAAAATATTTACCGAGGCTAAAAGCTTGTCGTTTCTTTTATTAAAAGTTTACAAAACTCGACGGAGCGGCAGAGCTTTTATTGCTTGTGTTTTATTTAAGTAGATTATTTTAAAATATTTAATTTTAAATCAACGTTGGTGTTATTAAGGAGTCGGTTTCCGACCGGACATCATTATCACCTAGATTGATTTATTGCTCGCGTACTTTGTAGCTGTTAAAGTAAAGACGCAACACGTTTCTCTGACGGAAACGATGCTTTCAGCCATCGCAGAAATATAAATAATGCAGGATAGGATTATTGTAGCTTACCGGATTTGCCGACTCGGGAGCTGCCAATAACGGCGATACGAACACGCTGCGGGCTGCTGCGCTCCTCCTTCATCGTTACGACGACTTCTGTAACAAATATGAATATTTCAGTGCAAAATTTTAAAACATTTAAAACAAACGGAGACGTAGTTTTTTGGCATCGCCGACCGCTAAATATAATGCGGTAACAGTTGCGAATATCATTCTCTGATAGTGCGTGCGAACTTGTTAGCCGACGTAAACAGCCTTGTATCTTTTGTTTACGAACTTGTATGCGTAGGTTATGAGTTTATCGCATGATGCAGATACATTTGCGATTATTTTCCAACAGTTTTCCTCACAGTCGATCAGCAATTACGGATTTAGTATTGGCAGAGGAGCGACGCGCTTCCGGTTCGCACCTATTATCCCGCGCGTCAGTTTCGTCAGCTGTCCCGATATTTGTCATGCTATTTTAGATCTGCGAGAAACGCCTGTGGCTTTTGGCTCACGATTTAAGTTAAAGAAAATATAAGCTCCTCTGATATTATAGAGGACAATTTGCGGTGGCCGAAATAACATTGGTATTGCGAAGAGAAATAAAGGAAAGTCTGTAACATAAAGCATAACATTGTATCAAATACAGACTAAATATGCTTAATGCTGCTACTAGTTGTAGTAGAAGGTAATCATACTCTACAAACGTCTATTGGATGTTATAAATAAGTTCAGTTGACAGTTCGCAATACTAGATGCTGGTGGTATCAACGTAATGGTGAAGATTATGAACAAGACTTATTTTACTAAGGGCCTGTTTCACCACTGCCTGAAAAGTGCCGAATAGACTATCCACAACTTATCTGACAGATACTCCATACTCTATCTGTCAGATAAGTTGTGGATAGCCTATTCGCCACTTATCAGGAAGTGGTGAAACAGCCCCTAAGTGTTTTAATATATCGTGATATTTAAACTACGCTACTTTCAAATTCGATTATAAAGTACTCGTAGATACGTTGCAGGTGTACATTTTTGAGACGTTGATTGGTCTGAAAAACGACAATAACGTCTGTAAAGTACGCGATATATTTATAGGATCAGATGTTCTGCGTCAGTAACGTACAGTTGAATAACCGTCCAGCGATACTATGCGATTCATAATCTCTATTTGAATGAACGATTTATGTTCTCTAGTGTCTGTTATTAATTTTAAAAAATAATAAGATCTACAAAAAAATAAAGGGTTAAAGAACATAGAAATTAAAAGCAAGCTTTTAAAGCTAGCTACAGCTCTGAATATCTAGAATACAAGAACCTATCTACATTTCGATACCTGGAAAACTACATTGATGTAAAAATATAGTTTTCGTCATTTTCCTGACATTATAGTTTTTGCAATTCTATTACACGTCATACCAAATGCGCAATTTTTGTTTTCGACTTGGCAATTTATGGAATTCTTAGTTTATTATTAGGTAGGCGAGTCAAATAATTCAGGAGAAAAAAAACTATCGTCGCCGGCGTCGAGTGGTGGTGGCGGCGACCGTCGCGACAAGAATGTCAAGCTTTATTTATGTTTGGCGCCAATATTTGTCGGAGTTTTATCGCTGAAGCCCGGCGCTGCCAAAAGAATCCTCTGGCGTACATAACATAGTTTAAATTATTTTTAAAAGCATCGGTATTATTAAAGTATTTGATCAATGTGGGTGTGTATTATGCAGTCTTTTTCAGACTAAATGTTGTTAAAGTAAGTACTAAGTACCTAGTTTAAGTAAAGTGAATAAATTGTATTACATTGTTTAAGAATTGCATCATATTATCTAAATGTTGAAAAAGCTGAATAAGCTATTTGCTCTCTCTGGACATAACATAATATCATCTTCAGATCAGAATAATGTATTAAAAACATCGAATTCTATGCTCACGAAAGGGCTAAGTCATTGTATAATAATATACAGTATCATCGTCAAATGATCCGGGGAAAACGGTCGAGTCGGTCTGTGAACAAGAAACAAGGGAACAATCGCAGGCCCAATAAAACCAGTCAGGTGTACCCGGCACGTGATCTACCTGTACAGTGTACCTACTGCGTAATCACTCATCACGCCAGCTATATTCGGACTGCAAAATATTAACAACGGAATTGGACTTTAACTACGAAATTAGACGTGCCTACCTACCTACGAGTTGTAGGTTAAAGCTAGTTTAATACCAAGTAAAAGGATACAGGGATAATTTGAGCCTCTGTACAAACGAATATTTAAAATATTATTATTAATTCGAGGCATCTAATCTAAGCTTATATCGGAATAATTTTAAAATAAATTTCTTAAGTCAGTATAGTGCCATGGTACTGCTTACATCTCGCTGCTAGCAACCTACTCGTTATAATTATTCATACCTTGAGATCGCGACGCGACGTGACTCTCCGGAATGTTCCTTAATACTTTGAAGTTGAAAAGCAACTCTACTTTTTTCTAGGAAAAAATAGAGCTTGAGAAGTATCAAAATTATTATTAAAGTAATTACTTTAATAATAATTAATAAAAAGTAATTACTTTAATCGCGTTAAACTTCATAGACATTAAAAATCTGATTCAAGAATGAAGATAAGCTAAATGCTTGTGCCGAGTTGTGCCCACACAATTTCACGCTACACTGTTTAACTCCGCGAAAGGTCAATAAGTCCTGCCTACATAATCTAAACTTAAAAAAAAGTTATAATGGAAGTTTCTGCCAGTGTATATCTATTATAAATATTGTTATGAGTCACTTGTCACCATAATAAAGTACCTAATTCAAATATAAGATTACTGATTGCTATATTTAGTTGAAAATATACAGTCTATGAATTCTTCTTTCAGCAAATCGCAGTCATACATCACCGGCCGTTTGACCTGGACGCCGATAAATTTCGTACGAAAGAAGATTACAAGCGTGGGATATGATCTGTGACATTTATACAGGAGGCGAACCGCGCCCGTGGGCGGCCAAACAAACATTGAACTTCAAAAGATCGAAGCTAAAATATTATTTTAAAGTTGTGTAGCCTAGGCATTAAAATAATTAACTAAAAGTTACTAAAGTTATTTTAACACAATAGACAAGGAAATTCTGCTACGCAAAAGTGAAAGTTTTTGAAATGAGAAGCTATGACACAGTAGCTGCTCCCATTTAAAGAAAATTAATTAGTGGCAGCAGAATCGCCTTAACAATTCAACAATTTCGAGAAAAACTGTAACTAAGATTTACGTTTCCTCAAATCGAAACAACAACAAAAATGTGGGCACTCATCAAAGAATTCTCGGAACCTGACCTGAATGTATTACGCAAAGTACGCACTTATGTAATTGCTCTACAAATTCTACAACAATGTTATCCAAATATCGTACACATCAAAGATGATTTGTTATTGCCATACAATCGCGTGCACACATTTTTTCATACCCGAGCAATAAACCTATATTTGCGCTGAAACAAAACCACAGCGCGCAGCACTTTCGGCTTTAAATTACCTTTTTGCCCCATATAGACGAAACGTAGGAGAAGCTTCCATTGGTTCTAATCGAATTGGAACAAAGATTGTTAGGTAACTGATTGCTATTATGAATTTTAATAATGTTAAGACGGTAACATCTGAATGTACCTATATCAACTGACTTTTTTGTACTTTAACTATAACTATTTCAATACTTTAATATTTAATGTTAAGATTTGCTAATCAGAAGCAATCAGAAAATTATTTTACAAGATCAATAAATATTCCATCGATGCACATTAATCAATGTCTAGCTAATAAGAACAGATTGCCTTTATATTTAGCGAGCTGCGAGGCGAACGCCTTATGAACAGAAAGAATAAAATTTATTTTAAGCCCTGTGTAATTGTTGGAAGGAATAAATATGTTATGTACTAACTAAGAAATGCGTAGTTTCTGAAACATTGAAGTGAAAGAGTACGTTGGCGTTGTCCAATAGGTATATGTAGTATTGTTATTAAACTGAGATAATATTTAGTCAAACCAGGCATTAGTCATATAATGTCCATCAAAATAAGCGCTCATTTGGCAGCTGACAGTCGATTTTCCAGTTTTTTCACGGCAAACTTCACACGAAAATATTCGTCCTTACACACATAGTTACTGTATATTTAGAAGGGGTTAATACACTTCAAACACATGACCCACTTAAAAAACTGCACCTGACAGACAATTTCAGATCCCGACGATTGTTCAAATCATCGCTTACGAAACAAATTGTTTAGGTTTACGAAAATATCGGAGGTTAAACGCTATTAAAATACCTTTTAAAAATAGCTGCAACACTAATTGGTTTTAACGATATTAATTATATTTTTATAGTCTTAAAATCTTTAGCTTAATTCAGTCAACTTGTTGCTAACGGTTAGATATTTAATATACATTCATCAAATTTACGGAAACATAGGGTAACTTATTTGCTCAGTTATTTTTCGGCTACTTAGGATATGTGGTCGCTGGCTACTACATACACTAGGCTTACGTCTATACTTACGTATAATTATTTATACTTACGTATATTATATAAAATATACATACATATGGCACCTTGGGCAAATTTCTGAAAATGTGCAATATTAGGTACGAACAAATTATTTAAACAGAATTCAGCAAAGAATATAATTTTACATGAGAAAATAAAATTTCAAAGAAAAGCAAAGCAAATGTTTACTTAGAGTTTGATAAGTCAATGTTACTTAGCTACATTAGCAGTACACGACGTAATCCTCGAAGTTTCAAATCGTAGCCCGCGGCGTAAGAAAAATGAGCATGTAGAGATAAACTTTGAACTTGAATTGAATAAGTTATATGAACACTAAATCGAGCGGGACCGTAATTTTTCCGCGATAAAAAGTATCCTGACCTTTCCCGGAACTCAAAGTATCTCCGTATCAAATTTCAGCAAAATCGTTTCAGCGGTTTGGGCGTGAAGAGACAGATAGACACAGTTTCGAATTTTAAATAATATTAGTATGTATGGATATATTGTACTGTAATCAGCACGCATCGGCAGTCGTAGTGGGTACCGGTTTGCGAACTTGGCCTATATTTGAAACCTAACAATAAATTCTCACCGAGTTATGAATTGCACAATGTTCTGGCTTTAAAGTTCTGACTCACTACAGTTTGTTTAGTTTCGTATATGTAAATATTTTAAAGCATAATATTATTACGGCAAATATCTTAAATGAGTTCTAAGTTGTAACCTGGGTAGTGGGTACGCCATTCATGGGTTTGAGCCAAAATAAATGTACCTTTCTCACATGAGTCTTGTGAGAAACATTTCTCACGTTTCTCACAAAAATCAAAAACGTTTCTCACATTTCTCACAAAGATGCGTTCACAGTAACTTTTTACTGATGAACAAATAGGTACCTATGACATATTATGAATTATGATTTAGATGTACAGGAATAAACATAGGATTCAAATATGTACTATCAGAGAAGTTGATTCCTACCTACATAGGAATTTTTTTTTTCATTTCATCATTTCACTATCAAAATGCTTTGCACTAATAATAAACAAAAATATTAATTATTTTCTTGATGTTAAGTGCGCTACTCACAGGAATTTTTTACAAAAAACATGGACAACCAAAATAAAATCAACAACACAACAAGACATAGAGGGAAACTGACACTTTTTCTTTTTAATAAAATGATGTCACATGTTGTTAGCTTTAAAAAATGTAGAGAAGTGGTAGTTTCTATAATTCTACAGCGGTGTAAATAGCGTTTCTCACAAATTGTTTCTCACAGGGTGAAATCTAGGATGCTTTTATAAACAATTTTTATTATTTTTTGATAAGCTAGGCGGTAAAATATCAACAAAAGAGAAGGCCAGGTACTATACGAACCTTTTATAAAATTCTAATTTTAAGCTTCCTAAGAAATTTTGGAAATTTTGAGCTATTATCGTAACGAGGTAGTGAAATGGACATGTTTCATTTGTATGGACAAAAAAATTAAAAATAACATACTTAAATTACTATGTAAGAAAAAAAAGCTATGCATGTTGGTGTAAAAAGGACATCTAATTTTTAATATACATGGTCCAGTGTAATTAAAAAATGAAAATAAACATGTTTAATGCAATAACCATAGCCACAATTATGGGTTGAAGGCGGTGGACACGATATTTTTTACTAAGGTACATTTATTTTGGCTCAAACCCACAAAACGAAATATGTTTTTATATATATTTTTAAATATATTTAAGCTTTTTATTATTTATGGATTAAGCTTTTTTTTACTTTAGTAACTGAGGATTGTTTTAAATATTAAGGGACAGCTACACCACTTAACTTAACAGATAGAAGAATCTGTCAACTAAGTTATAGATAAGCTTATCCGGCACTTTTTCAGGAAGTGGTGAAATAGGCCCTTATTCTCATTTTTTTAAAGACGACAGGTCGCTGTAGCCTTGACGTAACTGCGACCCATGAGGATCTATTGTGACTCTTTCGCACTATAGAGTATCATCCCTAAGTTCCCAACCCAATACAGCTCATAAATTGAACGATATGGTTGTGACTTGGGGTTGGTGCCATGAATTTCCTCTGTGGATGAGTATTCGTGGCGTATAATATATTCGTACTTATTCTCATAATAGTATGCAAAAGTGTGTGTGTGTATTATTATATTTCTTGCTTCTTTATACCCTAACCGTTGATTGTTTTAGGAAATTTGAAATAGAGGTAATAGGGATGATGACAAGGTGAAAGATATTTTGCTAATTTTGTTAATAAAATAAAGAAATAACGGTAAAAAATAAGTGTTTCCAAAATTTCAGCTTGATAATTTTTGTATTTTTTTTTGTAATGCGCCTGAAAAGTTGGATATTCAAGTCGAGTTTAAACTATATTTCTTAATATTTGTATGCCATTCGATAACTTATGTAATTTAATAGTGGAGTTCCCAGAGCGTAAAAATCGTGCAAACCTCCGATTTTTGCAATAGTGGATGAAAATTGAAAAGAAAAAAAGGAATGTGTAGCAGATAACATAAATAATAAAGTTTATCTATTGAGAAGTTGTGCTTTTGATTTTTAAATTATTCTCTTCCACTTCTAGTAAACTCATAAACTGTAAAATTTTGAAGAAAATTTGCATATTTCTTTCTTTCAAATATGTAGCAAAATAATAAAATATATTATTATTTTTTTGATTTGTATCGTTGCCTTTATTCCAAAAAAATGAAATAAGTTAAAAATATATGTCATTTAGATTTAAAATTAATATTTTTGTATGTAGATGAACATACCTCCAAATGTGCTTGTTGTGTGCCTCACCAGGTAAATGGCGTTCCTATTTTTCTTTGGTTTTAAATAGGAAGTTGAAAATTATTTTTTAGGCTTAACAAAGCCTTCTATTTCTAAATGTGTATAACTTTTTAGCTCTTACTTTATTAAATTTTCTGAAAATGTGGCACAAACTTTTCACGGATATTTCGAAAAAAATCTGTATTTTATTTCTTTTGGTTAGGTTTTTACAGAATAAAATTGATTTTTTTTTCATTAATTATATTTGCTAAAACATACTTATAGGAAAAAAATACAAATTAGGTTAAGAACTGATATTTTTTGTATTCAGGTAAGCATTTTCCAAACATAGGTCGCAGCATGCATGCGTCTTTAGTATGTACGTGAGATTTGTAGCACCCAATTTTTTTTCTGGCTTTAAGTAGGAAGTTTAAAAATATTTCAAAGACTAGAAAAAGTCTTTCATTTGTCGATGCATTTAATGTTTTAGCTCTCACTTAAATAAATTCTCAACAAATATAGAAAAATATTTTCGGCCTATTTTACACATTTTTGGAGATATTTAAACGTTTCTAAGTACTTCAAAGTTATCATTTCTCTAAAAATTAAATACGCACAACAAGTAAGTTTAACACACTTTTCGTTACAACCCTTTCGTCGTAACCAAGATAAAAGGGTTTGGGTGGACCAAACCCTTTTATCTTGGTTACGACGAGCGTTAATCACTTATAATACCACAAGAGCTTCAAAATTATCGGGTATTTCCCGATAGGTTCGTTGCAAACAAATGAAGGATTCAAAAACTTGACGACTTTATTTGTTTGCAGGGAACCTTGAGGGAAATGCCAGATAATTTTGAAGCTCGTGTGGTATTCGGGGGATTATTTTTCCGTCCCAAATGTCGGCCAATAGAATTGCACCATGAGACGAAATGTACAGTTAACAAATAAGAATTTGTACCTTCCTTATAGTCTTCTCCATCCATTTTCTTCATATTGTAAGCGTAATCTTTCATAATGTTTGCCAATTGCGCTTCACTCGTTTCAGCACTCAATGTGTATTCCCTCTCAGTACAAAAAGTAGTAAATTGGTTCCAAACTGTTTTTTTTTTTTGCCTTCTCGGTATTAATGGGAACATTTCCTTTGACTTTTTTATCGATGGTGGACAGAGAACAAACTCCAAATCGACTCATTTTCATGCAAAATCTCCAATTTTCACAATTGAATTCAACCTGTCAGTTTGACGTGTGGTTAATTTGACTGGATCATGTTTTGTTTTTTATATATAGCAACGACCAGAGAAAATTTTCAAAAAATTATCAGTATAATACCATGTAGGTTGTACCACGTGACGTCGAATGGTGCAATTCTATTGGTCGATATTTGGGTCGGAAAAATAATCTATACTATCTATACTAATATTATAAAGAGGTAAACTTTGTTTGTTTGTTTGTTTAATTGTAATGAATAGGCTCAAAAACTACTGGACCGATTTGAAAAATTCTTTCACCATTCAAAAGCTACATTATTCACGAGTAACATAGGCTATATTTTATTTCGGAAAATGTAGGGTTCCGTAAGATGTTTGGGTTTTTCTGACACAAGGTGAAAAAAATCAACCAGAAAATTTACTTATTTTGCGTACGCTGCCTAAACTATAAAAGATAGAACCATACAATGTTCTAAGTAAATGTAGATCTTTTAAATATCTACAAAAAAGTCCGCGACACACTATACCTATCTATGTCAAGTGAGGTACTACAACCATTATTTTATTTAAAAATCTTGATTTTTTTTGGACTACATTTAAACGCATTTATTTTACTCATGCTATTAATCTTTATCAAAATAAATTATTTCATCACTAAGTACAGTTTATGTATTATAATATTTTGTCTTTGAATGATAAAAATTGGACGTTTGGTTTGGAAGTTATGGCGAAATTAAAAATTGCGATTTACGCCCGTTTCAAAGTGGGCGCTACCAAGGCGGAGGTGCACAGTAGTAAAGATTATGACCGGCCCTGCAGCTGGTGAATTGGCTCATATACCAAGAATACCAATGATCCCTACTGATTTGCCTATACCCTTCAAAAGGCTCCAATTTCATGTAAAAAAATATTTTGCACTAACGATAAATATTATGTAAATCCCAGGGCCAAACATTCAAATTAGTAGGAATAGATTTATGAAAAGAATGTTTTGCTCTATCACGAGTCGGGGATCCCGACCATCAGTATATTTTGTTACCTGAAAATAACTTAACGTCAATTAATGTTGTTTATAGAAAAGCTCTACAATAATCGCTTTAGTTATTTATCCTAAAACAACGGGTTGCACTCCGGGACTACCGTCAGAGGTGAAAACTTATTATTAATAACATTTAAATATTCTCATCATTAACAACTTTGACATCCACAGAAAAACAATCTGTGCAGCCTGCGGAAAATGACTGACTGCGTCGTCGATGTTTCTGTGAATTGACCTGGAAATCATTTTGCTGACCGTATCTTTCCTGGGTAGGCTTTTTGCAGCGGTAACCGACATCCACGCGGGCGGAGCCGCGGGCGACCGCTATCTATACATTATAATAAAACTGTAGAAATGAAAATTCTGTACATTAAAGATATTCAAAAAATAATAAGCGGGGGGTGTCACTACATCGCTATAGAAGCCAAAAATGTAGTTAGTTTTTTGTCTGTCTGTCTGTCTGTATGTTTGTTCCACTATCACACGAAAACTACTGATCCGATTTGAATGCGGTTTTCACAGATATATTTGCTTTCTTCCAACTTAACATCTGGTGTATAAAAAAAATTCCCCCCACACCTCTAAAGGGACGAAAGAGGGGGTCAGATTTTGTATAAGACTTTTGCTTTAACACGAAAACTACTGATCCGATTTGCATACGGTTTTCACAGATATCTTTGTCTTCTTCCGACTCAACATTTGGCGACTAAAAATCCCCCCACCCCACCCCTCTAAGGGAACCAAAGAGGGGATCAGATTTTGTATCAAACTTTTTTCTTTAATGGACTTACTTTGACATATTATTAACTGTTTTTTCCAACTTAACATCTGGTACATACAATTTTTTTCCCCACCCCTCTTAGGGGACAAAAGAGGGGGTAAGAATTTGTATCAACTGATGAAGTAGAAATATTTTAAATGGCAAAACAACGTTTGCCGGGACAGCTAGTCTCTAAAAACTTTGCAAAAACCTTATAGTTGTATTTAGCTTAGCAAAGCAAACTTTCTTTTTTAAAAATTATGTATTTAGTTAATTTTCAACGTAAACAATCGGATAAGAGTCATTAAATAGCAGGAACAAGATTTTTTTTTTCTGGACCGGTTTTATATGGTGAAATATTAATTTTTAATTAACTAAAAAATTAAAAGCACAAAAAAATTTTTGGTAAACTTTGCAAGTTATAGTGTAAAAAAGAAAATGACACCTCAAAAACAAAAATCCATTCACCATTACAATTTTCGGAGGTTAAAACCTCTGGCGACTGCACTATAAAGTGAAATTTAAATTTAAAGTGCCGGAGTGACGGTTCCCGCACGATGAACAAATTTTTGTGCATCAAAATATACAATGCCCCACGTTAAACGAAAAATAGTTGCTCATTACATTTTAATTAAACTAAGTTTATATCTCCGACAGGAAAATTTAGAGTTTAGTGGAATATTTTAATGAACTGACTAGTCAGCACGCAGGTGGAATATAAACAAACATCTGAAATACATTGAGCGTGTTTATCCTTCCATCACGACCATCACCGCCCGTCATCAGCTACGATCAGCGCCCGGTCACATGGCCATGTGTCTCTATCATCGTGTCATCATGAGATGTCAATGATCTTTTCATATTTAATTAATCAGTAATCATTATATGGGATTTTGGTTTTATTTTTCAAACTAACCGATCTTTCCGAAGCTGCTAAAAAGTAAAATGTTTTAGGTAGTTATATTTAATTGTGATTTTTATTGTTTAATTGTGATTTTTATTGTTAGATTAATTTTGCCACCAAAAAAAACCCTCAAAATAAAATATAAAGGTAAAAAATACGGATCCAATTATAAGATATAGGTGATTATAAAAATATTTAGGTAATTAAATTGTACTTTGTTATATTAGTACGGGACCTAGAACAATTTTTTTTTATTACTATCAAGCTAATTTTTTGTGAGTACCTTCATTTTGATATAGAGAATAAGAATTAAAATAATATTGTCCTACAAATAAAACAGTCCATATTTTAGGACCATCAAGTCAAAGTATGAAATCCTTTCTATTTCTGTTAGCTACCACTTTCAAGATTTTTCGCAAATAAAAATGTTGTTCGTCTTATCAAAATGGAGCTACTCACAAAAAATGAAATGATTATGATTATTAAAAACAGGTGATTAAAAGGTGACGTAAAATATTTCAGTAGTCAAACCGAAAAATGTTTATTGAAAATCAGTCAACTAGTACTAAGTTCATAAAACATGTTTACCAAAATATATAACCCTCCGGTACATTGAACATGTTGATCGTTTACATAACACAGATGTTTATTCAGAGGTTCATTTCAGCGCTGAAAGGTGTTGACGAGCTTTCGTATTCAGAAATTTTCCGACGCTAGTTTCAGTAATCTATACTAATACATCGTAGTATCACACTACGTAGACATCTTTACGCAGATCACACTAATATCATTAATACAGAAAGCCTGCCTGTATGTATAATGTAACATGTAATACATCCTTCTCAATTAAGCGTCAGTTGACTATGAAACCCTAAAACGGAATTCTAACCAGCAGATTTTTTGTATATTAATAGGTTAATAGTGATATAATTTAACAGTAAAATTGTCCTACAAATGGAACAATCCGTATTTTAGGATCATCAAATCGAAATATTTAATCCTTTCTATCTCTGTTAGCTACCACTTTCGAGAATTTTCGCAGAGGAAATTGTTGATCGTCTATCAAAATGAAGCTACTCACGAAACATTAGCTTGATAGTAATCAAGCCAAAAATTTTCTAAGGAACCTGGTACTAATTAATTACTTCTCGATAAACGAAGTCCGGAAATAAGCATAAAGTTGCGGGAAACAGCTAGTTTCAATATGAATGTACAGTGCCGGGCGGTAGTTGTTTACAAACGATTTGCTCGATTTAGGAAGTCTACACTACATACACTTGTGCATGCCGAATTACTGGGTCATATCGAACATTTTGAGGTTAGTTTCAGTCCCGATGTGATTCGATGATAAAAACTATACCTTATCTACGCTTTCTTTTAGGTACTTATAACATAAATAGTAAAAATATATAATCAGTTACAGTGTATGTATTACCAGAGTAGACAGAATTATAGAGTATGCCGACTTAGAACTGATGTAGAAATTTTTAAATTTGACGTATTATGACGAAAATCGTCGCTAGGGTTGTTGACTTGTTACCTACGAATTTAAAACTATGACATATTCGCTGGACGTGTTCCTCTTTGGTCGTATTGTTGTTTGTGTTTTGGCACATGCGAATAAAATTGTCAGAATCCAATTTTGAATTTTTTATTTTAAATCAATGAGTTTCTAAAATACTAGAGTGGCAACGTCTTACAAACGATTCTCAGAAATGCGTAACCACTTGATAGCCCAAAAGACAATGTCACTTCATAATGTTATTATGTCATTATGTATGGCAGATATGCCTGCAGGCATCTTCAAAGTGGTGACGCGTTGCTGTCGTAAACTGCCAATCTAGTTACGTTAGTAACATACAATATCATTGTTTTAAATATTTAAAAATAAATTATATCAGCCAGCGCGGGGCACATTCCGTTCATAATCCTAGTGAAACCCGACGAATTTGACAGATATTGAAACCTGTCCGTTTCTTTGCAGTCGAAATACTGGTAGTTATGTCTATTGTGGTATTACCACTGAAGTATGAATAATGAATATATTATGTAGACGAAAATATACCGGTAGGTGACAATGTTAAATGCAAAACCAATGAAAATGAATAGAACAAAGGCCTATAATAATTGTAAAGTAAAATATATAAAATAATTATAGCTTATTACATTAGAATCGAGTGCAGAAAATTATTTTAAAAAAATATGAATTTAATCCCAAAATGAAAATGGATAACTAAACATTGTTAATGATTAAAAACTTACCTTTTCCAAATAATCAACCAACGGTAGGCCCGATTATCTCGTAGCACTGAAAGTCTCAACACACCACTAAAGTTTATCACAACTTAGAACAGTAGCAATATAGATTAGTCAAAACAAGTGAATGCTGGGCACTGTCACAGAGTAGACAGCGACGTGCGTTCAGCGAGCTCTGGAGAACGACTGACCGGCGCGCAGTCGTACAAAGTCTTTATATAAAGCTCGCTAGCGGCGGATTTTCTCGTCCTCCGAGAGCTTTTCATACAAAAATATCAGTGGAATGCGCGCCTAATTCGCTGTCACTACTATCCGACACAATGGGATCGTTGAGGAGCGTTGATCTCGCGTTTGCAGCGGCCAGCGAGACCGCTGACCAGGTTCTCTTAATCCGATCCTTATAACCTAATTGCTGAGATGTATTATGTTCTAGTTGACGGGGACACAAATGAGGTTTGATACATTAAATCAACGCATTAGCCATTAGGGAAGCGTGACATGAGCTATTTCTTCATTAAAGTTGTTTTTTGTTTTCGATATTCTGTAACCTATATATATATCGTATGTTTGTTACCATTAAATAGGTACGTAATATGTCTTATTTGAGTAAATTTTAAATGTGGATACTGGATAGTAGACTGTAGGTAACACCTACTCCATCACTTCTTAATAAATTTTCCGAAATTGTTAAGAACGTGCACTACTTATTCGTAAAATTTTCATTTATCATATTATATAACAATGTTCTTGTTTTGTTTACGATTTTCTGTACCCATCCGATAACATGATTATGTAATTTCATACAGTTATTAGGTATACGTAGTCAGGTGTCTTATTTAACTAAATTAATCCTTCGATCGCGGATTCTTGGAAATCTATTGTTATTCTACTGTTGTCGCGGTCGCCGGTGTCCTTATGGGCGTTGATAGGTTAAACGTAGATTGCAGTTAAGGTTATATATTGAAAACAACTGTCCTTTTTGACGAAATAGGTACTATAGTGACCCTCAGAAATGTTACAAATCTGGTAATGAGATATACATATCTTCATAGCCTTATCTAGGTTTGAGAAGAACTAGAAACACGATTAATGTATTTTGCCTCGATACATCTAATTTTCGAAATGACCTCTTAATAAAAATACGAAATTTGAAGATTATTTTTAAACGTTATTTACGTTTTGTCGCATGTTTTCTGAGCGAGCCGATAGCTTCTGGCCGCAGCGTATTCACGACTTTTTAGTCATACAAATTAAGTATAAAATTTGCGTAGCGTAATAAGCGTAAACCCTTGCGGTATAATTTATTTTCGAGATATCGCCTAAACACCCTGCTCTGTCATTCCTAAATCAAATTTCTCTTTCGAATGTATAACTATTACCTTGTTAAATTAATGTTTTTGTAGCAAACACGTATCTCGCAGCAATCATGTGCCCTGCAACATAATATTATAATATAAAATATGTAACTATGCAACATTCTTAATAATTGCAGTTATAATAATGTATCTGTTACTAATAGAGTAACTGCGCCTCAATCCTTGAAAGTTGTAGGGGGATGATCCACGATCCGGCAGACGCACGTGGATCGGAAACGTGGCGCTCGCGATCGTTCAGTAAACAGATTAACTTGAGCAATTTTTCCTAACCCTTTATCATGAAAAATAACTCAATTATAAGGATATTTCTTCGTCATATTTGATATTCCTATCGACAGTATTTATATTTTTTGGATATTTGTTTATTTATCCTTGAAAGTGGATAAACCGAAACGAAAACAAAGTTTTAAAAGGCAGCAGTCTTGATTTGTACTTTTGTTTATTGTTATAATCAAAATAAAAAGAAAAGCTTCACAGTTTACACCTGGTATTCTTTGTAGAGTCGAAAACTTATGACTTTGCTTAATTTTAAAGTCAACATTCAAGAACTAATGCCTATTTTAATTATATCTAGTATAACTATATCATTATTTTTCGTTAATATGATCTTTAAAATACATTAAAAAGACTTTGTTCTAATATTACCTACTTCTTAGAGATTATACCGAATAAACTTATTACCGTTAAGCCAAAAATTAAGATGATGTTCCTACGTATAGAAAAATTATAAGTGATAACATAACAATGAAATATGTTTATAAAATCTATGACAATAATATGATAAATTGTATTATTACGTAACCCTTTGATTTAATACTTTAGCCTGCTGTCGTTGCAGGTGATTGAAGCATGCATGTCTTTGTATTTTCATTATTAACATACTCTTTCTCTCCCCACTCAACAAACGAGCGTAAATAACCGAAGATAAATCTTACGAAATTTCGCTCAAAACTTGATTTATTCTGTTCTATATTAACACTCGCATTCCGAAATAGATTATGAAAACTAATGATGGAGGAAACGAGGGGAGGCAAGTCGTATTAATGCCGATTGTCGAAGTTGAAGGTGAGATTGTTATTTGTTGGTGAGCGACGCGACAGTAACACGCCACTTCCGGGAAATGCACCGGCGACGTATTCCACATTATCGACTCTCGATGCTGAACTAATATTGACTTTGAGCTCAATTTATTTACTCAAAAGGTAAATAAATATGTACTTATAATAACTGTGGAAGTTTCCGAAAATTACAGAGATTTATTTATCTTTTAATTGAAGCGAGGCAATCTTAATGTGTAATAATAAGGTAATCGTTTTTCGGCAACGCACGCAAGTACAGTACTACAAAATTTTGTATGCAGATGGTTCTTGTCGAGAAAAAATGCGATATAGATAGGTCTTATCCCAGGCCAACTACGCAAGTATAGTTCTACAAAATTTTGCATGTAGATCATAGTTCTCGTGGAGAAAAAAACGATCATAGATAGGTCTTATCCGAGGCATCCGAGGCGTGCATTTTGAGTTATATATCTTTTACTGGTTTGAACACCAAACAAAGATCGTTCTCCCAAGTACAGCAGCTGTAAGTATAATTACGAGTCTAGTTGAACCCAAACTGCGTAAGATGCAGTCTTTTCGAGTTCTCTACATAACATCAGTCGACATCGACTTTGATGCTGATGTTGCTATTCGTTCGTCGTTCGTCAAAACTAGATTAATAAATAGGGTTGACCTGGAGCACGTAATATTAGGTCACTTTCGCTAACCTGACATACATTTGCAAGTTAGTTACCGTAGTTACTGTGTGCTCCCTGGGGCGATCCGGATACTGACGTTCTAATTGAGTTACGTATACCGAACTACGTTAAGGCCCCCGTATACGGAAGCCGATCGATCTGTGGAATTTGGGAATAATCGTAGGTTAACGTGTATGTACCCAAGTCAGGTCAGATCAGCCCGCGATCAGTTTGATCGGCCTCCTCGAATATAGGGGCCTTAGGCTGCGTTCCCACCGGAGCTGAGCTAAGCTGCGTTGCGAGGAATGTGTTTTTAAGAACCAATAGAAACGATTCATTTGCCTGACCACGTTCAGCGCAGCGATTCTATTGGTTCTTTGTAAAACACATTCCTCGCAACGCAGCTTAGCTCAGCTCCGGTGGAAACACAGCCTTAACGTTAAACTTCATTAAACCGACGTATAATTCAGTTTACTATGACCGAGTTTGCGCGCGTTTCACAAAATTGTCACGCGCTGTTGGCTAATGCGGGACGAAAATAAATTTTATGAATGAAGTAGTCGGAAATTAAAATGATATAATAAACAAAGCGCTAGATATATGAGGAATTCTCAGTTGTGTTTATATTCAACGGAACTGATTATTATAATTTCCAGAAAAGTTTCTCAGAATCGTTCAACATGGTTCAACATAAGCTGAGGCAAATTTTTCCATATTGTTACTAGGAAATAATTATATTTAGTATGAGTTATGAATGTTATGATATAGAATAAAAATTATTAGGTACATGTGAGTATTATTAAGCCAAGAAATGAGTAGAAAGTAGCTACGCAAAATTTAATGTTCAAAACCACTATGGTTTTCGATAAAAGCATGTGAAATTAATTTATCAATATTTATTAAATGACGTGGTTTAATCTTTAGGGTTCCGTACCCAAAGGGTAAAAACGGGACCCTATTACTAAGACTTCGATGTCTGTCTGTCCGTCTGTCTCTCAGCAGGCTGTGTCTTAAGAACCGCTATAGCTAGATTTCTGAAATTTTCACAGATTATGTGTATCTGTTGCCGCTATAACAACAAATACTAAAAACAAAATAAATTAAATATTTAAGGGGGGCTCCAATACAACAAACGTATTTTTTTGCTATTTTTTGTCCGATATTAATAATGGCAATGGGCCTACCCAATGGGTAGGCACTTGAAATGTTCACAAAATAAAATTTAAATAAAATAAATAATTAAGGGGGGCTCCCATACAAAAAAAAAAACCACTTTTTTACCTATTTTTGCTCAATAATGGTACGGAACCCTTCGTGCGCGAGTCCAACTCGCACTTGGCCGATTTTTTATGTAATTACACAGAGCGCGCCACGATGTCGCTGTTGTCGCTGACCAGTAACCACCAACATATTATACAATACAGGAGTAAGGACGTCGGATCTATCATGACTCGTGAGCTAAATTGTCGCCAACCTGAATGCCCCTGATATGTTTATTATGGAATATTCCTGTAACTTCGTTCTTTGTTCGATCCAGTCCGTTTCCAATTAAACACCAACAAATTAAAGCTATATATATGTATATTGTATACGTCAAAACACTTGGTTGAGCACTTCAATACAATACAATTTTAGACAATAAAATAGTTAATTAATCCATATACTTACTAATATTATAATTTATGCGATAGTGTGTCTATCTGTCTGTCTGTCTGTTTATCTGTTTGTCTGTCTGTTACTTCTTCACGCCCAAACCGCTGAACCGATTTTGCTGAAACTTTGTATGGGGATACTTTAAGTCCCAGGAAAGGACATAGGCTACTTTTTATCCCGGAAAAATGTACAGTTGCGGGCATCATCTAGTATTGCATAATCAAGATTCAGTTCATTATTATTTTTTCTGTAGGCGCAACATGGACGAGTATAATGACAGATTTACAAGCTTACAAAAAAATTTCGTAGCCTATCCTTCCTTAGATACTCGTATGATTGACGGTCACTTGATGATGTTTGCGGAGGCTGGCGACGGTGTTGAGCACTCATCCATAACGCTCGCATCATGATTGTTGAATTGCCTACCTCTATTAATGACGTCCAGTTGCGCTAAATATAGTTACAATCGATTGAAATCTAATTATAAATCAGGCTTGTTTATGTTACTATATATCTGAATATATTTAAATTTTCCTATGTTTATAGCATATATCTCCCGGTGGACTGTAAATATAATATAAAGCTATATAATGTTGGCCGCAACTCCGACTAATTCGACAAACTTTTTCTTATAAAAAAATAAACGTTCGCCCCGTCCCGACACCTAAAGTTTCATCATACTGATTTCATCAGAATATGATCAGCCATTTTAAGTTTGGAGAGGTGACAGATAGGTAATATTAATTATATTATTAGTATAGTAGGTATAGATATAGTTCGTGTACGTCAAGTAAATAAATCAATAATATGATGTTACCTGAGCGAACAAAACCGCCAGTAAAATCTAGCAATAAATCAATTAATTGATTGAATGGAGTTTATTATAATTTAACGATGTCAGCAATTCCGTATAATCCTTTGAAAGCTAAATGGTCTGTTAATATATATAATATCGACCCCCGCAGTAATAAGTACATTGTTCCCCGACATTCCCGAGAGCTCGAGGTCCGCCGGCCGTGGGCGGAGAAAAACGACGTGCTGTAGGGGCGGAATACCGCCCGCCCTACGGCGCAGAGGCGTACGCGTGCGGTCGTTACAACTTAACTACTAAACTACATTACTTGCACTTTTTAACTGCTCAGTAGCTGCAATAATAGAACTTTAATAGAATAATAGTGAAGCGTCCATAGATAAAAAAAAAAAAATACGCTAGCTTAATATTTATGACTGACATTTATACAAGACCGTGTTATTTTAAAGGTCAACTGCTGTTTGCCGGAGTTTATTTTTTCTGTGAACGCTATTTTCTTTGTGAAATACAAATCCATTTATCAATATCCACAAGGAAGTCTGCGCAAACAAAGAACATCGATCCAATTCAGTCCCGACGTTTATTAGAGAAGGATTTGCTCGTAATTGCCCCATTGGACTCAACGGCCATTTATGGCTGCGTAAAACATAAGACCTTACATAATTTAGCGAGACGTGTGTGCAAAAGTACGAGGAAATAATAATTGTGGTGCATTGACACCCTTAGAGTAAGCCGATTTGTTTCACGACGCGCTTATTATAAGCTGTAATAAAATGTCGTGTTCCCGAGAAAAATGAAGACGAATTTGTAAGTGACGACCTCGGGGGGATCATAAAGATAATTACTTAAATTCGTGTTTGTGTGCGTGAATTTTATGATACATTAAAACTGTTCTAAATTTTTCAAATTCCCGAGATTTCATTAAAATATATTTATAGAATTTTTTTACGTAGTATCGTAACTTAAACGAGATTTGCTCAGGTTTCATATATTCGTATACATTTACTGTTAAAAAAATCTCTTTGTGCCTTTATATATGAATGGTGAATGGTGATACGAGTGCGAGTTATTATATATTTTCTTTAATTGGCAGTATTAAAATTATTATATAATCTGAACTAAAAGTACCAACGCTCCATCACAATTTTACAGAAATAGGCTTGATAATGGAGCACACAAAGATTAATTAGTACAATAATAATACAGCTGTTGGATATGTCAATGTTTCCCCGGAATCCCGATGACATTTAGTATCGGGTAACGCCTACACTATCGAGAAACCAGTAATCTTCGATAACAACACAGGTTTATGCTTCAATACATTTCCAAGACAGATTAGTTTCAAATCCAAGACAGGATAGTGAATCTATACTAATACTTTTACATGGATACCTTTACTAATAAAAAGGTTCTTGCTGTGGATACGGACGTTTATATACAATGTTTTGTCCTTGTCTGATACGCTATATAAGTCCCTCAGCTACATAAACACAAAACTTTGTTTAACTATAACGTTCTTTTACATACCTTAGTATAAAACTTAGCACATAACTCAAGGTTCGTTGTCTTTGTCTCTCATAAGACTTGTTCAATATGCATGGGTAATGCTTAGCACGTAAGCATAAGGCTTTGTCCACATCTGTATCATTTTCGCGATCAGATCTCCGTCGCGTAGCATCGAAGCGTATCATGATCACTAGTGTGGACACAAAATGATCGCGATCATTGAGGAGTAACAATGATACGAAGTGTATCATGATCGCGATCATTTTGCGTCCACACTAGCGATCATGATACGCTTTGATGCTACGCGACGGAGATGATCGGAGATCTGATCTAAGACAAGCACACCTTTTAAAGATATTTTTATTACTTAGTTGTAGATTCTTTGTTAGTAAGGGCAGATTTTATATCAAATGGATATATTTTTGATTGACACGGCGAGGTGTACGACCGCGACGTTGGGCGAATTGGGGCGCTTAGATTAAACTCAGGGATGAAGTCGGAGAAACGACCTGCACTGAGGTAAACGACTTTGTGACTGTTGTTTATAATCTTTCTCCTTAATTACGACTTCTTTTGATGGTATAGGCCACTTCTAAGTTTAAATTAAGTAATTTATTTTTATGTCTATTGACATTACCTACTTGCTTACTTTAAAAAAATCTTTTAAGGTAAAAGTTGACAATCTTGTAGGGACTCGAGTCTTGACGTCGTTGTTAGATAAAAAAATATCTACAGCCGAACATAATATAACCTCCTCCTTTTTGGATGTCGGTTAAAAAATGTAGAATAAAACGTTTGATAAAATATTATGTTTGAACGTATAGGACTGCTTTGAATCATCTTTTTTACATCGCGTAAAGTAGTAGGGAGATCGCAGACGTCACACTTTTTGTGTGATCGAGTCTGCGGCTTACATACAGTCCGCATGGCGCGCGCCATCAGACTGTATGTAAGCCGCAGACTCGATCACACAAAAAGTGTGACGTCTGCGATCTCCCTTAAAGTCACTTTACCGTAAATATTTTTTTATCATAGATCTTAGTAGGTATGCACTTACGACATAATAATTAATTAATTATTATTATCATGAGAAGAACGGGAAAAGGTGGGTAGATTTTCATAAAATAAAATCCGTGGAATCCACAACACTGTTATCTCAAGACAATCATTGGAATCAAACATTTTTCGAGTAGTGACAACATGTCGTAGATATAAATCAGTTATCAGTTATCACATAGCTATTCGAAATATTACGCAATTTCGCATAAAATCATTGCACTGTCTCCGCATACCTGGAAAATCATTTATCACGTGCCTGCCACCTGAATCACCAAATGAAAATAGTGGGCGACAGTCCGTTTATTTATACCAAAACACCGAGTTAAAATTAAACAGTACCAACTTAAAAAAAACGCCCAAGTGCGAATCGGAATCGCGCACGCAGGATTCCGTACCGTTAAGAAGCGGAAGTAGGCAATAATTTTTTTTTTTTATGGGAGCACTTCTTCAATATGTAATTAATTTTAATTTTATTATAAACTATTGATTATAAATAAGGATTATGTGAATATTTCAAGTGTTATTGTTTATAATTATTTTTTTCACCTGTGTTGTATGAGAGCCCCTTTAAATATTAATTTTATTTTTAGTATTGGTTGTTATAGTGACAACAGAAATCAATCATCAGAAATTTTCACAGAAAATAATCTGTGAAAATTTCAGCAGTCTAGCTAACCTCATTGGTCTAGCTATACCAATTCTTAAGATACTAACCGGAGGCAGATAGACAGATGGACTGACATCGAAGTCTCAGTACTAGGGCCCCATTTTTACCCTTTGGGCAAGGAACCCTAAAAAAATATTTTCAGCCTCCCCGCTCTCTTAATTTTCGATACGATTCGTTTCGCGCTGCACTTCGTCGATTTGCGTCGGATTATGTTTGAGTCATATAATCTTACAGGCGCCATTTTGTGCACATAATTACTAATCTCCTTTGATCACCAGACCGCACCGCGAATTTGGGTTACTAAAGTAAGTATTTCCCGCTTAAATTCATTGTTGGACGCAGTCATAACTTGGGCATTTAAAAATTTTATGCTTCCTTATTATAATTTGTGAGTCTTGGATGTTTAATTTTGTTTAGCATGGATATTATAATTTATAACATGAACTACAAAGTATAAAATATATTACAAATCCATTTGTGAATCAAATCCATCCCAACTAGCAAATTAGTCCTTTAACAAAAAGTCTAAATGACATTTAGTCGTATAGAAATCGTATAGTTGTAAATCAAGCTTCCAACATCGTGTAACAATATATTAAACGAACAATAGGTCGTATAAGAGCTTATTCATTTAATTTAGTCCTGTAATCGTTAACACGACCAAATTATATGACTATCCTATAAATATCGCAGTTGTGACCTTTAAAATACATATTTGATGTTGTATAAAATTATATTTATAACAATCATTATCTGGTTGTAATCCCGACCATAACTCTACTCTTTATCAGTAATAAGATTTCTACATGGCTATCATGTAAAGTCCATATATTTAACTGTTATAAAATACATCGTTATGTATACGTTTCTTACATGATTTTCGACTCTCATTATACGACTATTATAAAATATTTATGAGCCTAATATTCATATTTTGAGAACATAAATAACTGACTTATGTTATGATTTTAAAATACTTTTAAAACTTACTGTTATAAAACATTTTAGTTATTTAATGATATTTTCATGTTTCTCTTTTACGACTTCGGCCAAGAAATAATCGGCCAAGTGCGATTCGGGCTCGCGCACAAATGGTTTTATAATCTATGCCGTTATAGAGCAAACGTTGGCCAAACATTTTTCTTATGGGAGCACACTTAATATATTTTTATTTCTTTTTAATTTTATTATTAAAGAAGTGTTAACATAGCGGTTCTTGAGACACAGCTCTTGAAGACAGGCAGATGGACAGACAGAAAGAAAAAACAGATATCAAAGTCTTAGTAATAGGGTCCCGCTTTTACCTTTTTGGTACGGAACCCTAAAATTTGAACTTTCCAATAACTTCAAATCTTTAATTAGTTAAAAATTTTTCGACATCAGAAATTATCACCTTATTGAGAATTCGATAAAATGCATGGGTTTCCACTTTGTTACTGTACCCTTAAAATGGCGGATGATAAAATAAATAAATGGTAACATATGCGACTTATAGTCATGAGACATCATATAAAAGTCATCATCATTACCTAAAATCGTGTAATTGTAAAATCTTAAATATAATTAAATTTAGAAATATTATTTTGCAATTATCCGAAGGGGGCGTTAAAATTTTGTTAAAAAACGTATATACAATCGTCGAGAAATTTAATTTCCCTTAGAAAAGTAGATATTGCTACCAACTAACACCAAATACATTATAGTCAATAGCATTCATTCAATAATAAATATGGCAGACAAACTTTTACCAACATGATGGCTACTTTCTCTTTTATCTTACTTCAACAGAACTGTAAAGTAATAATTAGTATCCGCAAAAGGGTAATGCTGATGACTACTTCCCAATGTTTATACAACATCTACTGGATCACAATACGACGAAACAGTTAAAAAATTAATCACTTTACGACTGCTATACGAATATTTAGCCACTGAAACGACCATGACACGATCGCTATACAAATAAAATTTATATATTTTGCGCCTATTTCGCGTCATATAAAGGTTAATACGAATGCTTTATAACCAAAAAGGACTGACCTCAAGTTATAACCAAAACGTTGTCTCGAAAATTATATGACCAAATTTTGCTAGTTGGGATACCAGTATGAAAAGCTACATTAGACTCAAATTATAATTGATAAAAAGTAGAAACTAGTGAGTTTTGTTTCTTACTCAATGACATAATATGTGTGTACATTTATTTTCCTACTTATTACCTTTTTAGCAATCTAACAAAATTAAAGACCCTGATTACTATGTAATATAATTGTTTGTCAGTAAAAATGCAGCAAGTCGTTCTAGTCTGTCCATCTAAGTCGCGTGATCAACTGGAGACAATGAAACTATCACTGATACTGGTATTAGACGAAGACAATGTACTTAACCCTCCGTGTACGAGGTGGGGTATGATATACCCCAGCGCTAAAAAAATTGATAGCATTTTTAAACGAAAAAAGTATGCGAGTTGGTTTCCTCAGTAGCTGCAAATAAGACGTTGCTGCTTTAATTCCTACCAAATATTCAGTCTTATGTCTATCACCAATTCTGTTATATTTGCTTAAAGTGCGTCTGGGTATCACATACCCCACCTAGTACAGCATGTAGCTAAAAAAGAAAGTGTAACTTCTTTTGTTTTTATTTATTTATATGTTTAATTTTGTGATTAACTTGATGAAATATTATTTTCTGGTTTTGCTAAAAATGTCTCAGTTATCGAAAAAAATATATTTTACGAGCACTGACTGAACAAGATGATGTTTGTGACACTGAGCTAATGAATTATTCCGAACAAGACTGTAAAGTAATGAAGATCAAATTAGTGATACCGGATATGACCTATACTAATATATAGGAATACTGGGCATATTTGCAAAAAATATAATATGTCCAAATTCTGTATTTTACATACTAATTTTTGTGTCTAAATAACTGTCAATATTACGGAAACTTATTGTGCCAAAGATCTATTTCATATTATTTATTTTAAATTCATATTATAAATAGGTTAAAACTAGATAAACTATAGTCTTAGAAATTAAGAAGAATTTGATTGTAATAGTTGCCATTTGATTTTTATACTGAAGAAAACATTGAAGAAAAAGTCAAGTTTTTGTACTTTTGCTTATAAAATGTATTTTATAACGTAAAGTTGAATTTATTTTACCTAAGCCAATTAATTATTAGATATTTATAATGTATTACATATTAATTTACAATCACTAGGAACAATTTTTCGGATTTAACTGCCTTTTATTGTTGGGGTATGTCACACCCCACATAGTACAGCATGGTGAGATTAGTCACCTAGTACACGGAGGGTTAACAGTATTATCATAATAAAATGTATTAAAGTACACGACGTTATAAACGGATTTCAGGGTTGTCCCAAAGAAACAATTTTCGTTTTAAAATATGTGGACATGTCAAGTACGTATTGAGTTGATATTTACGATAATGACGGGGGATGGCTGATATGCGCGCCTATGTGATGAATCGCGATGCCTCGCTGAAGTAAAATATTTGTTGCAGTCTGTCGTACCTCGGTCGAGACAAATATATCATTTTGACAAGCAGTGCACCACTCATTGTATCCTTACAGTGCTAATCTGAAAAGTTATATTTTACAAGTAAAAGTGGAATTAAATTACTTAATATTACTTTTACTTCCCTAGATTAATAATATAGTAAAAACTTCAGTTATCATAACATAATAATTGAGTATTTCAAAAAGAAAAAAAATTGATTTTTTAATGTATTTTAAAACCTCATTATTAATAATATTGATATTTAATGCAAAAACCTTTAAAAAATGCTTTTTCAATTAATTATAAGCAATTAAAAATTCATGAAATTTAAATAAAATCACGTGACATAGAAACGCGCCATGATTGAGATGTGACGTTAAAATGTTAAATACATTTCAGTAGTATACGGCAATATTACCCTTATTTCGTTAATAATTAAGGTCAAAATTGTTTGCGCTAACTATGTTTATTGTTTGCGATAACTATTATGCCATGTACGTAGCTAAACTTTTTTTAACATTGTGACGTCACACGCGCTCGTGCCAGAGTGTCGGCGTGTCTTCGGTATTTACTATTTTTATTTTGAAATAACTTTTGAATTATTGCGAAAAACAAAAAAACAAAATTTGTTTGTTATCAAACTTATATATATGATCTTTCCATTTAAGTATCAAAAAAAAGTTTTTGTTGAAATACTCAATTATAGTTGTTTAAGTATGCCCTAGAAATTCCGTAGACCGTAGACAAAGCGTAGCACCTAGCAGCTGACCATTGAAAGTTGTAGCAGGCGTAGAGCTTCTACGACAATCTACGACGATGCAATGCTGATATTACATAACCTCCTCCTTTTTGGAAGTCTGTTAAAAACAATATATTTTTTTAACGTTTGACAACCCTAGGATGCAGATACGTATTGAAGTCATTCACCGTCTAAGTAAATTATTGCTACTGTAACAGGCTAACGAGGGAAAACAATGAACCTAAGTTTATGAGGTTGGAAAATTTCCTGCTGGAAATGTAGAGTACCTATTCTGCATTGCAGATGTTCTATTTACTAAGGAGCCTTTGTTAATGGATTGCTGTAGCACTTCGCAAAGATTGTATTTATATGATAATATGTAGATTGGCATTTAATTAAGTAAATACCTACAAATATTGATTTTTTGTACTAATTAAAGCTTAACTAGTTTATGTGTAGATTATTTCCTATTTCTGTATGAACTTTAACGTAGTAATATACTTAATAGGTATAAAAATATTTTAATTCAAATAAAAGGGGAAAACAAAAATAACTTGTAATTTCGTTTGAATCGTTCACATTTAGATATCCTTGGCCTTTATGCCATGTTATTATAAGACTTTGAGAACTTTCTTAGAATCCAATAACACCTATTTCCATCTTAAGTTTAATTCTTTCATGAAGAAATAAAGCAAGGTGTAAACGAGTTATAAATTATTTTGAAATATATTGCGGAGCCAAGGCTTGCATAAATTCATAAATGAGTGAAATTATAATCTCTAGGTTCATAAGTTTTATTGTTTGCATTAGAAATATAATAAAAAGTGGACGTTCGATACGCATCATATTGATAAGATAAATAGCCATATCACGGGCTAAAAGTTTCAGAAGTATGTAAAGTTCCTCCGAGTAATCAAATAATATTATCAAAATTAAATTGTCAAAAGCAGCAAAACATTAGTTAGAAGCTGCTGGTCAACGCATATATTATCAAATCCAGCATAATATATCGATTTCGATAAACTGATCTCCTTTATGTAATGGGGGTATGGCGATGTCGTGTGTTTCCCCGCACGAGACCGGCGGCGGGCGGTCATCAGGCTCACGTTTGCCTCACGTTTACTGAAAATTTCCACGCGATACGTGTTGCGTAACGCTTTGTTCTATAATCCTTGCGTTTCATATTTTAATGTTAAAAACAGACGAACATATAACCTCCTCCTTTTTGGAAGTCGGTTAATAAAAACGATCAAAACGCTCAAAATAGGACGTATTTTGAGCGTTTTGATCGTTTTTAACATTAAATAGAACGTGAGGAATATGATTAACCTTCAATTTATGGTTAAGTGTATTATTATCATTTATCAAATATAGCTTGAGCAAAAGCGTTATGGTCTTCTGAATTAATCAGAGGTTGATTATAAAAGCGCGCAAAACAAAGCGAGTTGACCAGCCTGCCGTTTTCTTAAACAGATCTAGTGACACTCCGGCCCTGCCGGCACACGAGGTAACGGCGTCCCGTGTGCTGTGTGCTGTAAATATGTTCACGTCCACGCCGCTACTGCTCAGAGTCTGTTTGATCCAGCGGATTATGGTCTGGAAACTCGCGTTGTGAATGGCCTTCTTAAAAGTAAGATTTAATTTATCTGTATTTACATGATTTCGATATTTATTAGTTATTTCCAAATACGATAGCACCGCGAGTGCAGGACAAATTGAGGGCTTGTCTCTAAAGAATGGAATAATAAGTCTTGGGTTTTGCCTATTCGGCATTGAAGTTTTAAGGGGAGCTAGTTCAAGAAACGGACGATTTTCAAGATTTAAACGGGACGGGAGACAAAAATATAGTAATTTAAATTCTGAAAAAAATATATGTGTTAGTTAAGGATCTAACATATTGGAATTCATATTCCATTACACAATATCATGAACTTAACTCGATAGAAAAAAAATCCCAAAGTTACCTCTTCTTTTAATGAAATTGCCATACTAATTACTATGTCCAAATTATTTTGAATTTTTAGATAATTTTTGTACTGAATTAAAGACAAAGAATATATCTAGCGAATATCGTTTATTTGACTAGATTTAATTGATGTATAAAATAACGACGATCAAAAAACTATAAAATTGCAGGCGCAAAGTGTGTTGAATGAAAGCACCAGCCGAGGTTCTTTGAGGTCGATTGAGGCCATATTATAGGCATTTGGAGAGACTAATTTTATAGCAGCATTTTATAGCAGCATATCTTCCATTTTAAAATGTTGATTACGCACAAATTTATTAAGTTATTTTAAGTTGAGTATAAACCTGAACCTACCGTTACTTTTCGGTGTAAGATAAATGGATGAAATAAATTGATCAGGCAAATTTTCATTACATACTGAAATAGCACCTAATTGTTTAAGTTTACTTATAGCTTTGCTCATCTGACTCTTTGAAAACGGTGGATTACTCGGTTCCACACGTTGGTAAGGTGGCTCACAAAAGGGTATTTTATATCCTTTAACATACGATAGCAGAGTGCTGTCGAAGATAATCAAAAGCCAATTGCGTAAAAAGAATTGAATGCGGCCGGCGTCTCCTGTCGTTGCCCGGTCTGGCGCTCGCGTAGGGGCGGCCGCGGCGCGGGGGCTGCTGGGCCCTCCTCGCCGACGTGGACGGCTGCGGGAGGGCCGGCTGGCGCTGGCCTCGCGTACTGCCGACGAGGACGAGCTCGGGAGTTGCCCGGCGGTGCTTGTTGCTTGCGCTGCGAGAAAGCTTGTTGAGTGAAAGGTTTCTTTATTTGAAGACCAGATCTTTCGATATTCTTGGTACTTTTAATATTCTGACCGAGATTTTCACCGAAAAGGTAGACGTCCCTTTTCACGCCTTGGATTGTATTCCAAAATTTTTTATCTAAACTGAGCAATATAAGCTTTTTTCGATTGACCGATTCCTCGTAATGCAAATTTAGAATCTGAGCGGTTTCTGAAATCTGTTTAATTATTTCTAGTCTCGGAAGATCTCCTTGGATAAGTTGCCGCGCTAAATTCGCGAGGCTGGCTATTCCTAGGCCCAGTTGATTTTGCGTATTCCCTAACCGCTTATCCCTGTTTTTTGCAGCCTCCTGTAGAACTGCGGCTACCTCTAGATTGAGTTTAGGCGCTTGTGCCAGCGAAAAGTTAGTCGGTATAAGAATCTTCGCCACAAGCGACTCCTTATATTCCTTAGCCAAACCATCGACCAGGATTTTACCCCAACTTTCAGAGAGTTCAGTGGGTATGCATTCGCCTAGGGCTTTCTCTGTTTTATTGGCCTCGCCAAGAATATTTAATATTTCAAGTGGTAATGTGGGGGTAGATTCTTGATTAGGATCTACCGGCACAGTGGCTTCTGGTTGGCTCAGCGGCGCTGATGTCGGCGGTGCAACCTGCGGCGACACCGGTGCAGGCGCGGGCGACTCCATATAATCAACGTCTTCGACGTCGGCTAAAGGATGTGGAGTTCCACAGCGAGATTCAGCCTCCCGCGCGTCGATGTATTCGCGCCTATTGTCATCGGATGAGTGCTCGTAATCGCGGCGGCCTTCCCGGGAGGAGGGCGCTGACGACTCGGGTCTTCTCCGGTCTGAATAAACAAAAGCATAAAGTTACTTTCAGGATGATATCATGTATTATCACGTTAAGAAAAAACTCAGTTTGTAACCAGGGTAATATCACGTATTACCACATTAAGGTACAAATAATTGACTATCTGGATAATATTACATAATAACACGTTAAGATAGTCGTTTTGTAACGTATCATAGCTTTACCTTAGCTGAGAGCAAAGAAAAAATTCATAACATTTTTGAAAATGAATGTGGGTAGTTTGGTACCTTTTCCTTTGTAATTTATTTACTTTCCAATCGCTGTATTTTGCGGCGAATATGTTCGTAATCATCCTTATTCTTCCTTTTTCCCATGATATTCGGCGATTTGCACTAATTATAATACTTAAACACTCTAGAAATTAATTTAAAAACACTAAGTGTTGACGATGTCGCACACGAAAAACGAATGAAGCCGAGCGGGGGTTCGGGATCGGTCGAGCGGTGAGTGAGTGAACGAGTAGTTTTTTAAATATTTTTAAATACTTATCTAGAAATCGTGTGGCGATGTTGTAGGTCGTAAACGGACTACATGGCTAAATATTATAAAGTCTCTCAGATGCAACATCGAAATAAAATTTAATGAAGAGGTTGTCAGAATAATGTATGGGGTTTATGTCAAAATTTTGAATTAATTACAATTAAGTCATTAATGTTCCACTTTGAGTGCGGCAGTGAGACCCATAATAATATAAATTTGTGTTTTATTAGGTAAGGTTGCACCAACTTACTTTAAGTCAATGAATAAGAAAACACATGGAAGTGACATAACTACAAAAAAGTGTGGCCGGCGCCATATTGCCTGGAACTAAACATGGCGGTCTATAGTGATGGGACACTCGGTTGATATTTGTCGAGGATATCGATAAACTAAGATGTTTTAAGTGTAATTAACATCAAACACTATAGTACAGCGATGCTTTAAATAAACTGATGTACGTCTTATCACTTTTAATTTGGGTTATAGAAGTTTGATGTTTACATAATGAGTAAAATTATTATTATTAGAATAAAAACAAAGTGACTATTGAAATGACATTGATTTTGTTATGATTATGTATTGTCAAACAGATAACGAGGCGGATTAAGGTTAAAATCTTTAAAATATTATATGAGCAGATTCTTCACCTTATATTTTTTAAGTTCGATAAAAAAGTGCATCACTAAACGTCAACCAATCAACATAAAATCAACCGGAAGATAAAATGGTGGACCGGCCACAGTATTTTGATTTGGTATAGACCATTATGCCGAGTCCACTCTATAAAAGTCAATGCTTTAAGTATAACTTTAACTATAACAAAATGTCAAATGAACTGTCAAATACCTAGTTAAAGTCAATAATGGACGCCATATTTGACGATAACCTTATCCTTAACTATAACAACGCCTCTGGTGCAACCCACCCTTAGTTTGGTGAATATTAATACAAAGTTAAGTTTAGCTTTCCTATAAATCAGGCTTACAGCTGTATTTTAAGTAGTATTACGCAAACTTCTTGTGTTGAATGAAAATTTTTGGAGGTACACCACAAATTAATCAGCATATTGTACGGAGGTGCTGCTGTTTCCAATTCGTCTGTTCTTTCGTCGATCGTCCTGAGATGTTGCCTTTTTTTTGGTTCGTAAAAACTAGCAATATATAGGTAAAATGTCTATTTAGGGTTCCGTACCCAAATGGTAAAAACGGGACCCTATTACTTATTAGTTTGGTGAATAATAATACAAAGTTAAGTTTAGCTCTCCTTTCAGGTTTACTTTGTTTTAGAGCAGTGTTCCGGAAACTTCTTTTGTTCAAGGTACAGCTAGAAAAATGATTGGAGGCACCACAAATTAATCAGCGTGTACGGGGGTGCTCTGTTCCCAATTCAGAGGCGGCGTAAGGCGTGGGCTGTGTGGGCGACCGCCTACAGCCTCGTGGTCCTAGGGGCCCCTTGGATAGCGCTTTTTTTTTTAGGATTTACGAGTGTCGAAAAAAATCTTTCAACGAAATCCGTCTTGCATCATCCATCAGAGGGCCTCGCAAAATATATTTTGCCCACATAAAATTTTGGTCTTGCGCCGCCACTGTCCCAATTCATCTGACCTTTCGTCGATCGTCCTGAGATGTTGCCTTTTTTGGTTCTTATAAACTAGCAATATGTAGGTAAAATGTCATTTTTTGTGGCCACGCGACGGTACACCAGTGTGCCGCGGAACACTGTTAGAGAACTAAGGGTACCATACCAGCAATAATTCTTATTAGAGTATTGAAATTGCTTTACTATTTTGTACACAATATATATTAAATTCGCATATAATACGGTGTATTAAACCGTTAGGTATGGAAGCCTTATTCGACAATGGGATATTAAGATACAATACCGGCATTATGGTGTATAGATTTAGCGAATTCTCGTAAACACGGCGCGACTGAAAGACCTGAAACAATGAGTCATTGTCGCACCCTGAGCTGAATACAGGTCAGACGGCGGGAGAGGTCGGCGCAGAGGTCACGTCGTGGCCGTCAGCACTTATATGCATGTAAATCGCATGCATAAATCTCTGCCTGCAATTTTAATGCCACATTTACGAGCTGACTCTCAGACTACTTTGTAAATTAGTTTTATGATGCTCTTAGTCTAACCGTTATTTGTGTTTGAAAAAAAACCTTGAGCCTGAGTTTCATATTTGTGATTATTCTGCTTAGAACTGAGTCAGGTCGTGGCGGACGCTGTAAGTCATCACTCATCACTCATCAGTCATCACCAATATCGTCTTGTAGAAAATGCAGTCAGACATTTGAATTTTACATTGTTTGTGTATATGTGTGGATTTGTTATGTCAAATACAAAGTTGAAGATACAATATTTTAGAGACTATATTATAAAAAAGCTTTAAAATAAATAAAATCACTCAAAGTATGTGCTTTCTTCACAAACTACACTGACATTCTATCCCAGGACTGCCCAGGAGATAGCCAGCCCGGGCTAGAATCGTAAATATTAGGTGTAATTTGTCATAAACAGTTTATTAATCTCAAATCTGTAAGTTTGTAATGAAGGGAAATGCCGCGTTGTTGGCTGACACGCGACGCGACGCGCCTGCGAGCAGATGTAGCCGCTAATTGTCACGACACATTACTCGGACATCGCGCCACCTGACCTTTGCCGGCTTCCACGAGATTTATACCAAATGTTTGGCATATAAGTCACTAAGTTAAGATGGCTTCGCCTTACAATGGCAATAAACTGTCCGACCTGAGTGTTCAAAATACATAGTTTTTCTGCAGCTACCATTTTAAAATCTTTCGTAATATTTTGCAACATATCAGGGCGAACAAATATAATGGACGGATAAGGTTATTTGGATCGAGTAAATTCAATGAAAGCCAAACAAAGGATCGACATAAAGGCTTTGTTTTTCAATAATATTGAGAAGCCCTTGGCCGATGTTATATGTCCGTTATGAGAGATATAATTACTGGTTCCATATTTCAGCCTCGGCCGAGTACGACATAAAGCCATCTTTCAGCCGCGCCCCTGTCAACGAGTCCTCCGGGATTCCCGACTGTCAGGAGGACAAATTATGATTCAAGCGAAAGTTCGCTTTCAGTGCCCCGCAAAGTGCTTATGAAAAGTAAATTTATAAAGCCACTGAAAGAAAGTGGCTGTGGTGCGTATTCAGTGTTACGTTGTACAAATAGCACAAACAACCATAAAAACTTAAAGGTGTAATAAATAGTTTATCGGTAACTCAATATTATTCAAGATTTCGAGATCGAAAAATATTATATTTTAGACCCTCTATTATTATTATTTATTCAAACAAAATCAAGGGGCGCACCTTGTACAAAAACATTTGGCAACAGTCGCGTAATACGATGTGAACGATCTTTCCCTTGTAAAAATGATTCATCTGCTTGCTTAAAATTTTTGCGAAATCGACGCAGTTTTCATTGACAACCATAATAAACATTTTATGTTTTGAACGTATTGGCGGTGAATTCGACTTTATTATAATATACTTTAGAGCTTCTAATGTTAAGAAGGATTGTGAGTTTTCATAAGAAATCATCATAATATCTGCGTTTACGCTGGCGTCGTCGTTCGAAATTCAAATTCTGAAGACTGTCCAGCTTCCGGCGCGAGTGCAACTGGCGTCGCGCCAACAATGCGCGCGCGCGGCTAATATGCTGTGGAATCTACCGGGAAAGTCTCGTTTTACAGCTGTGATTCCACAGATGTTGTCGTGGATATAAAGTTCATTATGTACCTAATGATTGTTCCAAACCGCTCGGCATTGAAGTTTAAAAAGAAAATTGTCATGGCCGGCTTTAAAGATGAATAAAAAGGAGTCATAAAAAATATTTTTGTGAACTAGCAGAGAAGAAATAGTTAGATATACAATATACATGCTGTATCCTACTGTAAACATTACTTTTATTGAATTAGATAAATACAGCTGTTTTGTAGACTTTGAATGTAGCAAGTGTCTCCCTCAAAAGTCAAAACTCATTATGTTAGGGTGATGACAAAAAGTATTTTCACTTTAAAATTAACTTTACAAAAATGACCAAATACAGACTTCATTGAATTTAAAGAATAATAAACCTACACACGACGCTATCCTCCAATCGTGATACAATAATTCCATGAATCGTGCTCCCGGGCAATGTGCTTTAGGCTGCAGCTAATTGTGAACAATATCGCGTAACAACCGTTCCCGCATTATAGCACGAAAGTAAAGGTCCCAAAACTGTTTTTTGATGATTACTTAAAAACTAAATACAATACTAATATTTCCTTTAGCTATTATTTTATAAAGTGTGTGATTGTAGTAGTGCAAGTTATTTAATGATAGTTTACTCAATAAGTGTAACAGATATTTGTTGAAATGCCTAAAAAGATTCATAATTTCGAAAAATAAAACTATCAAGTCAAAATAAGTGAATCGTGTTTTCTATTAGCTAAATATCAGATAAATATACAATAATTAAATAAATCTCAATTTCATTTGAGTCAATCGTCTTCCGAGATCGTTAAATACTTATTAGAAAACACAGCAAAACTGCACAGCCCGCTCTTAATCAAGGCTATTATTAAGTATATTCTAAAGATAAATAAATTTCATGATCAGGTTGTGCAAAAACAAACAGAAAAATGTTTTTTTAGTAAGTATTTTAGTGCCAACTGCCAAGATCACATTGGAGTCATTCATAGCACGGGGATGGCGTAACTGCTATTGTAATGAATCATAGCTCGTCAACATACCGACATGTATTTGCAGAAAAGTACCTACCTATGCATGAGTGATGAATAGGGAATGTTATTATTCGACAAATTTACTATTCGAATAATTCGAATATTTTACAAAAGTTTTCGAATAATTCGAATATTATTCGAATAATTAAAAAAAAAATTAAAAATGCTGAAAACTCTGAATAAAAATAACAAAAAGCTTCGTACAACCATGTACAACCTATTTTGTAAATACTATGAAGTAAGCAATTCTTATTTTTACTTTTATCAACATAAATCTTTGTAAATGATATAGTTGATTTTTATTGTTAAACACTTTAAAAATGTATATTTTAAGGTTACAGCTGGGCAATAAAAGAAAGACTGTAAAGTGTAAGCCGTTTTCGATCGTAGCACTTTTTACTTTTCTCATGTGATTATGCTTAGTCTTGCTAGGCAGCAGTTGAGACTTGAGATTAAATAATAATATGATATTCGACGTTATGATATCTGTTCATTAATACTAAGCCAGCTCACCCCGTCTTTTTGGTATTTTCGATCCACGTTCACCTAGTTCACCTAGTCGGCTTCAACTGTGTCAACGTGGCTCGAAATTATAAAAAAGGGCCACTAGAAAACATTATACCACAACAAAGAAAAAAATTGGCCACTTGGGGATTGATGGGTTATAGCCCGCGATATATTATAGTAATCACGGTAGACAAAAAATTTGAGAAAGCTTGAAAGAAGCCAATTCAGAAGCCAAAATTATTGACGATACTGAAATCCATGACTTAAAGGAGTTTATATCTTCCTTTTCATGTCTTTAGGCAAAAAAACGTCTAAAACATGGTCAACGGCGACGATGAATGGTCGTATACTCATTAGTTAGACTAAAAACAGATTCATATATATCATTAAAGATGTAGAATATTAGTAAATGGTATTATTTTTCTGAAATAAGCTTATTATGTTCTTATTACATGTTAATTTTATGTTTAATAGCATTTTAAACAAAAATAAAAAATATTTTTACAATTCGAATTATTCGAAAAATAATTTGGCGAATATTCGAATAATAAAATCGTCGAATATTCGAATAAAACTAGTATTCGAATATTCGAATAACATACCCTAGTGATGAATGATGATACATACCCAAATAGATACTGGGTTGCGTTCCTACCACATACTATAAATTATAATATTATTATGCTGAGTACTATAACGGGACTTGGGACAGAAATAGTACGCATGTATAATTGTATATACATGAAGAGTTAGTATACTATTTTGTCTAATATTCAGTTTGCCTTTTTTTAAAGCATAATATACTTACCTAAAATGAGTGCATACATAATTAAATTTGTGACGGTCAAGTTATTAAACTAAAACCTATAAACATTTTAAGATTTCTTGCCTACAAAGTAGCGGCCCGTACACTCGCCGTCTCAATATCATCGTCATGAAATAAAATTTATAGTCGCAATAATGAGCTTTATGGTTTTCGAGTTTCGACGTTTAGGATTTTTGTGTGGCACTGCTTTAGAACAATAAAATAGATTTTAGATGCAATAAAGCCGGCTGCATGTCAGTGGCGTAGCTTACTAAGGCACAAGGAGCCCCGGGGCTCCAAGCTTCAAGCGGGATCTCTCCATTCATCCATGAATGAATGAATGAATATACTTTATTGTGCACATCGCAGTTATTACAAACATACACATAAAATAAAAACACAATAAAATTATGAGAGTGCACAAAGGCGGCCTTATTACTAAATAGCAATCTCTTCCAGGCAACCTTTGAAAGAAAGGAACAAATTGCTGGAGAGAGGGTGATGTGCAAAAAGTATTTATCAGAACTAAAATTAACATAATAATAACAAAATTAAAAGAAAAACAAGTAATGAAAATATATAGGTACCTACCTATAAATTCTATCCTAATAAATACATACGGTACATAATAGATAATATGCAATACTACATACAAAGTATAATAAAAATAAATACTTTATAATAATCATCTCTGATCTACAATTGAAGATGTTTTGTAGCATCTATTAATTAGTTTGTTATTAATTACTTCAGCAGGTTTAGCACAACAATATTAGAAACGGGAAAGAATGGACATACTGACAGATATTAACGACAAAATGGCAGATTTCCTTTGTATTTAAACTGTCACCTTGTCTATTCTTCCGTAGAAAGAAACCGCTTCTATGGTGACTACTTCTATGATGTGCAGATAGTAAGTAACGTAATTAATAGGTTTTAACTTTTATTATTCGTAGGTTTTAACTTGCAAAAGTAAACGGCACGAGTTGTTAAATTTACAAGTAGGTACTCCTCTAATCAGAGGCCCACGCTGACATAAATTTTATGTCTTGCAAGTTGCGTTGGGACTTGCAGGGGCCCAAATTTTTAGCTATTGCACAGTTTTTATCACGGGCTTTGAACGCGTTGAATAAAAAAAATCCGCTACGAAAAACAACGGTGCGTCCACATTTGTAACATTTGCGTGATCAGATCTCCGATCAGATCTCCGTCGCGTATCATCGAAGCGTATCAAAAAGATACGCATATCATGATACGCCCCGATCGCTATTAACCGCGTATCTGATACGTGTCGTATCAAACACGCGCATGATCGGCAGAATGATCTAATAGGCGTCCACACTATGATACGCATACTTGATACGGCGCGATGATCGCGACGGAGATCTGATCGCGCAAATGATACAAATGTGAACGCACCTTAACATTCGTCTAGCATCGTTTCAGTTCGGCAGACTTCGGCTCGGTGTAGCTCGGGGCGTAGTGCTCGCTGCTCCGACCGGCACAGCAGTGCGGCGTTGGCAGACCTCGGCAGGGTGTTTGTGTGCATGCGACTAGACGTTTTATTACATGTTTGTGTGTATGCGAATTAAAGTTGCATAAGTTGATAAAAATTATATGTAATAGCTTTACCGCGGCAGTCCCCGAGTGCCACACGTATTTTTTTTGTTTTAGGTCCCCCGATTACCTAGCTCCGCCACTGGTGCATGGACAGATGGAGAATGTATGAGTCATGTGGCCCCGATCCGAAGGGCCCGTCGATCATCTGGGACACGGCTATTTTTTAACCGTCAATATGTTTCACACTGCAGTAACGACGTAAAGCAGGCAACTAGAAATACTACCGATAGTAATTCATACGAGTACTAATCATTCGTCTGGAAAGGTCCAGAGGTATAGCATTTTACTATGGATAGAAGTAGGAATCATATTTTTTATGAATTTCTCTGGTAGTACAAATAAATCATGAAAAAGATGCCGAATTAGAAATTAAAATGTGATATTTTATAGTTATTAACTTATTACCATAATAATTATAATATCGAATAATATTAATAATTAGTGAAGCGTTATAATTGTACGAAGTAAATTATAGTAATATTGATGGTATAAGTAAGTTGTCATTATAAATAAATATTTAAACATGAAATAACCAGTTGAAAAAATAAACAATTGAAATGTTGTTTAAAACAAAACTTTAAAAGATACAAAATATTTGACAATGTGCAGATATACTCGTAATATGTGTTACCAGATGGCCCATCTAGATGCAGGGAGTGTTCATCAACACGCTGGTCGCTGGGAGTCTGAGACGTTCACAACTGGGTCGACTTTTTCCATCCTTCCGCGTAGCTATTGCCAAACAATGGTGTTGCGTTATGTTTGGAGATAGGAGTGGTATATTATCTGTCGCAGTCATCTGGTTGAATCTACTATTTGATTGTATGACTAGCGAATTGGTGCGAAATGAACGCGCTAGACATGCAATAAAATAGCTGATTCAACAAGATCACTGCGACATCTATGAACTCGAATATTCACGTTTTATAATGTATTGAATTTGAACCCATCTCCAAAAAATCATATCTCGTTCTTTTTCTTCCAGTAATATAAGATTTAACAGCCCAGGAGAAATGTAATTCATATTGAATGCAATTCGAAGTTTCTTGGAAGTAATAACATATTCAGAATGAATAGTCAAATTGAAAACATATTTTACCGAAGTCAACGACCGCTTAAATAAAATGAAAAGAGATTGATCTTTTCTCACTAGAAAAATATGTTTGATCAAAATTTAACATAACTTTTATAATGCTCTCTTGTTTCGTAAAAAAAAAAACAGAAAATATAGTTAAATATTAAATGACTATTTTAATAGTGAGTTTTCCATCGCCAGTTTGCATTTTGACTTTGTTCTATAATTCATGTGTGAACTGACCCTAACTCGTAGATCGTGTCTACGCGCTACGGCGTAGGTGATAAATCTGCAGACGCCTACACTGGCCTACGGGCTACAGTATTAAAATTAGTTTGTAATGGCTAGAAAAATATAATTAATAGAACAGCACACAAAATATAACCATAGCTATTAATATTTAACCTTCAATAAAAGACGTAATTGCTAAAAAAAAGGGTTGTATAGTGTAGGTATACGATAATAATTATTAATAACATTGCCATCCCGTTTTACTACGGTTCAAATGAATAACTTCACTAACTTTATGAATACGCTTTAATAGAAAAAAATGATATTTTCATTTTTTATTGCTATAATTCTCCGCAGTTTACAAAATTTAAATCTGCATGCAGCAATGTAATATTTTGCTGAATACAGATTTAACACGATAAAATATAGCTATGGAGGAGCAGGGAAGTAGGTAGAGCAGTTATTTAGTAAATAAATTACAACATAATTGGTAGTAAAAAGGTTATTATTGTACTACTAGTCATAACTACGAAACAGAGCAGTAAACGTAGCCGGAAAAGACGCTCAGTAAACAATGCATGTAATGCCATTGAAATTGTTATAAAAGAAATTTAAGGCGATCGCACATTCATCAGCACGCATGCGCTGAACCGGCTGCATTTTAGAATTCTTTGTATGAAATGACGTGAAACCTCGCACATTCGTCCAAACCGTACGCGTCGCATTTTGTGTACTATGCATTGATAGACTTGCATGGCATCTCAGGTAATTGAAGTCTGTCAAATCCATACTTTAGGAATGCATAGATCTACGCGTCACGTGGCGGTCTGAAATCTGAATTGACCCTTTAGCGCGCCGCGCGTACGGTGCTGACAAATCTGCGAGCCGCTTTAGAGAATGTTGTATCTGTAACAATTTTTATTGATCGTTCACACCGTGTTATCGATCGAAACAAAGCAAATATCTAATTTCGTCGTTAAAATATATTGTGTTCTTCCTTGTTTACATAAACTTGCAATAAAAAAGCGAATGTTCTTCCCGGCGAAGGCCTTTTATTACTAGCCACGGTCTCACACCTGGCCTTGTCTTCGTCGGACAGCATCATTTATTCGAATCGGGAGATCTATCTCAGGATCTTGACTAATTCCCGCCATTATTGAATCGACGAGATCTTTCGGCGTTCCAATTTTTTTCAGGCCTCGCTGAAAAGAATAATATTAGCATCCTATTTGTAAGAGAAACTGTAATGTTTTGCTCGCTTATCCCTATCATTGAACGTTACAAGATCCAGCGTCTTTGATCTTTACACCTTTTTCGCGGCCGTTGTTGCGATTTTCAAGGTGAAACAAAAATGAATTCTTTTACGACTCGTAAGTTTGATACGCTCGGTAGCGCGAAAATATACATCGTAAATTCAAAAGCTTCGATATCTTCGGACTTCGGGAAGTCGTCGTTTCACTCGACTTTAGCGAAGTCGCAATTAGGGGTTTCGTGAAGCCCAAGAAACGATAGCAAATCGGCTTTACTGTAAAATATTAAGTAAAGGATTTAGCCATTTGATACATCGTAATAAACTCAGAAAATAAAACTTTTCAGAGAAATTAATTAAATCCCCTGACAAAAACAATGTTTTTATTTCCTGCGCGTGGGAAATGAACTGTAACGTGAGTCACTAAAAGCGCGGAACTGTGTCAAAGAAAACAAGCGGGAGATGTGTGGCCTTCGCCTTCGTCGGAGCAGACTGGCTGTGGCTAGTCACTATATCCGTTACTCAAATATTTACGTGACCCCGCCAATACATGTTTTCATCAATGACCATTTCGTTGTTATCGACTCTACTACGCAGTTACTGAAGAAAAAAGTTTAAGATGTGTGTTGAGAAAATTTAACATATTAATATTTCGCCTTGGCATTTTCTTTTGAGGTGAGTTTTAACAATTGGGATAGAAATAAACCTTTAGCAAAGAATACGTATTATAGTATTCATATTATAATATACTTCCGGTGCGACGGAAAAATCATCAGCAGAGCCCAGAGGTAAGATTTTGAAATATCCTTATATTCATTAGGTATTGTTTCAAAGGAGTTTTCTCATTTTGCCAAATATATTTTACCATTTGATTTAATGAAGAAGTCAGCTCTACATGTCGCTTATGTATAGACTGTGAAACTTACTGCTATAAATGTTTAATATTATCCAAGGTATATCTAACATATTCGGTTAAAAGGATATTCAAAGAGATCATTAGCTGTAATGTGGCTAATGTCGTTTTATGGAGTAAACAATATAAATCGTATTAACAACTCACATAAATCAATCAATCGTTTACTGTTGCCACGCGTACTGACCTCGACAACGCTAGTAATGGATATCGCTCTAACCACCTCTAACATTAACATGAATGATCCAATCACCCGATTACACACTTTCATAACGTCCACTACTGAAACTTCCAGAATGCACCTGGCAGTAGCAGTGACAAAACTTTAACAGTGCTAAGTACTGTTAAAGTTGGCATGTTTTGTATGAGTCTCGACACTCTATTCGCTAGAGCATGGCATAATGGTTACTTTAAATTTTAACGTGACGTGGCGATAAAATGTATTTCTGAATGTAGCCATTCAACATTGGAGCAGACAACTGAAAACTGTGGGCAGCAAGTAAAGTTTTGATTGTTTCATTTAAAAAAATGCATCTCATCTTCATGTTGGAATATAAACTGATCCTATGAATATCTTGATCCAAATGCAGTAGACGATAAGATGTACTCAATATATTATGGCATAATAATATAGTCATTAGGTTAGTGCTAGGAAGTTTCTTCTGAGGTCGAGAGATCATCATTCATGGTGAAACATGGCTGTCTTTTCGATAGTAGGTGACACACGAAGGTAAGTCACACAAATTTTATTCGATTCGACCGTGAAACCGCGAATCATGTCACACTTGAAAAATATCGTTAGAACCGATGTAAATCGAGCAACATCTCAATGTCGCGTGTTTAATGTCCCACATCCTGTTATGAGTGTTTTGTCCTCTTGTGTTCGGGCCGTGATGAAGCTGGCTAACATTTTTAACTACTTATTCATGCGATTTCCTGGTATTGTAGCGTATGGCTCTTGTTTTAGACAGAGGTGAAGACCAGTGCACCTGCACTGTAATTTTTATTGTACCAATAGATGACGCACGCAACTCCGTTGCGCCTAATTTCGTTTATCGCACGGGAACCGGTAATTTTTCAGGGTTAAAAAGTATCCTATATCCCGGGACTCAAAGTACCTCCATACCAAATTTCAGAAAAATCCGTTCACCAGTTTGGGCGTGAAGAGGTATAGGTGTACCAGGATCTGATGGCGGATGCGAGATTTTCAAAAATATCCTTGATCATTGGATATTTTTTTTATATTTGCATGTATCACACACAGAATGAGCCGCTTTATGGAAAAAAAATCAAAACGTTTTACTCCAATTTCCCCAGTATTGGTAGCGTCAATTTCTTTTTCCCTTTTTGCCATCAGACCTGGTAGTAGACCTATTACAGACAGACACATTTTCGGCATTTATAATAATATTAGTATGGATGAAAGAATCGATTTATAGGCAGATGTCGGATCTGTACGTTATTAGTACGGACTAAACCTGTACGTAAAGTGGTCCGTTATGTGCCTACAAATTAATTTACTTAGGTCATTGGTATGAGCTAGAGATATTAATTTTCAGGTAATTACGTACCTTACTGGTGTTATAACAATTATTCTACGGAAACCTAAGAAATGATTAGGTTTACCGAGTTTACTGCCGTACTCAGATAAATGTAATTACATAATTCAAAATTTTGACATAAGCCCATTAGTGCAGCACGAGTCGGCGCATGAGTACCGGAAACTATTCTACCTCAATTTTTTTATGCGATCCTCTTCAAATTGCCCTCCTGATGATATAAATGCATGTTGCCATGGTGCAACCCGGTGCCATATTGTTTAAACAAACATTGTTTAAACAATTGCAAGGAATTGTTATTTTTCAACCGGACAATTTTTTTTAAAATTTTTTATTGAAATACCAATAAAAAGGGTTCTATGACTTTTTACGATAAAGTTAATATTTTTAAAGATATGAATTTTTAAAGGTTTGAAAAATCTCAAATTTGGGTACATTCGACCCATGAAAAATATATTTAAAAAAATAATAATGTCTAAGTAATATATATTTTTAAATTCTCTATACAATAGTTAATAATATCGTTAGTAGAGATTTAAAAAAAATTCATTGTTTATATCTTTTTTTATCTTAGCAATAGTAGACAAAAAATTGTGTTTTTTTGTATGGGACACATTACCCTTACACATTTACTTTATTTTAATTTTATTATTAATTATTAAAGTACAAATATAATTAAGGATTTTGTGAAATTTTCAAGTGCCTAGCTGTTACTTTTATTGATTACGAGCAAAAAAGGCCAAAAAAATCACGTTTCTTGTATGGGAGCCCCCCTTAAATATTATACTTTATTTTATTTTTAGTATTTGTTGTTATAGCGGCAACAGATATACACAATCTGTGAAAATTTCAGAAGTCAAGCTATAGCGGTTTTTGAGATACTGTCTGTCCGTTTGTCTGTATGTCTCCAGGCTGTCTTTAAAAATATTAACTTTATCGTAAAAAGTCATAGGACCTTTTTTATTGGTTTTTCAATAAAGAATATAAAAAAAATGTCCGGTTGAAAAATAACAATTCCTTGCAATTGTTTAAACAATGTTTGTTTAAACAATATGGCACCGGGTTGCACCATGGCAACATGCATTTATATCATCAGGAGGGCAATTTGAAGAGGATCGCATAAAAAAATTGAGGTGGAATAGTTTCCGGTACTCATGCGCCGACTCGTGCTGGTCTACATACATTATCTGTCAAACTCTTCATTAAATTGAAGTTTAATAATTATTATTAAATGTCTCTGAGTACGGCGGTTAGACTGCTATTTGCCTGCGAATTAAAAAACTATATTAAAAAAAATCTTGATTATCAAACAACTAGATTATACGTGTGAAAACGGTTCAAAGTCAATTTACAATCCTAAATAGATCAGTATGCATTAACCCAGTGATGAATAGTAAGTTCAAATGCAATGTTTATTTTCGCCTACGCAGTCAATATCGTAGCATTGACAGAATGTGTATCGAAGTTTCAACTATACCCTGATTCTACTTACTTAATGCGACATTAACGCAGTTTCGTTCCATGTTTGATCCAGTCCTATCAAACAGAAATAATCAAACAAACAAATGTTATATTAAAGGAAGTTTGATATTTTATGAAAATATCATGTTGTAGTCGCAAAGAAAATGGACTGGATCGAGTTTGACATTTTATGTAAATATCAGTCTTAAGGCGTAAAGAAAGTGGACTGATGGAAAGAACAAGGAATGAAGCACATCAATATTGCATTAAGATAGAGGAATCGGGGTACTGGTGTTATGTTCTAGGCCGGCATGCAACGTCCAGCTACGAATAAATAACCTTTCTGTGTTTCATTGACCAAATTTTCACGAACTTTTCCGTACAATTCGAGAATTTTCCTCGTTACTACTTCACTGAAAATGAACAAAAGCTCAAAGCAGCTATTATGAGGTATAATAGTGGGCTTTGTGACCAAACCCATTTTGAAGTGTGTACCTTATAGACTACAGGCCCATGTCGAAAATGGATGGGTCATATGAACCACCTGGTGACGTACATAGGACGATATTAGAGCATAAAATAATATGATTTAGCACTATGCCGTCACTTGTAAGCTGTCCAACTGAGTGCTGGTGAGAATTCAAAAGTGCATGTAGGGTGAGTACATTTTGGTCATATGATTTTCATGTGTCTATCGATGGTAAAAATGCCGTTTTTACCATCGATAGACACATGAAAAATAATAAGAAAGCCCGCAGTGCCGTACAAAAATGATGCGCCACTAAGTCGGTATTTTTATTTTATTTTCTGACAATTTCCATGGTAAATTTGGTCATTTGATTCAATACGGCATAAGTTTCATACTGTTTGAATACAGCTTCGAATCAATTATTCCACAACGCCGTACAAAAATAATGCGACAATGAAAAAAAATCGAGGGTTACAACCCCCTCTTTTCCAGTGGTCCGGGGGGGTGATTTGAATCAACATAAAATTAATTAATTTTGAAAGTATCTTATGCATAGATAATATTTTTTTACATGCCGTACATTTTCGTTAGTCCAAAGGTTTGTAGGAGAAAAAAAAACTCAAGCAAATATCCATAGAACGAAATGTAAGAAAAGTCCATACAACGAAATATATCGATTTTTTTTAAATAGTTGTTTTATTAGGGTTCCGTACCCAAAGGGTGAAAACGGATACCTTTTACTAAGACTTCGATGTCTGTCTGTCTTCAGGCTGTAACTCAAGAACGGTTATAGCTAGAGATTTGAAATTTTCAGAGATTATGTATTTCTGTTGCCGCTATAACAACAACTACTAAAAACAAAATAAAATAAATATTTAAGGGGGGCTCCCATACAACAAACGTGATTTTTTTTCAATTTTTTGCTCGATATCAATAATGGCAACAGGTAGACACCTGAAATGTTCACAAAATACTCAATTTTTTTTTTAATTTAAAAATCAATAGTAACATTTTAAAACAAGAAATAATTAAGGGGGGCTCCCATACAAAAAAAAAACAAAATTTTGCTCTATAATGGTATGGAACTTTACTTACTCTACATTATAATGTACGGCATAATTTTTTCCTAATTTATTTATCTTAATACTATTTAAGACGAAGGAAAAATGTAGAAAATTGCTTTATTTTATTAATCTATGAATATCTAAAGAATCATGGCCAAATTTGTATAGGAGCTGGACTCGACTTTTATTTTTGATGTCCCAAAATAAACTATAGTTAGATTTGGTTGTTCTTATGCTCTAAACATAATTCCGTTTGAGAATTGTGTCTAAATAGCCACGATTTTTTATAATAACATTAACAATTATTTTGAGCTTAGACTTAAGAACTACCTTTTTCCCGACTGCGATGTCTACAAGTGTATATTCGGCGATCTTGTTTCTAATTATTTCAATTTATCTTGGCAATACAAATTAATTATAAAATAGGATACTGTTCTTAAGTTCGAAGGTCTCTGTTTTTCTATTAGACAAAAAATGGGATTGTAAGATACTGTTAAAATTTGAAATATAATTTTATCATATACACTCATAACATGACAATATTTAAATAATTCATTTTCACTCTTTACAATTTTTTTTTATAATATTCTTAGGAGTAATAATTTTTAGCATTTTTATTTGTAATTTGTAGATAGCTTCTAGGTATGTTTTATAGGTTCTACCGTAGGTACTTATACCATAAGTAATACTCGTAATCGAGTCAGCACTCAGTTGGACAGCTTACAAGTGACGGCATAGTGCTAAATCTTATTATTTTATTTATTTATTTATTCTCTTTATGTACAAAAATAAGACATAATATTTATAAAAGTGATAATAATATAACATTGGCGTACTTATCTCTTTAAGAGATCTCTTCCAGCAAACCATAAACAGAAGTGGATTTTTAAACGGGCTTTGGCCCACCACACATTCCCACCACTGTATCTCCTGTGTCGCCAGGATCGACAGCGGCATCCAACCACGAAAACCCTTTGATATGATCTCAGGGAGCCCGAGGGACATGCTAATACTGTCTTGGGACCCGCAACGAAATTAATCAGAAGACAATAGGAGGAGTAGGAAGATTCCAATTTCCCTCCCCATAAAAGCGGGAGACAGCACAAAGTTGCAATGACCGAAAGTCAAAGAACTTAAGGGGGAGCACCACGGAAATAAGGTTAATACTTGTGACTCCTAAGCTAAAGCTAAGTTAATATTGGAGTTTATTGTGTTTGACTGTTGCCAATAATAATTGTGGCAAAAACGCTTGAAGGCACGGAAGTTCCTAGCGCTGTCCACGAGATCACCGTAGTATGCTACTCCAGATGTACAGAATAGGTTGTTTAGCATAGTAGTTCTTTCGTCCTGCCAGAGACTGCACTCCCAGAGAACATGATGCGCGGTTTGTTCAAACATGTTGCCTTCGGTCGAGCACTCGCACATGGGTGATGCTACTAGTTTAAATCCGTAAAGTTTGGCCTTAAAATTTCCATGACCGGTCAGGAATTGAGAAACGCAGTGATCAATATCCATCCAATGTTTGGATAGCCGTTCACGAATATTAGGGAAAAAATTATAAAGGTGTCGCCCTTTGGTGGAACAGTCCCATCGTGACTGCCATTCGGAGATTAGGCTTTGCACAGAGTTTTCTAAAGGTTCAAACAGTCTTGCTATTTTGATTTTATCGCGAGCGCTTAAAAAGAACGGGTTGTCAATGTTTTTTTTATGATAGTACATTGTCGCACGACGCTGAATCTCAAGGTCAACGGGTAAAACTCCGGCTAACACAGGTAAGGCTTCGGTGCTTGTGGTCCTGTAAGCTTTGCATAAGAATATAAGAGCAAGACGTTGGCTTTGTAGCAACTTGCGACGAGCCGCGCCGATTGTTGCTCTGTCGGCCCACACGGGGGCCCCGTAGCAAATGCTGCCTAGGTAAGTAGCAGTGTAAATTAATTTTAGGGTTTTGAAGGAGAGGCCCCATGTCGACGTAGATATTTTGGTAAAGGAGTAAAAATTGCGCTTCGCTGTCTCACCGGTTTGAATTATATGTTCTAAAAATGTAAATTTATTTTCCAAGTAAAAACCAAGATAACAGAGTGACTGTTTGCGTTTAACGTTAATATTGTCAAGTTTAATGCTAGGGGAAGATATAAGGGACCCTTTTAAAAGAATTTGGTAAGTTTTATGCGCGGCGAATTTCAGGCGATTACGTTTACCCCAGCTCGATATTAAATTAAGACTATCATTGGCTTTAGATTCAATTTCGGAACGTGAATTTGCATGAACGATGAGAAAACCGTCATCGGCGTAGCCAACTAGTACGCACAGCGGTGGTAGGGGAAGACTTAATAAATCATCAAATCCGAAGTTCCATAGTTTTGGCGAGATAACAGAGCCCTGAGGGCAGCCGCATGTTAAATCTTTGGCGTGTGTACAATGGCCAAGTCGAAGCTTAGTTTGACCGTTAAAAAAATAAGAACGTATTATGGCATAAATATTAGAGTAGCAACCTCGATTTTTTAGTTTTAATAATAACATCGGCCACCAAGCATGATCGAACGCGCCGGAGATATCTAATGAAATGGCGACCACGTATTTAGATTCCGAAAGATTTACTATTTTTCTAACTTCCATAGCCGCGTCAACAGTCGATTTCCCGGCGGTGAAACCGAACTGATGACTATGAAATTTAGGGCCACCGGGTAGCAGGCGAGGTACGATGAGACGTTCTAGTAATTTACCTAAGCAAGGCAGTAACGTTATCGGACGGTAAGATTTTGGGTCGTCAGGAGGTTTGTTTCCCGCTTTAGGTATTAATTTTAAGCAACCGGTGCGCCAAATTTTTGGAAATATACCTTCTGCGATACATCTGTTGTAAACATGTAGAATCGATGAACTGGCCGCTAAGCACGCTTGTTTTATCATAATATTCGATATTTTATCCTCGCCCGCAGATTTTTTTATAGGCAAAAGGTTTACTATTTTACTAAACTCCTCCGAAGTTGGTAAATCTGAGGCCGGTGTATGTATGGGGTCTAGCATTCTACTCCTAATGTCGCGGTGGTGTTCATCATCCAAGGAGGGCTCATCGTCTGGGATGAGAACGTTTAGATATGCCTTCGCCGTTTCGTCTAAGCTACAAGTGTAAGAGTTGTTAATTTTAATATTTGAGAAAAAGCTTGGCTCATTACTACTACCGGGTTTAAGCTCGTGGTATAAAGAGGACCAGGGGCCCTCTTTATCCAGTCTATTCGCGGCATTCTTCAACATATTATTTTTCGCTAACGTAACGGCGGCGCGATAGCGTGACCTTGAAATGCGTAGGTTATTCAAACTAATTATGTAATTATAATTCGAACGATCGTGGCCAGATTTACGAAGATTATTGATTTTGCGCCTGGCCCTTCTAAATTCCCGACGAAGATTAAGAAGGTTACTGTTCCACCATTTACAGTTGTGATCTTTTTTAAGAGGTCTACGACCCAAGGCTACATCGGCACAGTAAACAAATGTGTTTGTCATAATTTCCGCGCACTCATCGACGTTTAAATCCGGCCGAGTGAAGTCTCCGGCATGAGCGGTAATGAGGGAGCGGAATAAATTCCAATCGCCGTTCTTTACGTTGTATTTATAGTCATTAGAATTGACTACGGTATCACTCGGGACCGCACGAGAAAACTCGTACACCAATAAGCGGTGATCACTACATGACGCATCAGGTAGGACACGCCAATGCCTAATCTGGACGTACGCGCTGGATAGCGTGACGTCAATCGACGATTCGCCCGTTGGGCTACTATAGGTAGGTGGTGCATCGGGGGTGTTGTGAATTTGGAGGTTAAACTCCGCAATAAAGTCTTCTACAGCGGTACGACGGTCGCGGTCAGTGTACCTAAGCTGGCCGTGCCATAAGGGCGAGGATGCATTTACGTCGGCGCCAATAATAATTTTATCACCCGCGAGAGATTGTAATACGCGGCGGAGTTGATGTAAATGTGGGCCTACGGTATCCGCGTACTGAAAGTAGCAGCTTACAACGTATAGTCTAAACTGAGGACACGATACCTCGGCTACCGCACAATGCGACGTCGAAAGGTTAGTTAGGGCCGTGACTGAAAATCTAGACTGAGGTGTGTATATACCCGCGCGAGCTAAGTTATTAATTTGTATCATTTTCGACCGAAACGACGCGAGTTGATATTGTTCTTGAACAAGTACTAAGTCTAAATTGTGGTCAGAAACTAACTTTTCTAATTCTAAAGTCGCGTGCTTGTTATTATGGAGGTTTAACTGTCCTATATTTAAACTATCCATACCTAGTAGTTAAAATAAGTTGCTCCATTTTGCTTTTATATGTTGGACAGTCTGGGGAGCCCGTGGGGTGGTCGGAAGGTTTTTTATAACGTTGGCAACTACCACAAACTGGCTTAAAATTTTCTTTATCTTTGTTGGGGCACGACAACGAGCTGTGTTTTTCGGCACAGTGATAGCAGCAAGGATTAGGATCGCGACAGAATTTAGCGACGTGCCCAAACTGTTGGCAGTTGCCGCAGCGGACCAGCTCAACGTCGTCCACGAAGCGACACATCGCCCAATCGATAAACAGTTTTTCTTTTGAATTGATCAGGTGTTTACGCACAGCGGGGTCTAATTCGATACCTATCCATTTCCTGTTGTTGTAATCTTTATTTAAATTACGACGTCTTACTATTTTTGTTGAACGCAAAAATTGTTCTTGAGACATATTCATTTCGCCATTAATATTTTGATTGAAAAGTGCGAGAAGAAAATTATCATCCGTCATATGTTGCGGTACATCTTTTATGAGAATACGTGGGTTACGTCCTTTAGGCGACTCGAGTCGCAGACCGGCCGATTTAAGCGCTTCCACGGATTTAAGTTTATTAACTTGCGACTCGCTAGTTAGTCGCAAGATCACACCCGAATTAGCTGTTTTTTTGACGCCGTGAAATTGAAAACCGTCGGCCGGGTTGATGACTTTCATCAGAGCTTGTTTTGTCTCCGACGATGATTTTAATTCCCCCGATTTTTCTTGTGTCGGATAGGCAATAACGCAGGGAAGCGGTTTTCGGGTCTCGACTGGCGGCACTGACTTCGCAAGTCTTAGTTTAAGCGCGTCCGAGTAGGAGGTAGAAGGCGCGGCGGCAACTGTTTGTACGACGGGATTAGTTTTGGCAGCTAACAATTCGCGTTCCATATTAGCGACCTTGGTTTCCAAGGAGGAGTTCTTTATGGCGAGAAGTGAGACGATCGTAGTTATTTTTTGAGTCATACTCATAATATCGGACTTGTTGGCAAAATTATTACGGCGAGACACGGTGTCATTTGCGAACTCGTTTATTTTGGCTAAGTACGAGCTAGCTTCGCGGACGAGCTCGTAATAATTGCAAGCATCGTCGGATGCGCGGCCTGTGTCTAATAATGACGTAACGGGGGACAGCAGAGGCTCGTCCCTAGTGGGTTGGTGACGCTTCTCGACAGGTGACAAAGAGGAAGGAGATAATTCCGACAACAAACGTTTACCGGACGAGAATGTCGGAGAACGAGGAGTTTTATCGCTTCTATTAAACGGGTTTGTATCTTTATCTGGCGGCATATTATTTTGGCTCGACATTGTGAGTTAATATAAAATTTGAATGTACCAATTACACTTATTTAATTTAAATTAGAATGAAACAAAAGTTTAGCTTAATAATCACAGTCAGCTGATCGCAAGGCCGGCCGGCGCCGCGCGAGCGGTACCGACACACACAATATTTTACCTACCTACAATTCCCTACTGATAAAAGTGAACAAAGAAATTTACTTACCGAGTTAAATCCAATAAAGTACGAGCAAATGTGTTAAAAAACTTACAGTACACGTAGATTACACCGTTACCTAGCTAATTACACACACTCAGCACGAATTTACCGATTTAAAACCACCGAAAATAATTTTTAATCCCGGAGCGCACGTCAGACGATGTTAACCGTACGGAGGCCGCGGGGGGAGAGGAACAGAAGGAAACAGAAGTGGATATAAAATGGTGTGAAAATGGGCAATGTACACTAAAGACACAACATTTAAACTAGTACATTAAAGACATAATACCAACACTTAAATACTATAGCTAAATTCATAATATATTAATATACCTACATACATAAATAAGATTAAAATAAACATACATATTATACAATACTTACATACAATATAAATGAACGTAATTTTAACATAATAAAAATTATAGATATTATGTGATATGAAGAAGCAAAATTTTGTAACTAAAATATTACTTGGAAGTAAATTAAACCTGTGATAAATACTCGTAGTAACGTTTTAATCTTAATTTAAATGTGGAAACAGTAGGTGCCTCACGAATATGATCTGGCAAATTGTTCCATAGTTGCGCCGCCTTACATGAAAATGAGCCCTCATAGAAGATCGTGTTACAGTGAGGAATAGCAAGTAGTCTCTTAATCGTACAGGAGCGAACTGGTCTCTCGCTAGGTGGAGTAAAAGAGAACCTTTCGTGTAGATATTGAGGTGAGTGAGAACGAAGCAGTTTAAAGAGGAGGATGTGCGAATTCCGACGCTGACGTATTGGGAGCCAGTTAAGATGCTTGCGAAACTCAGTAAATGTGGTCATATTTGCGCAAACCGAATACATAGCGAATACAAAGGTTTTGCAGGCGTTCCAGTTTGTTTAGTAACACTTCGGTCAGGTCTAAGTAAACCACATCAGCATAGTCAAGCAACGGAAGAATGAGCGATTGTACCAGTAGCAACTTAGTCTGGAAAGGGAGAAAATTCTGGAGCCGCTTAAGTAAATGCATAGCACTATTTACACGGCTGCTAACACTGTTTATCTGAGCACACCAAGATAAGTTGGAGTCAAAAATTACACCCAAATTTTTCGCCTCGTTGGATATCTGGATTATGTTGCCATTACAGTTAATATTCTCTAGGCTATGGAAGTCAACTCTGCTATGAATTTGTTTGCTGCCTATGATAACAGCTTGCGATTTGTTAGGGTTTACAAGGAGACCGAAGGTATTTGCAAAATCGTTTATTCTCGCAAGGTCCTCGTTCAACTGGCGTATCGCATTATTTATCTCTGTCACTGTGCTGTGTGTGTATATTTGCAGATCGTCTGCATAAAGGTGGAAGAACGAGATAATGAGTCGCGACAATTCATTTATAAATAAAGAGAAAAGTGTGGGTGATAGTACTCCACCCTGAGGAACCCCAGCGATAAGTTCAAGCCAATTAGATATTAAATCGGATGTAAAGATACGCTGCTGGCGACCTCTCAAGTAGGAATCAAACCATTTGAGTGCCGGATCCGACACACCAATCGAACGAAGTATACCCAGCAAGACATCATGATCCACAGAGTTAAATGCACTGCTGAAATCCAGAAGAACGACTATTGTCAGCTGTCTATTGTCCATGGCCTGACGGATATCATCAGACACCTTCAGCAGTGCAGTAGTAGTGCTATGCCCTGCACGAAAACCGGATTGAAACGAATTAATCAATTGATTTTCGGCTAAGTATTTAGTTAGCTGCTTGTTCACTGCTTGCTCCAGGATCTTGGACAGGATAGGCAAAATTGAAATAGGACGAAAGTGTGAAGGAGAATCTGGATTGGAAACTTTGGGTAAAGGAATTACATGGGCTTTTTTCCAGGGAGAGGGAACAGTGTTAGTACTTAAAGAGAAGTTAAGTATGTGAGTAATAATAGGAGTGAGTAAGTCAGCTACTGGTACAATCATATCTTTGCTTATCTCATCACACCCAAATGCTTTAGATGAGATTTTTAAGAGGCAATCACGTACCTCACTTTCAAAGGAAAAAGGTGCATGAGTAAAGTTTTTACGCTCTGACAGTAACCGAAGACAGTTCAATTTGTTTTGCGGGTCCAATAAGAGAGGAGGATCAGTAAAATATTTGTTCAGTAGATTGACATCTTTAAAGTTAACTGGAACCCTAGCTGTAGACCCTCCAATCCCAAGGGACGCAAGCAATTTCCAAGTCTGGGCAGTAGGTAAGTTTTCTATAGTTAGTGTATGTACCGACGTTTAGCATCACGACACTTCCTATTGCAAAGATTGCGTAGTTTTTTATATCGTTCATTATTCGATTCGGATGGGTATCGTTTGCATTTTATTTTGGCCTTGTCCCGTTTAACCATTAAAGCCTTTACCTCAGAATTAAGCCAAGGAGCTGGAATTCGTTTAGCACGTATCTGTTTTACTGGTGCGTGTGTATAGTAAATGTTTGTTATTTTGTGCTCTTATATCGTCCTATGTACGTCACCAGGTGGTTCATATTATGATCCATCCATTTTCGACATGGGCCTGTAGTCTATAATCATTATAGACATTTTTTTTGCCGTTATTTAAGGACCTTTGAGTAGAGATAGTACAAGCGCGTAATTTGCCTATGTCAATTAGTGAAAAAACAACATTATTTTACCTTAAAAGGCTAAACGTATAAATATGTAGAGATGAATCACACGATCAAGATCATGTGTTGTAAATAGAGCAGACGGGCGCCGCAGCGAGCGCCGAGCTAAAGATTTAAGGTCAGATTTCAGACTGTTTTTTGTTTCAATTGCAAGGACTACCTCATCCGATCACTTACTAATCGCTCTCGGACAGTTCTAGGTTTAGCGAGCCACTTCCTGGATGAGTTTATTATAAATCAAGGGATAACACTGTGAGCCAGGAAATATCTATTTGCCGTTGCCTAAAATTTACTCAGTTTTTGCGTGAAAAAGTTTTGCGTGCGCACACAATATATTAGTATTAGGTATATTATGTTCAATATTTATTTGTTATTTTATATTAGTCGGTAGGTAGTTTTAGTTTCTATAAATGCCTTCTATAAATTACCTACATGTAGTCACGTACCGAACGATACGTTTTCGGAAATCCACTTTATAGAATTTCATACATATATGAAAAAACAGAGTCGTTACCTGCTATTTATGTTGAATACCAATGTCGGCTATAAATTACAGAATGTTTGGTCTGTAAATATCATAAATTTTTAATAGTCTTTGATGTGTGCGATGGAAAAAATTAGGTGTGTATTATAAACATTCGTGATGGAGATAGGAAATCTAGAGACACTGGACGCGCTAAACCTGATGACTGAGTGTTTGTTTGTCACTCACGTAAATATAGGCCATCTTTAATTTAGCGGAAAAAAATAAAGCAAAGTGACACATCAATGCCGCAAATAAAAATAGGTATTTTCTGATTAAAATTTGCTTACCGTTTGTGTACGTGATTTTCAGATTCTGGAAAAGAAAGTCTTTATATAAGGACAATATTTCAATGGCTAGTCAACAACCAAACACTTGAACGAGCCCGATTTTCATACATCTTTGTGCATTTATTCGTCAATATTCATGATTCATCCATAAATCTTTTCAGATTGTGTTTGAATTTTCTGTCGATCCGGGTGTCCACTCCGTATTCGAGTACCGAAAAAGAATTGTTAACATTTATTTTCTGTAAGGGTGAACCGTGAAAGCACGCCTTGGGTCGTCGAACTTAATATATCCATACTTTTCACATTGTTTTGAATTTCAAGTCGGTTTTTCGGGGGTTATTTATTGTTTTGGAGTAAACACAGGACAGTGGCCAAAGTACCATGCAATTCCGAGGGCACATATTTATTTGCCATCGCTTCTTGAATGTCATGTTTATTTGTTTCTTAATGCAAAAATACATTATGATTTCAGATTGCTTTTGAATGAAAGTCTTACAATTTATACGGTACAAATTGCTAAATATTATTGTTGCGTTAACTTTTATTGTTATACGAGTAGTTCGAGTAGGAGAAGATGAACAATAGATTACGGGAGATTTAGGGCCTGTTTCACCACTTTCTGATAAAGTTCCGAATAGGCTATTACCACTTTTTTGACAGATTCTCCATACTTGATCTGTCAAGTTAATTGGTGGATAGCCTATCTGGTACTTATCAGGAAGTGGTGAAACAGGCCCTTAATATAATAGTGAAAATAATAACCACCTTCAGAGTCCAGTGCGAATTGCGAATGAAAAACGTATCGCATACATTGAGATGTATCGCATATTAATTTAATTTCATCACGGATGTTTGCTATCGAGTTCATATTAGATTTTATTTTTAATATATCCCGTCGGTATATTCGCCGTGGCGCCACATTAGCTGCATTTAAATCGTCGCTTCACTTTTACTAGCGTTTTCCCCTGACTCCGCCCACGTGGTCCCTCATTAAACAGCTAATATTTTTTTTCAGCCCATCTACTTTGACAACTGGGTGGGGCAAATTTATGTAGCATGCGTTGAAGAACTAGTATATTTAAAAACTACAAATTGTAAATTACATAAAATATCAACGACTTTTTACCACACAATAAATATGTAGATCTGCTACGGACTTCTATTACTTTGATAAAACACATTAATTTATTAAATATAAGGGGAAGTATTGTTTACTTTACAACAACTGTTGTCATGTAAGAATTCCCAACAACAAGAAACGAGAAAGAATATGCGAACAATAGGAAAAGCTTCCTTTGCATGGGAAATTGTACGAGCAATACTTGGAACTCCGAAATCACAAAAGTAATGATCACAAAGGAGGAAAACTCGCTGGGATGGAAGGCTATGGTATTTCTGACCCACTGTTATTTGAAAAACGATATCTAGTTTAAATAAACTTAACCTAATTCCGCGCGCTAATGTACTGCCGAGTGGAATGTCCCGCTCCATTGAAACGTCAAAAGATAACAAACAGGCTATAGGAAAGTTTCGCGGTAGCGGCAGCGTTACTGTTACTTCAATTAATTATATCCGCTCGGAGCTAAAATTGTACAGATTTATGTAAAGATGGCCGCATTCCCATTATTCAAATTAAGGAAAATTTTCCCTAGCTGAACGCATTGTACAAATTGAAAAAACCAAAAAACTTTGAGAAATGAAACTTTTAAAAGTTTATATAAATCGTATTGTATTTTTTATAAAATTTGATAATCCAGACTCAGTAGTAGGAATCAATAATTTCTGCACTTAATATAAATATTTAAATGTACCATCGAGGAAATTGATTCCTAGGCAGTTGACAGACCAACATCATTTGGTCGGATCATGTCAATTTAATGTATATTGTGATCTGTCAGTTTGGTTTGACGCAACGCGACCAAACTACATAGGTATCCCATCTGCCTAGGAATCAATTTCTCTGATAGTACAACAGATATTTCTTGCCACTACAAGACTGCATAGATTAATAGATTGTAGAGAACATAACGGACCCGATTATGTTGGGGCCGGTTGTAGCTCTACATCAGTCGTGGCCAGTAAACCCACTAAATTGCTAAAACCTTTAATATTAAATAATGTATATTTAATATCAAAGGTTTTGATGGTAAAAAAATCAACTTTTTTTTTTCAATTTTTGTACTTTTAATAATTACAATCAGAATGCAGTTTACATAATACATGTTCTACATACTAAGTTTCAACCCTTAGAGTATTAATAACAATAATACTCAAAGTTTCAACCGTACAGTTCTTTTAGTTTCGTAAGAAAATTAGTTGTGACAGAAATAAACGGACAGATAGAAAGACAGACGTGGTCATATGATGAATCTATAAGGATTCCATATTTTTTTTTGGCTACGGAACCCTGAAAACTTATACTTTAACCAATGTATTACCTGGTATTACTGTTTATTAGTAAAAGCACAGAATACATATTAGTACAAAAAGCTGTATTAACATAGAGATAATAAAACAACTTAAATATTGGAAAGTTAAATTTCAAAACACGGCACGGTCTTCAAATGTCTCGCGAAACAATACAAATGTGAAATATGAATTAGCTGAAAAGTTTTCTATTCGAATGAATAGAAAACTTTTCAGCGAATTCATATTTCACATTTGTATTGAAATAGAATTATTTCATTGAACTCGAATGCGTATTTAGAAGATCAAACGTAAGCCCTATAAGTGTTTATTAAGTGTGATTAAATAAGAATGAAAACGATTAGTAACTCTCCGACCCCCCCCCATCCCCATCCGAGGGTACGGGAGCACACTGCGATGACGGGGTTCAAAGATCGCAGGCAGCTGGGGCGATGAACTGCTCGACCCTTCTCAGATGTTCACCTTCATTTCCGGTCCCACTTAAGTATTTGCTTAATCCATTGTAACTCTATGTATAGAAATTTCATGTTATCGATCTTCGGTCAATCGCCTTTGCTGATAATGTTTTTACCTGTCACATCATATTATTCAGTACAATTTTGAATTTACCCTTTTTGATATTATTTCCTCTCACTTCATATTCAGTACAATTTCGAATTTACCCTTTTTGATGTTTCATGACGAAGATAATGCATTTAAAAACCTTAAAATATAATTATTTACCTGGATCTTGCTGTCCTCAACCACAGAATATATGGGCGATTCTCTGTAAGCTCGTAAATGGCTGTCCTGACCGATTTTTTCAAAAAGTATTTGAATAATTAATAAAATAATCACTCCTAATGAAACTCTAACCTCGAAACTTTACAGTCCCATTGTTTTCAGAACCATAACTGTTTTAAGTTTTTTTCTAGAAGCGATAGAAGGTCTGAAAATACAGTCCCCTGGCTGTCCCCATCACTACCGTCACCACCTAAAATGATATTTACGAAGAAGTTGATGAACCTACATACATAAGGCGGTTAATATTACAAATAATAATGATTAATATATAATATTTTCGTAAAACAAAGTCTCACTGCCAATTAATATATTTAGTAGACTTCTGTAAACTTTGTCCCCAGAATTTTTAAACAGTCCTCTGCCAATAATTTCAATCTATTTAAATGAAAAACTATAATATTTACGAACGTTTTCTTGATTGAAACAAAACGTAATTAGTGTGAAAATGGCAACCTTGTCGAATGCGGAGAAAGGACGCCTTTTTTTAAGTGTCACAATAGCCATTTGTAAGATGAACACGTGTTTGGACTGCTATCACAAACAGTCCTCTGGTAACTAATAAAAGGTGTCTTAATTATTTTACCAATTGAATATTTAGTTTATTGTTTGTATTATTCATGTCTAAACTGATTAGTAGATACTTTTAAAAAATATTTTACATCCGTTTAGGATATATCTTGAAATCTTACCGAAATAAACAGTACCCTGGCAACAGTCCCCTGTCTTAAATTGTACGATTTGATTGGATATCTCGATTTTTAAGCGAAAAAACCGTTTTTAAAGTTCCGTGCCCAAAAGATATAAACAATACCCTATTGCTAAGACTTCGCTGTCTCGTCTGTCTGCCTGCCTGTCTATCCATCAGTCCGTTTATTTATCTCTGAGATATATTTCAAGAACTACGATAGCAAGGCAGCTGAAATTTTCACAAATTATGTATTTCTGTTTCCATTATAATATAAAATACTAAAAACGAAATAAAATAAATATTTAAGGAGGGTTCCCATACAAAAAACGCGATTTTTTTTTTGCTCGATATAAATAATGGCCACAGGTAGGCACTTGAAATGTTCACAAAATCCTTAATTATATTTGTACTCTAATAATTAATAATAAAATTAAAATAAAATAAATATTTAGTGGGGGCTACCATACAAAAATCTGTCACACTTAACAGTCCCCTGTCACGATTTCTAAGAGAATCGCTAATATCTCGGAGTATACGCATAAATTTAGTGGACCTCCTTATCTAACTTAAATAAAAGTTAATTTTCTTTAAAATTGTATATATTTTTTTGGCAAATGTCAAAAATAATTCCCAAGACAAATTTTGTATGGGACCTGACGAGCTTACAGAGAAATGCCCATATAACAGTACCTCAACCAAATCCTATTAATATTTTAGAACTAATTCCTTCTTATTACAGATAGGTACTGTGACTACAAATGCATAGTGCTGCAGCTGTGGTGCAGGTGTAATTCTTATGGAACCTGCCAATAATTTTGGTTACAGTTTAAACTTATTTAAAGTAAATTTTTAATTAAAAGGTTTTCGTTTACCCGAGGTTGGAGGCTATTTTTGTTCTCTACGACGAGATCTAAATAAGGAAGTAGGTAAATAATATAGATTGATAGCAGCAATAACGAGACATGGGATGTTATTTCAGGCAAAGTCTTTGGCCCTATTAAACTTACCGCAGCGGTCACCAAGTTCACGAAACGGACGCAACGTAATTAATTAGCTATACCTACGTGTGCTTAAACAAAGTTTTTCTTCGGCAGTAATATCATTGCCATGTGGCAACTATTTGTAGTCTCTATCTATTCTAGCTATACAGGATGTAACAAAACTAAGTGATAATACTTTAGGGTGTGTAGTGTATACTGTGTACGTGTTCCTCGTAGAGAGATCACAGTAAAAGTAGCAGCGCTGAAAGACCATTTTTTTTTCACTTTTGTATAGGAAAAGTCGTGACGCTGGGGCGCTTGCCCATACAAAAGTGAAAAAAATAAAGTGTGTCTGTCTGTTATCTTTTCACGCCCAAACCGGAGAACCAATGTTGCTGGGTATACTGATACTCAGAGTCTCAGGAAAAGACATCTAAGGATAGTTTTTTTTGGAACGCGATAAACGAGTTTTGGCGAAACGGAGACGTGGAAGTCCAGGGAATATTCGTGGAACTCCACGGAAGGTTTGGACGGTGGAAAAATTTAGGAGTTTGTGTGTAATACCAAGTTAACGGGTCATATTCTAGTTTAAGCATATTTTTTTTATAAATATTCAAAATTAATTCATTAAATTGTACACATTATAAAAACATGTCTAACATTACGATTAAAGTCGAAAAGACTTTATTAGGTAGTTACTTTGTTGCGCAGCTTAGGCTGTAAATTCTGAATATTTAATTAGACATAGACGAAGAATAATTGTTACCAGCGAGGTTCATTGCTACCTGCCTGTAATTACTTATGTTGACGTTCCTGAGAGCGGCAGTAAATTATAACAATCAGCAAATTACGATTCGGGAGACGAAGCCCGGGTCCGAAGCCCCCCCTAGCGATAGCGGTAACACACAAAGCCTCCACGTGTAATAATTAGAAGTGAACCGAGATAACGTTTGATAGAGCCGCATCCCACGAGGGCCCGATTCTCGTACCTCGGATAACGCTTCGATCTCAAGCTGTCCAATGACGGATGTATATTTTTTATGAATGTAGGCCACTTTATTTCCACCGCGTCATGTACGAAATCTCCCACTCCGCAGCCTGTCGCCCCTAGGCCGCGGCCAAATTCAGAGCTGAGGCCTTTCGAGGCCAGCGATTTTCGACACTGGAGGCATGGGAATTGGACCCCAGCTTCGGGTTTATTTGTAAGGGTCACGGAGTTCAACAATGGGAATAATGGACCCGAAGGAATGTTTGTGAAAATAATTTACCAATTCATTTCCTGATCGCCTCGACTTGAGTTCGAGCACCTGTATTGTAAATAAATGGGATCAAATATATTTACTACCATATAAGTAAGGCGTTGGATATTAGTACTTGAAATTCATTAGAGCTTATTTCAAGTTAATTTGTGTGTTAGTTCATATTTCTCTTATATAAGGGAAATCGATATCTATTATATTATAAGGATATCACAATTTATTGGAGCTGATATGGCTGGAAAAATTCCCAAAAATGCTTACAGTTTGGTCATATTATTCGTACGCCATGGCCCATGAGAATATTCGGGAATTTAGTAGCTGTGTAATTTAAATTTTTCTGCTATGCTAAACTTTGCGGAAAACCGAAAAAGGAAATCTATGAATCAAACATTGAAGATATAAATTAAATGTGTTTAATATTAATTTTTACATGTAAAGATAATTAAAATAATCCTATGATGATAACAACAGTACCTGCCTTTCTCATACCTATAAATTAAATGTAATAATATTTTCTTTTGTTGATAATCAAATGGATTTTTAAGTGAGACTTAATATGCACTACAAAAAAAACACGAATGACATCTAGGTAGATATCACAAATGTTGTGGTTTGATTTTATTAACACTCCACTAGTCAGACTATAGTGTTAGACCATTATACACAATATCAGTTAAGTAATCTTATATATAAAATTCTCGTGTCACAATGTTAGTCCACGAACTCCTCCGAAACGGCTTTACTGATTTTTACCAAATTTTATATGCATATTCAGTGGGTCTGAGAATCGGCTACTGGGTAGGTACTTTATATATTGATAAGTGCATTTGTTGAATAAATAATAGTAAATTATTACAACCTGAGACTGACGGCGACCATTGTTTGTGCAACGAGATAGCGATCGACGTTGCCATGGCGACATACTTATTTAGTCACTTCAATAAAATAATATGGGCGAAATACTTTATATTATGGCAAAGCAACGTTTGCCGGGACAGCTAGTCTTATATTTAAAATTCTCGTGTCACAATGTTAGGCCGCGTACTCCTCCGAAACAGCTTTACTGATTTTAACCAAATTTTATATGCATATTCAGTGGGTCTGAGAATCGGCTACTGGGTACTTTTTATATTGATAAGTGCATTTGTTGAATAAATAATAGTAAATTATTACAACTAGAGACTGACGGCGACCATTGCTTGTGCGACGGGACGGGACGGGACGTTACCATGGTAACATACTTATTTAGTCACTTCAATAAAATAATAATATGTAGGAAAGGAAAAAGTATATCCATAATAATAATAATTATTATTATTTATAATTAATTTATTTAGAATTTTTACATATTATATTATATTTTTTTAAGAATTCTCTAGTATTACATAGACTAGACTTTGGTGTATGTAATTTAGTGTAATCAAATTACAAAAGAAGTATGATGTACTTACCCATTATTGTAGGAGCCCTACACAAAAGAGCCATTAAACTACACCTACTCACGAGTCACAAATCACAATGTCGCTACTTTACAGATAATACGAGACTTTTCAATGGCAAAGTGACATCATGGGTTCTAGAGTTACTATTATGAATGGAATTATAATAAAACATTAGCTGTAAATTTTTATCATCTAAAACCTTAAAAATAAATAAGCACAGCAATATAAACACAAATAGTAATTAAACTCCACCTAGTAAAAGGAAAATTCATCCTGGTCAATTCATATTTTCACAAAACCACTCAGCACTTCTATAATTTTTTATTTGTACAGAAATTGTCTCCCACATTTCTACTTCCCTCCAACCTCTCGTATGTGTTTGGCTACGTTCATGCCGACCTCGTGTTCTCTAAACTTGTAGCCGCACGCCATCATCTCCTTTGCTATCGTCAGATTATCCTTCAGGGCCTCCAGCCAGATCGTGTAGGCGTAGTCCTGCCAGGTCCCGCCGTACCGCTCGGGCAGGTGCTCCGGGTGTATGTGTTTATGTAGCGAGGCCATGTCGTACCCGTGGAAGAATATTCTGGACTGCATGCTCTTGGTGAGGAACGGCCGGAATATGCTGTACATTTTGTCGAATATCCAGGAGTTGTTCACGATGTGGATCGCGTGTGTCGTGGCCGGGAAGCTCGACTGAAAAGTAAGGAGATTGATTTTATGAAAAAAAAAAGACAGGTTGCACTCCGGGAGTGCCGGCAGAAATGAAAACTTGATTATTAACGTTGTGCATTATTTTTTTAACCCATTTTTTATGAAAATCGTTTTAAAAAAATTTAAAAAAAAAACGATCGTTTTAATTAATTAATCGAAACCGATTAAAAAATATCGTCAATCGAAAAAAAAGCTGCTGTCAGACAGACTGTCAGACACTTCTCGCGACAGTTGTCTTGCAGGTGGAAACACGGCCTTAATCAGCGCGTCTGCTAAAGAACTCATTTCCACGACTGTACATTTCTGCTTAACATAATTTTCCCCGACTGTACATTTCTGCTAAACAACTCATTTCCCCGACTGTACATTTCGTTCGAGTTCGAGTTCGAGTTCGACACAAAACACTAGGTACTCTCCAACCGTCTTACGCGTTTTGTATGGTTTTTCGATCAAAACGAAAATCTGACGCGAGTTTCACAGTTTTTACCCATCCCACAAAAGTGCTCAACGCCGCTAAAGAAAATTTCACTTCAAAAAATATATTTATTCACCCACTCTGGAAACAGTTCCGGGAACCACGGCAAAAGAAACCTTTTGCCACGATACAAAATATACTTTCATTCATCATTACTCAAACATGTTATTTTTACAGTATAACATTATTACAGTATTATCTAGCTACTTTCTACTCAATAAAATTATTAAATTAATTAAATGGTCACATCTAGGTGACAAACCCACAACCGATAAGGCAGAAAAAGTTATATGTACTTACCACTAATAATTTGACTATCTTGGAGGCGACGGAGGGCGTGATTTGCCAGACGTGCTGCATGGTGAGGTCCTCCAGGTCGAACAGCGCCACGCCGCCCAGGATCTGGTTGCGCGGCTCCAGCGCTCCCAGCTCCAGAGCGAATATCGTCCCCTTCAGTATGTCATCGACCGGTATTTCCTTTGGATCCCAGGGCCCTGAAAGTGGCAGAAACCAGAGTCATAGATGAGATTTAGTAAAACAGTTGGTTGAATAAGAACTGCGATCCAAGGGAGAGATTTAGGGCTCCCACACAAAACTGCAAATTCGCATCGCAAAAATCTGCGACGAAACTCATACTAAAAATGACATTTCGATGCGATGCCAATACGCAGTTTTGTGTGGGAGCCCTTAGGAAGGTAGGTACACAAGAAAATAATATGGGCTCTGACTTCCGAGACGTACAATAAGGAGTACGGACCATATTACTATCCAACTATATGTTTTTAATTTTACTAACCAATTATAACAATAACGTTTTTACCTTGAAACTTTAACTCAAATTATTACCCATTCTATAGAAGAGTAGTCTGCGCCCATCTTGATCCCTATAAGGGGGCACGGCCACGACGTGCGCGTCGCCGATCCGGCGCAGGTCCAGCGGGTACACGTCGAACAGCTCCGGATAGTCGTCCTTGAACTTGTAGTAGTTCACCATCTGGAAATATAAATTAATGTCTATTACTAGGGTGACACGTAACTCATGAACTTTGTATCACCTAACTCATAAATTTGCTCACCGTATGAACCTTCCGTAAAATTCCATGAATAATTCGAGACTAAAATTTGGCAAATCGAATCAACCGTCCTCGAGTTTTAGTGAGACAAACAAAATTGAAATATTTTTCCATTTATATGGAATAATTATAGATAGATACGGTAGATGATTTACTAAACAACAGTTTAACGTAAGTACCCACAAACAAGGCGGGAGTTCGATAATAAGTACTGTATATTTAGATCATGATGATTAATGATCATAGAATTCGTCATAAAATGTAACACTAGTCGAACCAAAAATAAACTTACTATTAATATTTATATATATAAATATTTATACACTGTGTAAATTGCAAAGTATTATCTCGGATTTTAAAATCTAGATAAAAATCAATCACAATAAATACCATAATAGAACCAGTCTGCTAATGTTAACGGCCTTCTCAGTACCTCGCGGTTTTTTGGTTCCTTGAAAATGAAATATGAGGTAATTATTACGCTTGCAACTCCGATGCACCGAAATTCGTCAGTCACACGGTAACCGTGAACTTTCCACTATAAATCGATCACATGTCCTTTCCCGTCTCTTGAAGTATCTCAATACCAAATTTAATCGGTTCATTTAACCGTGAAGAGGTAATCGACAGACAGACATATTATACAAATTACAATCCTACATACATATTACATACTAATATTATAAATGCGAAAGGGTGTCCGTCTTTCTGTCTGGTTGTCTGCTATCTCTTCACATCCAAAACGCTGAACCAATTTTGGTGAAATTTGGTACTGAGATACTTTGAGTCCCAGGAGATGATATAAGGCTACTTTTTATCCCGAGAAAATGTTCCCGCGATAAACGATTTTTACGCAACGGAGCTGCGGATTTCTTCTAGTTATTATAAAGTAAGGACATGACGTGTTATAATTTTTCTCAACTGATACTCACAAGTCGATGTGCTCTCTGTGGTATGAACTGTCGAGCCCTCAGGAACCTCACCAGGTAGTCGTCATCCATGCGGTGTGGCGTGCATTCTCCCCGCTCTGAAAAACATTAGACATAACTTTTTACTATTTTTAATCATAAGTTTTAAAATGTGTAGACCGTATTGGCCAATGTTGTTAAATAATAAGATGTTCACTTGTTTACTCTTTTCTGGAACATTGCTGTTAATAAACTATTCAGAACACTGAAAAGGCTATCTTCGATTCGTGCAGTGTCAGCTGTGTCTTTTTGTGTCTTTTAATATTAGTAATTTAGGCGCTACAAATATTTTATATCTGTTTACATTATCTATACTTATAATATTATAAAGCGGAAGAGTTTGTTAGTTTGTTTGTTTGAACGCGCTAATCTCAGGAACTACTGGTCTGATTTGAAAAATTCTTTCAGTGTTAGATAGCCCATTTATCGAGAAAGGCTATATTTACTACGCGAAGACTAATAGGAGCGAATAAATAGAGGAAAATGTGGAAAAAACGGGGAAAATTGTATGAAATGCTTATTTAGTAATAGTTTGAACGCGCTAATCTCAGAAACTACTGGTCCGATTTGAAAAAATATTTCAGTGTTAGATAGTCCATTTATCGAGGAAGGTTATAGGCTATATTTTATCACGCTAAGACTTATAAGAGCGAAGAAATAGAGGAAAATGTGGAAAAACGGGGGAAATTATGTGAAAGGGCTTATTTGAACGCGCTAATCTCAGGAACTACTGGTCCGATTTGAAAAAATCTTTTAGTGTTAGATAATCCATTTATTGAGGAAGGCTATAGGCTATATTTTATCATGCTAACACTAATAGGAGCGAAGAAATAGAGTAAAGTGTGGAAAAAACGGGGGAAATTATTTGTAAGGGCTTATTTGAACGCGCTTATCTCAGGAACTACTGGTCCGATTTGAAAAATTCTTTCAGTTTTAGATAGCCCATTTATCAAGAAAGGCTATAGGCTATATTTTATTACGCTAAAACTTACAGGAGCAAAGAAATAGAGGAAAATGTGGAAAAAACGAAGGAAATTATTTAAAACTAGCTGTTGCCCGCGACTTCGTCCGCGTGGACTATAGTTTATAAGTAGTTGTTCCCGTACATCGATTGAATAGTTAACGTACAAATCATAAAACTTATTAAAAGTATACAGTGTGTTTGTGTAAACACCGTTATCCTTGAAACCATCAAATGAGCCCGTGAAAATGAACAACTTTTTCTATGAGAACAATGCTGGGAACTCAAAAAAAAATGCCGTCTTCATACCCATACGGATGCCCGGATCGGCAATTTGTATGGGTATGAAGACAGTTTTTTTTTAATTCCCAGCATTGTTCTCATAGAAAAAGTTGTTCATTTTGACGGGCTGATTTGACGGTTTCAAGGACAACGGTGTTTACACAAACATCTTGTATAGTGTGGGACAATATACTTTTATGGTATGATAGATGTTCCGCGCGGCTTCGCCCGCGTAATTTAGGAATGTCATAGAAACCGTAAATTTTTCCGCAAAAAAGAAACATAATATGTATGTCCTTTCACGTGCCAAATAACATAAGAATTGCTCCAGTAGTTTCTTAAGATAATAAGCAATCTATACTATCTATACTAATATTAAAAAGCGGAAGAGTTTGTTAGTTTGTTTGTTTGAACGCGCTAATCTCAGGAACTACTGGTCTGATTTGAAAAATTCTTTCACTGTTAGATAGCCCATTTATCGAGAAAGGCTATAGGCTATATTTTATCACGCTAAAACTTATAAAGGCGAAGAAATAGAGGAAAATGTGGAAAAAACGGGGAAAATTATATGAAATGCTTATTTAGTAGTATTCATTTTCACGGGCTCATTTGATGGTTTCAAGGATAACGGTATTTACACAAACACACTGTATACTTTTAATAAGTTTTATGATTTGCACGTTAACTATTCAATCGATGTACGGGAACAACTATATATAAACTATAGTCCACGCGGACGAAGTCGCGGGCAACAGCTAGTATTATATAATATGGATGCTTCAGATTAAGTCAGTCTGGCCCCGGGCTTAACACCAGCAGGACTTATGGAAACGAGACAACATAATATATTTTAGCTTCGAACCCGCTACCCTTGTTAATCGTCGACACATTAACCAACTAAGAAACTCAGAGATTGTTATATAAATCATTGACTATGATTTTATATGATTTATAGATCGCCAAAACCATTACGTTTTCATCAGGCTCCACCCATAATCGTATGTTACGACTCTGCTAGACATAGCTCAAAAACATTCTCTGCAAGTCTAGATTTCTCCTAATCTAAAAGGTAATATCCAAATTAGTTTTAACTAGTTTATTAAGTAGCTATATACGAGATAAGTAGTTAATTTGCATAAAATTTAATACACTCAAAATATGCGGGGAATTATCTCATAACATCTATTACGTTTTGACCTTGACTAGTTACAAGGACTCTCTGTGATTGTATCAAATGTGATTAATTTTATCCAGACGAACGAAGCAATCTGAAACATATGTATTTTGAGTCAATTTATGTTTGAACCGAGAGGTGCGTCCACATTTGTATCATTTGCTCGATCAGATCTCCGATCAGATCTCCGTCGCGTATCATCGAAGCGTGTCAAAATGATACGCATATCATGATACGCCCCGATCGCTATTAACCGCGTATCTGATACGTGTCGTATGAAATACGTGCATGATCGGCAGAATGATCTAATAGGCGTCCACATTATGACACGCATACTTGATACGGCGCGATGATCGCGACGGAGATCTGATCGGAGATCTGATCGCGCAAGTGATACAAATGTGGACGAGCCTTTATTATCGGTCAAATCAGATAGAGCATTGGGTAACAAACAAACTGACACGCCGCAAAACTGTTGCGACACCCGGGGTCGAACACGTGGGGTCGAACGCACGGGGTCAACGTAAGGACATCAATAACAACCCCTACTCCACGGTGACACGAAAACAATAACAAAGACATGAATAAAATAATGAGGTTTCTTTACAGACATTATTGGAAAAACTGTGCCCTTAATTGAGGATTATCCTCTACTTCTACGAAAGAATTGTTTTTAGAAGTAATTTTCATAAAGTGTTTAACATTTTTATAGTCTAGGCTCTAGAGTCTAGACTCTAGTAGCTTCAAAGACAAGCTTAACACTTTTAAAATCGTGTAGTTGTGTGACATAATATTATTATGTTGTAAAATCAAAAAACGTATTCGAAATACGCTCAGCTTTCACATTAGAAGCAATGTAGGACTTTTAAAGTAAGTAACTTAGTCTGACATACCATAAATCATGTCTCGGAGCTCATCGATGGCCTGCAGGCGCGTGCTGGGGTCCTCGCCGCAGCTGACCCTCGCCTGTTCCAGCAGCTCGCGCGACGGCTCCCCCAATTCCAGCTCCACGTTGTACGCCGGACACGGCATCACCTGGAAACGGATGAGCACTTTAAATATCAGGTCAGTGGCGGCCTTAAAGGGGGGAGGTGTGGCGACGCTGGGCGACTGCCCAGGGCGCCGGATAAAAAGAGGCGCTGAAGGCAAACAAAAGGGGTGCCAAGTTTTTCAGCACTACCAGCAGCACCCTGAGAAATCTCGTCCGTCAGAGCACTGGTAGTGCTAAAACCGCCACTGAATCTGGTAACAGTTCTTGTGTTAGTTTTCGGTGGAGATTGGCCGGTTTCCTACGCCAATTATTATGCAAGAGTATTTTATTGTGCTAAAGACCGACACGACTGACGAGATCACTGAATCTTCAGACAATCAAGTGGCAAGTTTCACAGTCCTAACTAAGACCTAAAATAGTCACAGGCTACACGGTCAAATTTTCATCAATCTGATCCATCAATCTGATTGACGGAATATTGACGGTTATAAAAATTTCATATAAAAAATACGATCAATCCATCAATCAGTGGCGTACACGATCAAATTTTCGTCAATCCGTACCAGATTGATGGATCAGATTGATGAAAAATTGACCGTGTAGCCGGTGACTTATAGTAAACAAAATCATGTGTCCGACGCGGGAATCTAGCCCACGTCACAATTCTGGAACTAAGCTCGACAGAGGTTAGACGGTCAAATTTTCATCAATCTGATCCATCAATCTGATTGACGGAATATTGATGGTTATAAAAAGTTCATATTAAAAATACGATCAATCCATCAATCCGTGGGGTAGACGATCAAATTTTCGTCAATCTTTACCGGATTGATGGATCAGATTGATGAAAATTTGACCGTGTAACCTGCGGCTAACAGTCATTAGCCCTCACACTATTCAAAAGTAAGTAAAGAGTTCAACAAATCAAAAAATTGAAAAGAGTCCGAAAAATTATAATTCTTTGTCGCGTTATCATTTAAGTACGTACTTAATATGTAGCAGAATTACGATTTACTTATTGTAAAAATATGTATGTACTATGTACCAATTCTCGCGGCGTGTGTTTCCAGTTTGTCTACAAATTCGATTTGAGTGTATATACTGGCTACTGCATAATATTATTATTTATTACTAATTGACTTTTTGATTTCACAGTCTTGATGGAATAACATTAATATTTAATTGATTTATATTCAGGGTTATATAATATTATCAAGAAAGCTGTTTAGTCACTTGAAACTTCTATCGACTATCGACTAACAACTTAAGGCCGTCCCCCGAGCAAACGACCTTGGCCATACATTTGCCGCGTTGCCGGGAGCGATCCCGGAGACGCGGCAAATAAAGATAAGTAAAAAAAATAGGCAAAAAAAGATAAGTAAAAAAATAGGGTTTTGGTGCGAACCAAAACCCAATTTTTTTACTTATCTTAGTTCAAAATTGTCCTAAAAAAATTTAAAACGGGGAATATGTAGTTTATGATATTGTCGATCTATTGGCGTGTGTTTCAAATAAAAGTAATTTGTAAATCCTAAGGAGATGCTGAATGTATGCTTGAATTTTAATAAATTGGTTTTACTTTGGAAGCTGATATCATGAGTATAATAAACAAAAATAGAAAATTTAAAACGGGGAAAGGAATGTTTATATACTGAAGATTATTGTTGTATTTTATTATAACTTTGTAGCTTTCAAATTATGAGTTTTTTAATTTAATTAAAATTGTAATCTCTATTACTACATGCCCATTGTTTATATGCTTTGAAATCTGTATGTATTGTTAAATCAGATTTATACATAAAAATAATTATAACGTACATCATCAAAACTCGACTTACACAAAATATTGAACGAAAATACGCTTACCTTGTGTATATAATGTATCTTATTAACGTCCTGCTTGGTAACTGAACAATACTGAGCCTTTATTTTATGTATTTGCACCTTTTTGATATATAAAATTGTCGTTAAACGCTGGCTCCGTGGCTTGCCTAAAAAAATGTTTGACAGCAAATACGCCATTTTAAACAATGTGTCATGCCGCTTGACATTCTTTAGCAAAATTACAGATGGCGCCTTACTTATTTTGAAAATGTGTTAAGGAGCTTAGTAGATTATCGTTAAATGTTTTATGTTGCATAGATCGTTAGTATATTTTAAAATATATTAATTTTAAAATAAATAAGGGTTATGGCACTTAAAATACTGTTGAAAAATGTAGTTTAAACCATAGGCTATGTGCCTGTATCAAAAACCTCATTTGTTGATTTTTGTGGGTTAACACATTATTGCTTATTTGCGTCCAAGTATGTTATATGTTAAGCAAATAGTCCTTGGTTTAGATGACACTCATTTTTCAGAGTTGCAATATCCAAGTTGTATAATTTTTAAATATCAAAATTTGGTAGCTAATGTGCACTTTACTAACGTGTATAGAAACTCTCTATTGTTTGGATAGTTTGTTAACAGCAACCTTAATTTTTTTAATCGACTTTCAAAAAGCAGGAGGTTATATGTTCGTCTGTATATATTTTTAATGCAGTAAATGGCATGTACCTAAGTTATGTAATTACCTAAGTTATGTAACCTAAGACAGGTCTGTCTCAATTACATAACGAATGAAGCTGGATCAAAGTGTAACGTTAAACCGGTATTTACTATAAAAATTAAAGTACTCTGTACTACAGATAAGCAGCAGCAGTTCGTTTAACATTATTAAAACATAATTTATGATCATTTCGTAAAGTAAAATTTATTAATAAATTTCATACAAAGTAAGTCTTATTTTAGTAAGGCACTGGATTATAATAATACTATCTTAACTAACTCCGCTGGCTCAGCGACCCAAAGTGGATCTTGGCCTCCGAAATGAGCTTCCGCCATTGAGCCCTGTCCTGCGCTACCTCCTGCCAGTTACTGACTTGAAGGTCACGCAGGTCAGCCTCAACAGCATCTCTCCAGCGATACCTGGGGCGTCCAACTGGACGACGTCCTGTTGGACGGCCCTTGTACGCTCTTTTTACCCCGCGATCCTCTCCCATTCTTTCCACGTGTCCCAGCCAACGGAGTCGGTGAGCCTTTGTTTCTCCGATTATATTGGGTTGGGCCACCAGTTCTTCAATTTCGGCATTCTCTCGGATTCGCCAACAGCCGTCATTTGTTTTGGCTGGGCCCAGGATTTTTCTGAGGACTTTCCTTTCAGCGACTAGAAGTTTGTTCTCCTCCTTTTGTGTCAGCGTCCAAGCCTCACAGCCATACATTAGTATAGGCCGAATAATCGTGTTATAGATTCGGATTTTTGTATTTTTGCTGAGAAGCTTGGACACGAGCACCTTGTGAAGAGCTGCGCTGCATCGTAGGGCATTTTTAACGCGAATGTCAATTTCGTCCTCTCGACTGTTGGTGTCAGTCACAGTACACCCGAGGTACTTAAATTTGTGTACACCCCTATACGTTGTATCTCCAACATGTAGGTCTTCACAAGGTATACGCGTGTTTTTGTAGCGTCTCATGTGGAGATACTCCGTTTTATCGTGGCTGATCCTGAGCCCTACCTTCTTCGCTTCAGTCTCCAAAGTTGTGATGGCCTCTATGACTTCTCCACGAGTTTCACCTAACAGGGCTAAGTCATCTGCATACCCTATCACCTTATGCCTTCCATCCAGCTCCACGCCAAGTTCTAGGTGTAAAACCTTTCTCAGAACGTATTCTAGCCCCAAATTAAAGAGCATAGGCGACAAAGCATCCCCCTGCTTTAGACCAGTTGCGACTGTGAAGTCGTCCGTCAGCTCACCTCCAACCTTTACGCGTAGGCTACACTCCGATGTCGCAACTCTAATCATCGTGACTATTTTGTCCGGGATATTGAAATATCTCAAAATGGGATACAGGGCATCTCTGTCAATGCTGTCATAGGCTTTGGTGAAGTCCACGAACAATGAGTGGACCCCTTGGGCGTCCTCCCATCTCTTTTCCATCACCTGCTTCAGTAGGAAGATTTGGTCAATTGTACTTCGGTTTCGGCGGAATCCACACTGATAATCACTAAGGATTTTTTCCGCGTAAGGTTCCAGCCTTTTAAGAAGCACATAAGACAAGATCTTGTAAGCGGTTGGAAGCAGAGTAATCCCCCGGTAGTTCGTGCACTTCTTTTTGCAGCCTTTCTTATGGATTGGACAAATTATGCCTGTATTCCATTCCAAGGGCTGCCGTTCTTTCTCCCATATCTTAACAAGCAGTTCGTACAACTTCGACTGTACCGCCCCTCCACTATATTTCCATATCTCTCCAGGTATGCCATCGATTCCAGGAGATTTGTTGTTTTTTAGTCTCATGATGGCCTCCTGCACTTCCTTAAAAGACAGGGCTTCTGTTGTATCAGGACTTTCTTCTTAGGTATCGCAAATGATTGGTTCTTGTGAAGGGGGGCAGTTCAGCAGTTGCACGAAATACTCTCGCCACGTGGATTTTATTTCTTCTGCGTCATTTATTAAGTTGCCATCTTTATCAAGGAGAGATTGGGCAGTTGGTTTGTACCCTTTTTTAAACGTCCTTACCTCCTGATAAAATTTACGTGTCTCGTTAGCTTTTACAATTGTTTCCATATTTGGCACTATTGCATCCAAATGCTGCCTCTTTGCTGTTCTTATGACGTTTCTTGCTGTGGTCCGTAATTCATCATACTTAGGTTTCCATTTTCTATCTTGCTCTGATAATATTTTGTACTTTCGTCTTTCCTCTATTATCGTATTACACTTTTCCGTCCACCACTTTTTCCTTCTGCTCTTTTTCTTTCTGCCAGCCACGTGGAGTCCAACTTCTTTTGCGGTTGTTTTCATCTTTTCCCAAACATCATCAATGTCGTCGTCTATTTCTAAATCTTCGAAAGCGTTGCTTAATTCTACTATAAATTTCTTTCTTATTACTTTATCTTTTAAAATTTCTACATTAATGCAATCCTCTCTTTTCTGTACTTTCCTATTGGAAACACTTATCCTAAGTTTAATTTTTACGCCTACCATGTAATGATCGCTATCGCAATCGGCTCCTCTGTATGTTCTTACATCTTGAACAGTGTTTTTGTGTCGGTCATCGATAACCACATGGTCAATTTGATTCACTGTGCGACCATCGGGCGATTTCCAGGTACCCTTATAAATGTTTTTGTGAAGAAACATCGTACTCTTAATACACATTGCCTTTGACGAAGCAAAGGTAATGAGTCTAATGCCATTGTCGTTAGATGTACAGTGTAGGCTGTGATGTCCAATCGTAGGGTTGAATATGTCCTCACGTCCTATCTTTGCATTGAAATCGCCCAATAGAATCTTAACATCATATCCAGGTAGTTGCTCATATACGGTTTCTAGTTGGTCATAAAACTCGTCTTTAGTCTCGTCGTCAGCTTGCTCAGTGGGTGCATACACGTTGATGATAGAAAGGTTTGAGAATTTGCCTTTTAATCGCAGTATTATTTTAATCGCCTGTCTGAGACAGCATCAAACCGAATCACATTATTAGCCAGCGTTTTGTTCACCATGAAACCAGTACCATGTGTATGGTGACCGTTGTCATTACCGCTATAGAAGAGGACTGCATCATTGTCAACATTGCATTCTCCGTTACCCGGCCATCGTACCTCTTGAAGGGCTGCTATACTGACGTCATATCTTCGTAGCTCATTTTTTACTTTATACATAGATCCAGGCCTACATAAAGAACGCACATTCCATGTAGCTAATCGGATATCCATTATACTATGCCGTAAGTCGTTGTCAGGATCGGATCGGTTTCTTGCTCTTTTCGGTCTCGTAACAATAGATATTTTCCATTGGAGGGGCGTTAGCCCGCCGCAAAACCCCCAAAATGCTGGAGGACCACATCCTACTTCGATCCACGAGTCCATCGGACTTAGCCATGTAACGTAGCCAGGCTGTGCTACTGACCATACCCCCGTTCGCCACCCGGAGGCCGCACCTCTTCGCCGTGAGGCCCGGCAAGAGTACACAAGTGGGATAAAGGAAAGGAGCGTGGGTGAGCTTAGAGGAGGGATCGATCATAGGGTAGGATACTGTAGCCCTTTAGGGATCAGGGAGGGGAAGGACTAACAGTAGCTCGAGTGTCCGGGGTCGCGTACCCGAATCCTTCTAGGATGATATCGGACAGATATCACCTAGATAAGACCTCTGGATTACTATACTTACTATGGAATACTATCTTAACTGTAATAATATATTCTGTTAACTCGCAAACATGATTTTATATTTGTGTGACCTGTAAACGTTAAAGTTAGTTAGTAGTTAGTAAAGCTGCCCTCTTCGGCAGATCCGAATAAAGTCTTTAAATTTTAATGATATATTTTTTAAGTACATCATAAATGGTTCGATAGTTAGGAATTAGGATGTTGGTAAGTAGTGCGAGTGTGTTATTGAAAGTGAAACCGTTTTGTAAAAACAATTTTGTTAACCTTGCCTTGTTAACTTTATCTTGTTGAAAACAGGCTTGTCGTGAGAAGGAGCAGTAAATAGGTACCTACATCGCAATTCGCACTACCTGGTACCTATAGTAGGTATTTAAATACTGGTGTCTCGCGCCACTACACACTAGCATTATATTTTAAACCCTTTCTAAATAGATGTCTAGATTATCTAGTCCCTAACGAGAGACCTTTAAACCTAGCACTTTCTCGTAATCCTGTTTCCCGCTTCGGCGATCCACTCTCTCGATAAACTAAGTAATGATATTTTCCGCCCCTTCACTCAGTTTCTACTATGATATTTTATGCTATGTGCAAATCCCTAGGAATTTGCACATAGCATTATAACGTCGAAAAGTCTAATATTGATATCACTTTGTTTAATTAATTAAAAAAATATTGTTTTATACATATATTTAAAAATATTTTTGTGAGCACATTTTACAATATAGGTACCTATTCCAGCAATAAAACCTTTGTTTTGGGTTTTGCAGATTCCCTCTTATACGTGACCTGGCTGACACGAGAATTTTAACAAATACCTAACTAGTACAAGTTATTGCAATGTAATACAAAACAATATTTGGCAATAAATACTGTACCTACTTGTTGTCAAAGTAAACTCTTCACTCAACATTTTTGGCTGTTGACTGAAGCGGTTCAATGACTTGCAAGAATGAAGACAATGAGTATTTATTTAAAAAAAATTGCAACAAAAAATCAACCGTGTATTATTTTAAATAAATTTATATTTCAAATATATTTTGTAGATTTTAGGTATAAGTACATTTTTGCTTTTGTGTAGCTCTATGTTGCTACTTGCTGGTCTCTACGTGCCGTAGCCGATTCTCAGACCTACTGAATATGCATATAAAATTTGGTAAAATTCAGTATTAAAGCCGTTTCGGTGGAGTAATCGAGTCGCTAACTAACATTGTGATACGTCATACGAGAATTTTATATCCATACATATTATAAAACAAAGTCGCTTTTTTCCCTCATGTCCCTTTGTTCCCTTTAATCTTTAAAACTACGCAACGGATTTTGATGATTCTTTCAGTGTTAGATAGCCCATATTTTATCGAGGAAGGCTATAGGCTATATTTTATCACGCTAAGACTAATAGGAGAATGTGGAAAAATGGGAGAAATTATTTGAAAGGGCTTATCTCGCGAACTACTGGAGCAATTCTTATGTTATTTGGCACAGATAAGAAGTATACCACGTGAAGGATCATAAGCTATGTCCACACTAGGCGCTTTCGTCTTCAATTTTCGTCATCTTCTTTCATTCAACTTTCGTTTTGGCGCATTCAATAATTGAATGCGTCCACGAACGCAGCGCCAACATTGTCATTTTTGAAGTTTTGGATACGGTCGGAGTACAGAAGGTCAGAGGGCATGCGTCGCGGGCATGCCTCACGTTCGCTGTTGACTGTGCTATAGCGCATGCCCTTGACGAACAGAAAAAGGCACAGTGTGGACAAAGCTATAAAAAGTGATTTACATACTTTGAAGTTTGAACAGTCCCAGTCAACAACGTCTAGGTCTAGGTATATGTGTACAATATGTACCTACATGTGTAATGTGATACATAATAAATAACATTTTAAATATACTTTATCAAATATGCATTATATTGCAAATTGAACTTTGGAAAGAAAGAGGGGAGGCCTTTGCCCAGCAGTGGGACGCTGTAGGCTGCTAATAATAATAATACTTGTTAGTCATAACTATAAGTTAACTAATAACTAATTTATTATTTTCATTCCATTAAAAGTTACCTATTTAGGCATTCAACGCATTACGCAGGTCAATAACTTGTGCGTTTTTTGGAATTTTCAAGGAGAGGTATCTTTTTTGAAGGCGATAACTGGTAATTTCCATATTTCGTATCTCAGGTGAGATATTTTTTAGATGTATTCACTAGGATAAATTCTTTTATTGCTTTATTCAAATCTGTATGCTTCACTAGAATTTCATCAAAAGAATATGTTCGATCTTCGGAGACTTCGAACCCTTTCCGTGGCATTCCTACTTCGTATTTTATCACTGTCACTTTAATACGAAAAAGATATTAATAGAGCTGTCTCTACCCGTTTGCAGATATTATTTAGGTGTACGACATGACGACAGGTACAGAAATGCCTAGTGAAGTAAAATTTTTTCAACATAATATATTGTAACTATGTTGTACCTAACTGAAGGAAATTCATAGCCACTACGCTCATAATATTAGCTCTATTAAAATAATAATTATTAAATCAGCCGCATTCAGAGACTACAGTCATGCAGATCATTTTATGATAATACTAGCTGTCCCGGCACACGTTGCTTTGCCATAATATAAAGTATTTCGCCCATATTATTTTATTCAAGTGACTAAATAAGTATGTCGCCATGGCAACACAAACAATGGTCGCCGTCAGTCTCAGGTTGTAATAAGTAATTTACTATTATTTATTCAACAAATGCACTTATCAATATATAAAGTACCCAGTAGCCGATTCTCAGACCTACTGAATATGCATATAAAATTTGGTAAAAATCAGTAAAGTCGTTTCGGAGGAGTTCGCGGACTAACATTGTGATACGAGAATTTTATATATAAGATTATTAAGGGGGCGACTAAAGCAAGTAGTTAGTAGATGATAATATTATTTAAGTAATTTTTATATTTACTTGACAAGACGATGCCCGCAGGCCGCAACTCCGTTGCGCCAAAATTCGTCCCCGCGTGATGAATCCTATGTCCTTTCCCGGGACTCAAAGTAAACTATATTCATACCAAATTTCAGCTAAATCGGAAAGACAAACAGACACACTTTCGCATTTATAATATTAATATGGATAATAAGCTACAAATAGTTTCATTTTTTAAACACTTTAAATACCACGTTATATTTGCGAGGGTCAGTAAGTATTAGGTGTCTCAAAAGAAAGTTCACATTTAAATCTTTTTTTAAAAGAAAAGTCTTAGCTTTATTGAAAAAATGTTTATTTTATATTGAAGTACACTGTTTGGGAATTCATTTTTTAAAAATAACATCGTCCAAATGTAAACCGTTGCGCTCTCGGCATTCATTTAGTCGGGCACTAAAATTGCCTATGACAGCTCGGCAGGGAGTCTCCGTGATGGCTGCCATTTCATGACGGATATTTTCTTTTAATTGTGCCAGGGAAGTCGGTTTATTAGCGTAAACTTTTGATTTGACATAACCCCACAGGAAAAAATCCATAGGCGTTAAATCGGGACTCTGTGGAGGCCAATTTATGTCACCTCGCCTGGAGATTAATTTGTTCGGAAAAATTTCTCGAACTCGAGGCAGAGATCTGTTGGACGTGTGTGAAGTTGCTCCATCCTGCTGGAACCATGTTCTTTGGTTGTAACCAGGAAAGTTTTGCAGTTGGGGTACGAAAAACTCGTCTAACATCTCCACATAACGCTCTGAATTCACTGTGAGTGTGCGTCCCCTTCCATCTTCAAAAAAGTAAGGGCCGATAATTCCTCGCGCCGACATCGCTGCCCATACGTCACCGTATGGGCAGCTTTGGGTGAATGTAGCGGTTTCTGATGTTTTTGTTTTGGGTTGGTTGCACTCCAGTAACGACAATTTTGCTTGTTTACATGCCCATTCAGGTGAAAATGGGCTTCATCGGAAAACAAGATGTTGGTGAACGTTGGAAAGCGCTCAATCATCTGATTTACAAAGGCAAGCCTCTGACCAGCATCTTGAGGCTTCAGTTCTTGCACTAACTGAATTTTGTACGGGTGCAGCTTTAAATCTTTGTGTAAAATGTGGCATAATGAAGATCTGTGCACATTTAAAGCAACAGCACGCTTCCGAATCGAGAGGTTTGGATCATCTCGAATAGACTGAGTAACACTGTCCACGTTTTCGGCTGTTCTTGATGTTCTTGGCCGCCCAGATTTTGGTTTCTCCAGAGTTGACCCAGTCTCTTCAAACTTCTCAACCCATTTTGCAATGAGTCGAGTGCTAGGCGCATCATTTAAGTGACGAATATGTCGAATACTGCAGAATTTTCTACGCGCTACAGTCGCCGAATTACCGTTTTTGTAAAACTCACGTACGCACAACGCACGGTCCGCACCAGAGAAACGCTCCATAGCGACTAAATTCCCAAGAGCCAGACTACCGACTGACATACCCCCCGCGCCCCTCAGAATAGTTGCTTTCGCGTAATAAGATAAGCAAATGTGAACTTACTTTTGAGACACCTTGTACTAGCGAAAATACGATATCTTAAACTTTTCTCGATAGAAAAAAAATGACAAAGATGCATCTTTTCACGAATATTTCATGCGGTGCATTCAACTGAGACAATATTTTAATAAATAATAATATAAAATTCTATCACCGAGGGACTGTTCGAGCAGATTTTTAAAATGTTGTATATTTATTTAATTATTTATCAATGTTACTGAGAAAAAACTAACTTGGCGGCTGGCGCTGATTCCCGTCGTAAGAATAACTATGTTTGATTTTTTTCTTTATTCGCCCTCTTAGTTTTAATTTCTTCAAGAGTTTGACAGAAAATGTGCAAGTGTTTATTGTCAAAACCTTCATTCAATTAAAGTTCAGTAAGTACACAAGTACCCAAGTACAAACTATACAAACTAGGTAAGTATAGCTGCAGCCCGGTCAAGGCAATTGGTTTTTAACCCCCGACAAAAATGAGGGGTGTTATAAGTTTGACGTGTCTGTCTGTCTGTCTGTTTTTAACCCCCGACAAAAATGAGGGGTGTTATAAGTTTGACGTGTCTGTCTGTCTGTCTGTTTGTCTGTCTATCTGTGTGTGTGTCTGTCTGTGGCATCGTAGCGTCCAAACGGGTGGATCGATTTTGATCTGGTTTTTTTTGTTTGTAAGCTGATATGATCGAGAGTGTTCTTAGCCATAGTTCATCATCATCAGCCTGCTCAGTGCTGGAAAATCACGGTTCATCTGGTTCACGAAAGGCCGATTAGCAACTTGCAGTCGTTTGATGGGTTTTTGCATTCTAGTTCGTGACATTTATGAATATATTATACACACTAATAGAATTTGACCTGGTGCTGCAGCATCACCTGGTAATCAATAGGATACCCAACTCCTCGCCAACTTAGAGCAGAGGTTTCGTGTTTGGGCTCATTTTAATCGCGACAGCTAGTAAGACGTAGATAAACAGTAAATATTTGCATGCTGCTGCTGCAGCATCACCTGGATTCTAATTTCTATAGGAGCCGAGCAGTGGCGTGGGGTGAAAAAAAATAAAGGTAAAGCCGGACCAAAAAACGGCTAACTCGTGAATAAGCAAAATTTCAATTCTTGTAAAAAAAACGTGCAATAAATTACATACCTGTATTAAGTGTGTTAGTTTACCTTTTCCATAACTACTAGGGTGCTTTGCTTGCATTGTGTGCGTTGCATGCAGTGTTAGTGTTGTTAGTATTCACCACCTTCACCATACATGACATCACTGGTATTATATGAACAGTGCATGTCGAGTATGATAAAAGTGGCTTTAAAAAAAGCCGTTTTAAGCACACGTCACTCACACTCACACACCAAAAATAAGTGAATCCTGACTTGCCAGTGTAGATGTTTGTTACTCAATCATGCAAAAACTGGATTTAGATGAAATTTTGCATGCATCCCATGTCAAACATGGAAAGGAACATAGGCTACCTGTCTGAAGTCCACGCAGACGAAATCGCGGGCAAAAGCTAGTAGCAAAGAAATATCAGCAGAAATACGTACCTAAATGTTTAATTTTGTTATTTGTCGTCTGTCGTCGTTATTTAATATTATTATAAAATATAATAGGTAATCCGTAAGACAACAGTCAATTTGTACTAATGCTGCCATTTCTCACCTAACCGTGTCACGACAAATTACAAAGTAAGTAAAACAAACCAACCTTTACGATGTAACAAACAAAAACACAACACAACACTTGGCAAGTAAAATTTCACTACTTTCGATTCTTTTAAACTATATAATATTACAATCAAGCTAGCCCACTAACTTAATAAACAAAATTTTGCATATTACAATAATAACAGTACAAAATGAGTGCAAATTAGCGCGTAATATAATTGTTTATGTGAATTGAAATGACAGCACGCGCCGGTCGGCCGCTGCAATTAGCTCTGTTGTAATTGGACGAAATCTTTTAAAGCGAAACATGCGAAACTAAACCTTAACACATGACAAATAAAGACTAGGTAGGCTATGTGGGATCGGCTTGTTGTTCGACAATATCGACGAGTCGTTTGCATGTAGTAGTAATGTGTATGTGTGCGTGAATTTCATACATTTCAAATGTTTGGATTCCCGATGTTTTGAGCGAGTTCCCCGGCCACCGCCACCGCACACTATGGAGCAGTACGTACGCGTTCTGAGTGCGATCGTAAAAACGGGTATGTGTGCGTTTGCGTGATTTTAAATACATGGCGAATTATTTTTATGAAATTGTAGGAAGCGGAGTAAGCTATAATTATTAATAATAAAAAATGTATATATTAAAATTGGCCAAGGTAAGCCGGTAGGAATCGTGTTCTATGGAGGCTTCGCCACTGGAGCCGAGCTCCGTACGAACCCAAAGTGGAGGTTTCATGTTTGGGCTCTTACTGACGGCCTCATCCAAGAGGACATTAATGGTTTTCATTGGAATATGATCCTGTTGATAGGAATTATTCTTCACTATAACCAACACCAGTTTAAAAAGCATGAAATAAAATTGAATTAAGAAATTTAAAAAAAACCCCGCCAAACATCTTTAAAAAGTAATGAAACCGCCAAGTAAACTACGACAACAACGACTTTTGCATTTGTGTGTTGTGAACTGACCCCTAAACTATACGCGCGGTCCCCCGACACACCGTGACAACAATAATAATGGACTTTAGTTTACACTTAAGAATTATTTAAACTTCAAGTCAGTACTTAAATATTATTTCATTACGTTTTAAAGATGTTTGGCGGGGGTTTTTAAAACCTCTTAATTTTATTTTATTTCATGCTTTTTTATTGCATAGGTTCAGACTCCAGACGAGTCTATAGCTGATATTGACCAAGAAAATAGGCACATAATATAATCCCAAGCTGATATATATAAAAAGATCGCAAGAACGAGAATTAGGACCCCGGGCCCAAGGAGAAAATTGTTTATGACGCTACTACATAATATACCTACAAGAAAAAACAAATGTATAATTATAATGTAATGTGTACTTTAAGTTTTGTAACTTATAGTTACAAAAGTTGGAAATTATAACTTTTGTTAATTTATATTGTTTGAAATTTAGTTTGTTATTATTTTTAGCAATACATAGGCTGCTATTTATGTATCCGGAACTGGCCACTTACAAGAACAATATTTAAAAAGTAATTACAACATTTGAAAATAGAACTCTTTGGTTGAAGAACACATTTTGTTTCATGTGACTGTCAATTATTTTTCCATTGTGGCGTCATTTTGAAAATTGCGTGTCTTCATTTGCCATGGATTTAACGCGTGAACATTTTCGTGCAATGATTTACTACGATTTTCGGCGTGGGCTAAATCAACAACAGTGCTTTATTCAACTCACCGCAACTTTTGGAGATGAAGCACCATCAAAAACCACTGTTTATCACTGGTACAGTGAGCTTAATCGTGGGCGGTCTATGCTCACGGATGAAAATAAAGAAGGTCCCCTAAAAACAGCTGTTGTCCCACAAAATATAGATGCTGCGCGGGAACTAATAATGCGTGATCGTCATGTTACATATCGCGAGATAGTGGCGTCCTTAGGCATAAGTATGACGAGCATACATAAGATAGTACACGAACATTTGGCTGTAAAAAAAATATGTTCGCGTTGGATTCCGCACAACTTGACAATCGATCAAAAACGGGCTCGTGTCGATTGGTGCAAAAAAATGATAAAAAAATTCAACCGTGGTACGTCAAAAGCCGTTTATAATATCTACACAGGTGATGAATCTTGGATCTATGCATATGACCCCGAAACTAAACAACAGTCAACGGTGTGGGTGTTCCAAGATGAGCCGAAACCAACAAAAGTTACTCGTGCAAAAAGTACTTTGAAGCAAATGGTCGCCTGTTTTTTTGGAATTAATGGACATGTGGCTACAGTGCCATTAGAGAATTGTAAAACGGTTAATTCTGAATGGTATACGACCATTTGTTTACCAGAAGTCTTTGAAGAAATAAGAAAGGACAACCGACAACGCAGAATCATATTACATCACGACAATGCTAGCTGTCACACCTCAGCTGAAACAACTCAGTTTTTGGAGGGTCAAAAGATCGAATTGACTGGTCATCCGCCGTACAGCCCTGATTTGGCACCTAACGATTTCTTTTTATTTCCATACGCGAAGAACAAATTACGTGGTCAACGTTTTTCGAGCCGCGAAGAGGCTGTTGATGCGTTCAAAATGCACGTTTTGGAGATACCTCAATCAGAATGGAAAAAGTGCTATGAAAATTGGTTCCAGCATATGCAAAAGTGTGTCGATCATCGCGGCGAATATTTTGAAAAGCAATAAAACCATATTAAATGATATATGTTTGTTTCTTTTTTTAATTCCGGATACATAAATAGCAGCCCTCGTATTCCGCGAAATAAACTTCCACCTTTAAGTATATGAGTGAGTGCACGCATAGGCATGCGTACAGCACCTCCCTCCTCCCACACTGCCTATGCGTACACTCGCATGCAAGAACTTGCAAACACCACCACCACACAAGCAATAATGTTGGCAAATCCATGCAAGGCCCCTCACCACCATGCAGGTTGAAAACCTCGACGCGCGTTTCGCTCCAACACCGGAGCATCCTCAGGATGTGGACTCTACGAACAACGTCCGTCAAGAGAACTTGACAACAAACAAATTTTAAGCTACTAACTATTAACTAGCTTGAGAACAAACTAAATATTAAGCTATGGATTTCCGCAAAGTAACGCCTGATTCCATCAACTATATTGTTTGAGTACAATATTTACATCTTATACTTGCTCGCTTTAATACATAACATTATAGTCATAATAAATGCCAAGGCTCCTACAAGATTTAAGTTGAAAGAGCAATAATAATATTATGCATAATGTTTATTGATGGAAAAAATCTCAAAAAATGTTTACAAAGTATAATGATTATTGGTATTTCAAAGAAGGAAGTATGCATTAGTTCAGGCATGGTCATGGCCATTCAGTAACTTGTAACTTGTAAGCCTATTAGGTAGAATATTTTTTAGTTGTTTTAAAAACGTTGAGTATAAGCATAGTATTAGGTACGTATACGAGCAATAATGATAAGTGATAACAACTTAATAGTGCATTTATTAAAAAAAATAGTACTTTCTTATTAAATATTTGCTGACATATTAAAATACTAGATGATGCCCGCAACTTCGTTGCGCCAAAAATCGTTTATCGCGCGTGGACCGTACAGGATTTTTCCGGGACAAAAAGTATCCTATGTCCTTTCCCGGGACTCAAAGTATCTCCATGCCAGATTTCAGCAAAATCGGTTCAGCGGTTTGGGCATGAAGAGGTAACAGACAGACAGACAGACAGAAAGACAGACAGACAGACAGACACACTTTCGCATTTATAATATTAGTATGGATTATACATACATTGTTATTTGTTATATAACATTTTCTTTAAACATAAATCAATGTGTTTGTGTTTTAATAACAATTGTGACCCTGGGAACATTGTTGTGATCCAGATGCGGCGCATTGGTGCGTGTATGAGAATGAGGTTAGCCTACACTGTATGCACTATGCCGTAACTATTTACATAAGTACCGGTCTTAACTAATTGACCGCTTTAAGGTCTATTAGGGTTAGGTATAAGGCCGTTTACTTAAAGTACAGACACTAGTACGAGTTACATATTATTAAAACCTTTTGCGAAACGTTTAAAAGGTTTCACACACAGAGTAGGTAATGTAAAGATGTATATAAATATTATACCACGATACATCTCGATATATCTTTCTATAGAAATCGTCAGGGGACCACACACAACAGCTAGTATATTTTTACATCTTCGTATCTTAAGATACAGTGAAAATATACATTTATATTTTGATGAGTATATATAAATACATCTCAATACATTTCCATACATCTCTTCTCTTCATAGGATGTTAAAAAATTTCTGTGATTATATTATGTATTATAGACAGAGACACACAGTGTTACCACCTCAGCACAGCACATTACAGCAGGCATTGCAGGCAGTCTATTCTCCAGAAACTAAATTTTCAATCAAATATCTTCAATCCACATCGTTTTGAGTACATGTAACAATTGCGCGCATCAAAATCATAATCCGAATCTACTATCTAGTAAATCTAATAGCAAGTAACTCGAAGGGTCCATAGTATTACGACATCTTAGATACTAATATTATAAAGCGGAAGACTTTGTTAGTTTGTTTGTTTGTTTGTTGGAACGCACTAATCTCAAGAACTACTGGTCCGATTTGAAAAATTCTTTCAGTGTTAGATAGACTATTTATCGAGGAAGGCTATAGGCTATATTTTATCACGCTAAGACTAATAGGAGCGAAGAAATAGAGGATAATGTGGAAAAAACGGGGGGAAATTATTTGAAAGGGCTTATTTTAACGCGCTAATCTCAGGAACTACCGATCCGATTTGAAAAATTATTTTAGTGTTAGATAGCCCATTTATCGAGAAAGGCTATAAGTTGTATTTTATCACGCTAAGACTAATAAGAGCGAAGAAATAGAAGAAAATGTGGAAAAAACGGGGGAAATTATATGAAAGGGCTTATTTAAACGCGTTACGCTCAGGAACTACTGGTCCGATCTGAAAAATTCTTTCAGTGTTAGATAGCCCATTTATCGAGGAAGGCTAAGGCTATATTTTATTACGTTAAGACTAATAGAAGCGAAGAAATAGAGGAAAATGTGGAAAAAACGGGAGAAATTATTTGAAAGGGCTTATCTCACGAACTACTGGAGCAATTTTCTGTTATTTGGCACATAGGTAGACCACGTGAAAGGACATAGGCTATTTTTTGCGGAAAAATGTACGGTTCCGTGAAATTCCTAAATTACGCGGGTGAAGCCGCGCGGAACATCTAGTTAATAATAAGAATAGCCTGCCAACCTTAGCTATACTATTATGGCTGAAAAGTGCGTCAAGCGGGGGATGGTATATCTACCATTGAAATGTACGGAAAGATACATTACTTTACCTGTTGTGTTTAATGTATACGAGTATGTAACGCTCAAAGACCGAAAACGCTCAGTGAGCGAAAAAATGGCTCACAACGCGTTGTGGTCATAGTGAAACGGCCACGACGCGTTCTGGTAATCACAGAAATACCACATAGCGAAATTCGTGTCGTGGCTGACGTGCTATTCGACCACAACGCGTTGTGGTAATCGAGAAAAGCCATGACGCGTTCTGAGCATTTAAAAACAGCCACGACACGAATCCGTGTTGTGGCCCTAATGAAAACGGCCACGACGCGTTCTGAAACCAGGTTAGTTACTCAGGAGTAATTTTATAGCGCCCAAGTGTGTGCGCAATACACAAGAGCACTCTGGTTGTTACGCAGGAGTTATTTAATAGTGCCCAAGTGTGTGCGCAATACACAAGAGCACTCTGGTTCCAATTAAACCAGGCCAGTTAAGCAGGAGTAATTTTATAGTGCCCAAGTGTGTGCGCAATACACAAGAGCACTCTGGTTTCAATGAAACCAGTCCAGTTAAGCAGAAGTAATTTTATAGTGCCCAAGTGTGTGCACAATACACAAGAGCACTCTGGTTTCAACGAAACCAGGCCAGTAAAGCAGGAGTAATTTTATAGTGCCCAAGTGTGTGCGCAATACACAAGAGCACTCTGGTTCCAATGAAACCAGGCCAGTTAAGCAGGAGTAATTTTTTTAGTGCCCAAGTGTGTGCGCAATACAAAAGAGCACTCTGATTTCAACGAAACCAGGCCTGTTACGCAGGAGTAATTTTATAGTGCCCAAGTGTGTGCAAAATACACAAGAGCACTCTGGTTTCAACGAAACCAGGCCAGTTACGCAGGAGTAATTTTATAGTGGCCAAGTGTGTGCGCAAGAAACAAGAGCACTCTGGTTCCAATGAAACCAGGCCAGTTACGCAGGAGTTATTTTATAGTGCTCAAGTGTGTGCAATACACAAGAGCACTATTCTTTACTCTCATAATCCAATGGAGCGGAAGACCGACATGACTGGCCGCTGGCGAGAGATCAGGTGCAGGACCGACTTTTACACGCGCACACACGTGGGCACTTTTTTCACTATTTCCACAACGCGTTGTGAGCCATTTTTTCGCTCACTGAGCGTTTTCGGTCTTTGAGCGTAACATATATACAATATACATCCAGGGATGTAATGTAAGTATATTAATATTTATTTATTACGTTACCAGCTGCTGCTCTGTAGGTTTCAAGTAGATACGATAAAAGGTGTTTGGGGTTGCAACTTGCATTTAAAAGTTATACTTGCTATCTAAAATAACAGTGTTAATTGCAAAGAACAAGACCCAACGTCCGCGTCCATACAATTTTGGGCTATTTTTAAAAGTGCCGGCTAACGCAAATAAACCCATTATTATGATAGAATATAATCTAAGGATCAATTTTTATTACTACACCAAAGTTCTAAATCAAGTTTCCGAGTTGTTATTCAAGGTGAAAATATTTTTATAACATAATAAAAATACAATTTTAAATAAAAGCAATAAGTAATCGATCCCAACGTCCCTATCCGAGTCAAAACAGATTGGAGGTCAAATACCTACAAATGATATTTTAGAAAAACTCAAAGGAAGGGAACCTCTACGTGATTGGCGGTACGCACGGCATGTGCCTAGTATTTTAAGGAAGCAACGAGCCGTGCCCTGGGATTTGGAGGCTGCCTCACTGGCCGAGACTGGAGCTTTGGGTTGAGAGACTAGAGCAGCCGCAAGTCAGTCTCGACCTGCTGACATCCATTCGACCTGTTCTAAAAGTATGGGTCAACAGAAAGACCGGTGTACTGTCTTTGCGTCTCACGCAGCTACTGACCGGGCTTGGGTGCTTCGGTTGGCACCTGGACGCTGAGCGTCTAAGAGAGCGGTAGACGCTCAACCCCCGAAACAGGCTGAGGCGAAGATGTAGGATCAAAAATGATCACAACGTCCCGCCTTAGCTGGAGCACTCGGGGTGGCTGCTTGGCGATGCTGTCGCCCATTGCACCGAGTCTCCGAGTTGGTTGCGATGCACATCATACTCCTGAGTATCGCGAACCCAGAAAGGATAGCGCAAGCAAGGCCCATAGAAGCATCTATTGGGTTTGTACAAACGCCTCCGTGGTCTAGTGGTTTAGAGCGTGGCTCTTGACTCGGAGGTCGTGGGTTCGATTCCCGCGTTGTAAACATATTATTTCCAAGTTTGGTTAGGACGATGCAGGCTGATCACCTGATTGTCTGACAAGTAGGATGATCCATGCGTCGGATGGGCATGTAAAAAGTCGGTCCTGCGCCTGATGTCTCGCCAGTCGTGTCGGTCTTCTGTCCCACTGGGTTATGAGAATGAAAGGAATAGAGAGTGCTGTTGTGTACTGCGCACACACTTGGGCACTCAACTCAAACTCAAACTCAAACTCAAAATTTTTTATTCAGAATAAATTTTTTCAAATACTCTCTGAACGTCGGGTCTACACTGGTGCCTACCACCGGTTCGGGAACTACCCCGTCGAGAAGAACCGGCGTAAGAAACTCGCACGGAGCCATCTTTTAATTAAAAAGATGGAAAATTACAAAAAGTATATAAAACTACAGTGTCATTATGACTAAATAAAATACGAGTGTACCATACTGTAAATTATACAGAAACAGCTCTGCAGGGGGCGACCTTATTCCCATGGTGTACTATCATTCATGAAATCAGTAACTTTATAGTACGCTTTTGTACACAAACGTTCTTTAACAACTTTTTTGAATTTATTAATTGAGAGATTTTGAACGTTTTCTGGGATCTTATTTTAAAGGCGTATACATTGACCTTTAAAAGAGTTTTTGACTTTAGTAAGTCTAGTCACCGGAATGTCAAGCTTATGTTTATTACGAGTATTTCTCCCATGGGTATCACATTTTTTCTTGAATTCATATATATTATTTTTAACGTATAATACATTTGATAGGACATATTGAGAAGCAACAGTTAGGATTCCAGTTTCCTTAAATTTTTCTCTAAGTGAAGTATTACGGGCCAGCTTGTAGATTGCCCGAACAGCTCGCTTCTGCAGCACAAAAATTGTATTTATATCTGCAGCATTGCCCCACAGCAAAATGCCGTAGGACATAATACTATGAAAGTAACTAAAATACACTAGGCGTGCTGTTGTTTCATCTGAAAATTGTCTAATCTTACTTACTGCATATGCTGCTGAACTGAGTCTGTCGGCCAACCCAGCAATGTGAGGGCCCCACTGAAGCTTGGAGTCTAGTGTAATACCTAAAAATACAGCTGTATCCACTAGCTCCATAACATCACCATTTAAAAGCACATTGGTTTCCGTTTGCCTTACATTGGGCAATTTGAATTTAATACATTTTGTTTTTTTACTATTAAGTAAAAGATTATTAACGCTAAACCAATGTACAATCTTTGAGAGAGCATTATTTACTTCGTTATAACAAGACATGTATCATCAGCAAATAATACTATCTTATATATATAATAAGCTTATCTTTAATTAAGAATGGCAGGTCATTTATATAAATAAGAAACAGGAAGGGTACTAATATAGACCCCTGTGGGACCCCCATTTCAATTTTTGCACCAGCAGATTTTTTACTATTTATCTCAACCCTCTGAGTTCTATTTGACAAGCACGATTTTAGGAGGGCGAGTGCTTTGCCTTTTATGCCGTAGTGACAGAGTTTCCTGACCAATGTTTTGTGTTGCACGCAATCAAAAGCCTTTGAGAGATCGCAAAAAACACCTAGAGCATCCTGCGACGTCTCCCAGGCATTAAAAATACTACTGATCAATTCAACGCCTGCGTCTGTAGTAGAACGTCCCTTTGTGAATCCAAATTGTTTATTATGTAAAATATTATTTAAATTAAAGTGCGTTAGTAATTGATTCAGTATTATCTTTTCAGAAATTTTACTCAATAAAGGTAAAATAGATATAGGTCGGAAATTAGACGGGTCCGACTTACTACCAGATTTAAAAAGAGGTAAAACTCTACTGTGTTTCATTAGATCAGGAAACACGCCATTTTTTATACAATCATTAAAAATAGTCGCTAAGTAGGGCGCGATAACATCGATTATAGATTTAATAACCTTCATTGATAGGCCCCACAAGTCGGTAGTGTTCTTAATATTTAGTAAATTGAATGTTTTTATAATGTCTTGAGGACCTACTTCTTTAAATCTAAAGTCGATATCACATTCATTTACATTTTCTTCAAGTAACAATATAGCATCATCAGGAGAGTCCTTGAAGTTTCTTGTAATTGAAACTGGAATGTCAGCAAAAAAATTCTCAAAAGCAGTCGCAACATCATTGTGGGAAGTTATATTTTTGTTATCTATATTTAATTTAAAATCTGAGTTGTGACTGGCGACTCTTCCAGTTTTACTTGCTATTATTTGCCACGTTGTCTTTACTTTATTTTTTGAATTCTTAGTTTTATCTCTAATGTAAATAGATTTTGCAGCCCTACAAACTTGCTTAAATATTTTTGAATATAATCTAACATAGTTTCTAAAGGGTTCACTTTGATTTATAGTTCTTTCATTATAAAGGTCATACAATTTTAATCTGTTTTTCATAATACCTGGTGTAGCCCATTCACTAAATTTACTCTTATTATTTTTTCCAACTGTCTTAGAGATGAAGGTAGTATCAAAATTGTTTTTAATTAATTTGAAAAGATTACCAAATGTCATATCTGGGCTACTATGATATTCTAAATTTCCAATCTTAGATATAATTTCATCCCTAAGCTTCTCAATACGTTTATCATTAATTGGGATACAAGTACTTTTGTCTTTACATACTTTTTTGAAATTCTTGTTCATGGGGAAAATAGCTCGTTGTCCACAGTGATCAGAGCTTAGTATGTTTAAGACTTCTTTATTTAAGGAGTCAATATTGGTAAAAATATTATCAATGCATGTAGCAGAGTTGCCACTGATCCTTGTGGGTTCATAAAACAAATATGTCAAATTATATGATTTTAACAAAGAAGTGAATCTAACAGTGGTTGAATTGTTGTCTAATATATTTATATTAAAATCACCACAAAGTAAAATGTGTTTGTTAGATGCACTTATTTTTGTTAATAAAATCTCCATGTCCTTTTCAAATATATCATATAACCCTAGTGGAGGCCTGTATACACATATAATAATAAAGTTTCCCTCCTCTACGCAGGCTATTTCTGTTGTTCGTTCTGTAGAGAGGCTCACTATGTCCTTACGTTCCTTATATTTTAAATTCTTGTTGATTAGTATGAGTGAACCACCTCTTATGGCTTTTTCTCTGCAGAAAGAACTTGCCAACTGGTGCATACTATAATTTAACATTATTTCATTTTTCTTGAACCAATGTTCAGTAATACATAATATATCTACATTATTGTTATATCAATTTCTAGTTCCTTATTTGACATACCTTGTATATTTTGATGCACCAGTGTAAGTGAACTATGTTTACTATTTTGAATTAAATCTGCAGTGCTAGAGACATCCTCTGTTGTCTTATAGTCTAATTTAAATTATTTTTATTTGGAACATATTCCAAGCTGTCATTAGATATTATATCACTATGACCAGACTGCTCAATAGAAGCAGCTATCGTCCTACTAGCCAAGTTCTTGGCTGAATTTAAAAATAAAAAATTGAATAGCGTTCTTGCTATAAGTCGTGTAAAATAAAATGATAGAAAATATCTATCTAATGTCAACTTACATAATTTATAATTAAGAATATTATTAATGTCAATAATGTTTTTCTTTTTCATGATCCTCGCGTTCAGAAAGCAATATTTCATTTTGATTTTTACACTCCTTAAGTTCCTGAAGTGTCAGACGGAGTTGCTCCTCAGTCTGACGAGCCAGGGTTCCTCTAGTCATCATAATAGCTATCAGTAAAGTATAAGATAATCAGTTAATTAATTGACTTATCTGTCTATCAATGAACTAACTATCTATCAGCTTGCACACCTGACACTTTCCAATATCTTCAGATAGACCCAACCATTCGATATCTTTAGATGGTGAGATATATGCTCGGTGTAGAGGGGTCACGCAAGCTAGAGTGGGGTGTGTAAGATGTTAAAGAAGATACAGGTCTATGCCAAGCCTACAAGCCAACCTATCAAGAAATAAAGCATAAAGCAAGTAACAAGGAAATCTGTTTAATTTTCTAAATAACTACAATGGCAGTGAAATAGATCCAACCAAGTCCTCCTTAGATGATCCTGTCACTCGATATCTTTAGATGGTGAGACATATGCTCGGTGTAGAGGGGTCACGCAAGCTAGAGTGGGGTGTGTAAGATGTTAAAGAAGATACAGGTCTATGCCAAGCCTACAAGCCAACCTATCAAGAAATAAAGCATAAAGCAAGTAACAAGGAAATGTGTTTAATTTTCTAAATAACTACAATGGCAGTGAAATAGATCTAACCAAGTCCTCCTTAGATGATCCTGTCACTCGATATCTTTAGATGTTGAGATATTTGCTCGGTGTAAAGCGGTGACGCAAGCTAGAGTGAGGTTTGAGGGTTGTTAAAAAGGAACAACAAGGTACATCAGTTCCACTGACCGGCCTAAGTAACCTATAACGAAACAGCTGATATATTGCTTTCCTCTAGCGGTGAGTTGTGATTATTATGGCCTCTCGTCAATTTATATCAGCTTGTAGTAGTAAATAATATAATTATAATCCAATTTAAAAGATTTCTGTTGAGTTTTAAGCGTATAAAATCAATGAGTTTCTAAAATTTAGTAACATACAATATCATTGTATAAAATACAAAATTTAAATTACCTTGACAGCTGATCGCCGTTGACGTAAGTCACTTTCAACAAATTTACACAAAACTTGTTCACAGCACTGAGATTTATTATTTATCTTATTACTAATACCTATTATAATTAACTTATTAACTATTTTAAACAGTATAATCAAGATTTATAATTATTTTACAATTTATAATCGGGAGATATTACAATGACAAGTTAGTAGTAGGGTTGCCAGCGGGGAAAAAAAAGACTATAAAATTACTCCTGCCTAACAGGCCTGTTTGCAATGAAACTGGCCAACGTCACCGAAACCGGTGTGGGGAGTATTATTATTAATATTGGACCTGGAAGGTAACAGGTGACCGCCGACGGAGTCGCGGATGTAATGTTATGGCTCCCGTGGCTCCGTTAATGATGGTTGTGGAGGAGCTCCAAATCACAGGACACGACTCGTTGCTTCCTTGAAATATTAGGCAGATGCAGTGCGTAACGCCAATCACGTAGAGGTTCTCCCTTCCTTTGAGTTTTTCTAAATCATTATTTTGTAGACCGTATTAATTGACCTCCAGTCTGTTCTATGACTCGGATAGGGACGTTGGTAATTGGGATCGATTACTTATTGCTTTTATTTAATAAAATAAGTTTTATTATTATTTATGTTATAAAAAATAGTCTGACCTTAAATAACAACTCGGAAACTTGATTTAGAACTTTGGTGTAGTAATAAAAATTATTCTATCAAAATAATGGGTTTATTTGCGTTGGCCGGCACTTTTAGCCCAATTTAGGTCTTATCCTATAAGTTGCATACAGTCATTACTATGATTGTTATTTTTTTAGTATACCCCAACCGTAATTACTTTGTAATAAATTATAAGATAATTATTATATGATCTTTAAATTTTAACAATATATTGTTAAACGAATACAATGTTTAAGGCTTTTCACAAATATAAATTTATACCTAAACTTCGTTCTAAAATATGTTCAAATTAGACATAACATCTTGCATAATATAATATTAATAAATAATAATAGTTATAATAGGTATGGACGGTAAGATCCGCTTAATTTAAGGCCGTCCCCCGAGCAAACGACCTTGGCCATACATTTGCCGCGTTGCCGAGATCGCGCCAAAACCCTATTATTTTACTTATCTTAGTTCAAAAGTGTCCTAAAAAAATTTAAAACGGCGAATATGCAGTTTATGATATTGTCGATCTATTGGCGTGAGTTTCAAATAAAAGTAATTTGTAAATGCTAAGGAGATGCTGAATGTATGCTCGAATTTTAACAAATTGGTATTACTTTGGAAGCTGATATCATGAGTATAATAAACAAAAATAGAAAATTTAAAACGGCGAAAAGAATGTTGATATACTGAAGATTATTGCTGTATTTTTATTATAACTTTGTAGCTTTCAGATTATGAGTTTATAAGGTTTTAAATACGGTCAATTACGGAATCTCCGGACGGAACGCCCTTAAGATGATTTAAACAAAAAAAAGTTTAAATTGTATTTAAAATAGCGAGGCACAAAATTTCATAGAAATTTTTAAATTTTACATGATTTTTTTACCACAATTCGCAGTTTAGACTAGAAATTTTATAATTTATTAGCTTATTTTAGATTATTATCAATATAGATTTTTCGCACCATACCAACATAAAGGGCTTCAAATGTCGCGTAGTGGTCTCGCAATGAAAATGTTGTCGATAGAATACCTTGCGGACCTTGAACTCTACTAACTCTCCCAACTCTACCCAGCTATTGCATTATAGCTTGTGTAATTCACTCAGCACTACTTATAACGTGGGTGTCTATTGTGTATTTGTATACTTTACGATTGTGTACACAGTACATGTATAGTATACTATAGTCTATACAGTATACACCATGGTATACTGTGTGTGTGTACTGTGTAGTACACGTGCTCGAGTGACGCGTGCGGCGCGACGTCAAGGTCAACTCGCGACCATTCACCAGCTGCCCGCCGGCCGGCCGACGTAAACACTGTGCAGTCGGGGAAAATTAAGTTTAGCTGTTTGATAATTCTTGTAATAATTTTGTTATCTAATATTATAACTTGTCAATCGATTTAAGAAGAACGATATCGAATAAGATTCCAAATGTTTGCCAAACAAAAATTTTAGGCGATTGTTCCTCTTACAGCTTACTATACAATCTAGTATAATTGCTATACATTTTTACGTTATTGCCGGATGGGCCAAAATAATTGATACCTATTGTAATGTATGTTTGAAATTCATGTCCATAAAATACATTGTTGCAATCCACATTGGCTTCGGTGGTACCATTGAAATTTGAAAATAAAATATGAAATGCTTCATAATTATTATTGGTAAAATCGCGTATTGTGTAAGACTTATTAGACTAATTCCATATCCATACTAATATTATGAATGCGAAAGTGTGTCTGTCTGTCTGTTAACTCTTCACGCCCGAACCGCTGAACCGATTCTGCTGAAATTTGGTATGGAGATACTTTGAGTCCCGGAAAAGGACATAGGATACTTTTCATTCCGGAAAAATGTACGGTTTCCACACGATAAACGAATTTTGGCGCAACGGGGTTGCGGGCGTTATCTAGTGAAGTACAATACCCGGCAATAAATATTGCACATCGACCTTTGGAAAGAGACAATCGGCTAGTTTCGGTTTCATAGAGCGTTATCTTTGTAGCACACACCTATTTGACATTATGTCAGTCGTTGTTCAAATTCAATAGAGTGCAGTCGCGTCCAGTTAAAAATATATATCTAGAGTTGTTAACACCCCTAAATTTGCTACAGCTGTAATTTTCCAAAAGAATTTTAAGTACGTAAACATAATTTGAACACCCTTTTTTATTTTATTTTACCCTAACCTAAAGCCATAACTTATAGAAAATTTGGTGTATTTCATACAAAGAATAATAAAATTGTCAAAAGAAGCAAACCATAATTGTTTTAACAGCTCCTAATATATACCGGACTTTTTGTATTTCGTGCGTTAGAGATAACGCTCTACAAAACCGAAATTAGCCGACTGTCACTTTCCAAATGTCGATGTGCAATATTTATCGCCGGGTACTGTACATAATATTATTTAATCGAAGTTTAAAATAGATCGCTTAGTATTCGGTTTAATTTAATACATCTATTATAAGTATATTTTAGAATATGGGTCTCTCTCACCGAAGTGAGATTTACCCAGCCAAATAGACAACTCCACTCCCTTATTGATTACGTTAAAATATTATATATTCGGGTACTGTACATAATATTATTTAATCGAAGTTTAAAATAGATCGCTTAGTATTCGGTTTAATTTAATAGATTATAAGTATATTTTAGAATATGGGTCTCTCTCACCGAAGTGAGATTTACCCAGCCAAATAGACAACTCCACTCCCTTATTGATTACGTTAAAATATTATATATTATGTATTGAATATTGATAATTGACCCCTCAGAAGTCAGAGGTCGTGTGATGTTTGTGGAAATCAGAAAGTCCGTACTCCGTAGGCATCTTGTAATGTGCTAGGTTTCTGAGTTTTGACCAATGTAGAAAATAAAACTTTTTTCATTACATTTTCATTTTCGATAGCGACCTGACCTCAAGTAGAGGTAAAGATAAGGCAAATAAGAATTCTAAATTAACCAACCTATGGTTACAGTAGTATTCTTATTTCGTCATGTATTTTATATGAATATTTACTTTTGAGTTTCAAATCATGACTGTTTTGAAACATGAAGGCTTTAAAGCACTTTAAATCATATTGTGTAAAGATAATCACACTTAAGATGTATTTACTTGTCGCTTATAGTTATTTTAAAATTGGCATCGAGTGTTACCTTCACTAATCACTCCATCTTTGTGCATTGGAAGGTCTTATGAATTGTAGACTGTAGTAGCAGTCCGGTTAACGAATGACTCAAAAGAGGGTATAGAGTGCGTGAGCGGGAACCTAAGCGATTTCTGCTGGAACTTATTCAGGGTGATTAGGGACAAAACATACTAAAAGTCCTGACGTCTAGGAGGTGGGCCGGCGGGAGGGGGGGGGGGGGGGGCGACAAAGGTCTAAATTTTTGGTTTTTCGTCAATAACTAAAAAACTATGCGTTGTAGCAAAAAATATTCTATGACGACATTAAAGCTTATTAAATTCTCTATAAATTAGATTCTATACAGTTTTTCCAAATTCTCATCCGTCTAGGAACTACACGCTCAGGAAAAGTGAACAACAAATACTTTGTTGACCGAGCTATAGTCATAAATTATTATTATAGTTATTATTTGTATCCTTTACTATGTTCATTATTGGTTATTTTGACATGTACATGTGAATTGTGAAGTGACCGATTCCCCATATTCAGAGTTCAGAGTACCTACCGTGATTCTTATAGATATTAATATTAAGGGGGCGACTAACCCAAAATTTTCGATTTTATAATTCATTTTTATACTTGAAAATAAGCCCCGAATTGTTTCATTTTTGTATAAACATAGATACTACATTACATTTCCGAGAAACAGACCTAGCGAAAACACGATACTTATCAATTTTCTTAATAGAAAAAATCACAAAGATACATCTAATTTTCACGATTTTTTCAAATAAGTATTGCCATAACCGTGCATTCAACTAAGTCAATATTTTTAAATATTGTATATTTATCGAGTTATTGAGAAAAAACTAATTTGGCGATGAATTCGCGTCGTCCTTTTTCACCTGGCATATGAAAGACGGGCGTGAGTGGGAAGAGAGAAGGACGATGTTTGATTTTTTGCGTTAGTCGCCCTCTTAACAACGATACTCTCAAAAAGTTTTCTATGAGAATTTTTTGCTACTTCTACAATACTTTAAGAATATTATGTGTGTTATTGGGAAGCTTCCTGGATCGAACAAGGAACGAAGAATAACGTTGCGTGAAATAGTAGACACGTACCAAGTAAAGAATTTAACGATCACGTATTTTGTAAGATAGAATGATAGCAGCTGCAGCGTCTGCATAAATAAGTCAATGTTTGATTTAATACTTTTAGTACAGGTTCCCTTTTTAGGGTTCCGTACCCAAAGGGTAAAAACGGGACCCTAATATTCATGAGACTTCGATGTCTGTCTGTCCGTCTGTCTGTCTTCAGGCTGTATCTCAAGAACCGCTGTAGGTAGAGTTCTGAAATTTTCACAGATTGTGTGTTTCCGGTGCCGCTATAACAACAAATACTAAAATCAAAATAAAATTAATATTCAAGGGTCCCATACAGCAAACGTGATTTTTTGCCTTTTTTGCTCTTAATCAATAATAGTGAGGGGAGCCCTAGAACAAATTTTTTTGTGATTAGTAGCAAGCTAATTTTTGTGAGTAGCTACAGTTTGATAAGACGAACAACATTTTTATTTTTGAAAAATCTCGAAAGTGGTAGCTTACAGAGATAGAAAGGATTTCATACTTAGACTTGATGGTCCTAAAATATGGATTGTTTTATTTGTAGGACAAGGTTACTCTTAAATTATATAATATTAACCTACCAATATACAAAAAATCAGCTGGTTAGGGTTCCGTTTTAGGGTACATTAGTCAACCAAGTTTTGTTGATTATAGAACCCTAAAACGGAACCCTAACCAGCTGATTTTTGAAGTGAAAACTTCTTTAGCGGCGTTGAGCACTTTTGTGGGATGGGTAAAAACTGTGAAACTCGCGTCAGATTCTCGTGCTGATCGAAAAACCGTAAGACGGATGGAGAGTAGTGTTGTAACATCTAAATCGATTAATCGAACAATCGATTGTTTTTTTTTTCGATTGTCGATATTTTTTTATCGATTTCAATTTTAATCGGGTTTCGATTAATTAAAAAAATCGATTTTCATAAAAAATGGGTAAAAAATTTAATCGATTGTAAGGGTTTCGATTAATTAAAAAAATCGTTTTTTTTTAAATCGATTTTCATAAAAAATGGGTTAAAAAAATTGTATGGGTTTCGATTAATTAAAAAAATCGATTTATTAAAAATCGATTTTCATAAAAAATGGGTTAAAAATTTAATCGATTGTAAGGGTTTCGATTAATTAAAAAAATCGTTTTTTTTTAATCAATTTTCATACTAAACGGGTTAAAAAAAATGCACAACGTTAATAATCAAGTTTTCACTTCTGCCGGCACTCCCGGAGTGCAACCCGTCTTTTTTTTTGTACATTGGTAGGTTAATAGTTATATAATTACAAAGTAACCTTGTCCTGCAAATAAAACAATCCATATTTTGGGACCGTCAAGTCAAAGTATGAAATCCTTTCTGTCTCTATTAGCTACCACTTTCGAGATTTTTCGAAAATAAAAATGTTGTTTTCTTATCAAAATGAAGCTACTCACAAAATATTAGCTTGTTAGTAGTCACAAAAAATTTGTTCTAGGGCTCCCGTACTACAATGGCAACAGCTAAACGCTTTAAATTTTCACAAAATCCTTAATTATATTTGTAATTTAATCCTTCAAGCCCTATAAGAGCACCGGTGATTGCGACAACAATAAAATACAATATAGCCTAGGATCCCTTCATAGAAAACCTTCAGCGAGCTGTTTACTGGATGAAAAGTATTTTATATTCAATTTCGTATGTCAACAAATTAATTGCAGGTGGGTTGCCTAAAAAATTTCAGTCCAGAATAAAAAAAAATAGAAAAAAAAAATAAAAACTTTTTTTTAACATTTCGCTGGTTTGGTTAGTAGACAAATTCTATACCAATCGAAAGTATGGAGCCCGTAGAGTATGAAAACGTTAGGTTGTCTATTTTTTTCCTGTCACAACTCTTGGGTAGGCAGGTAAATCGATACTACTACTAATCGGTACCGGTCTGGTTAATGCTTAATGCATATTCTATGGGCTTCATACTTTCGATTGGTATGGAATTTGTCTATTAACCAAACCAGAAAAATGTAAAAAAAACTTTTTTTTGTTTTTTTTTTTTTTTTTTTATTCTGGACTGAAATTTTTTAGGCAACCCACTTGCAATTAATTTGTTGACATACGTAATTGAATATAAAATACTTTTCATCCAGTAAACAGCTCGGTGAAGGTCCTTCTATGAAGGGATCCTAGGCTAATAGCATTTCCAAAAACCCGCGATCGAAGGATTGATTATTAATAATAAAATTTAAATAAAATAAATATTTAAGGGGGGCTCCCATACAAAAAACAATTTTTTGCATACTTTCTGATTTCTCTCTGTAACGGTACGGAACTCTTCGTGAGCGAGCCCGATTCGCACTTGGCCGATTTTTTTTCATATGATTACTATCAAGCAAATTAGGTATAGCTTCATACCGATTTCGGCCGACTTTTTTTAATTCTACTGCACCCGCGTTACCTTCTTTTCTGTGACTCCATGTCTAATGTGTATGCCAAACATTCGAATCAATAACCAACTAGTCTTGGAGTCTATTCGATGCATACGCACAAACTTCTCCTGTTTATTTAATTAGTATAGATCAGTGGTTCTTAACTTATATCATTATAGTCATGAGGGACTAGACAAACCGGCTAGCCGCTAGACAAACATTTTACTCGTACCAAATGTTTGTCTAGCCGGGGACCAGCAACTGGATTACCTCAACTAAGGGTTGTTTGATAAAGAAAACAAGCACAACTTTATAATTAGCACTCATTTTTAGGGTTCCGTACCCAAAGGGTAAAAACGGGACCCTATTACTGAGACTTCGATGTCTGTCCGTCTGTCCGTCTGTCTGTCCGTCTGTCTCCAGGCTGTAACTCAAGAACGGTAATAGCTAGAGAGTTGAAATTTTCACAGATTATGTATTTCTGTTGCTGCTATAACAACAAATACTAAAAACAAAATAAATTAAATATTTAAGGGGGGCTCCCATACAACAAACGTAATTTTTCAAACATTTTTTGCTCGGTATCAACGATGACAACAAGTAGGCACTTGAAATTTTCACAAAAGCCTTAATAATATGTGTAATTTAATAATGAAAAATAATATTTAAATAAAATAATAATTTAAGGGGGGCTCCCATACAAGAAACGCAATTTTTGGCCTATTTTTGCTCTACGTAAATAAGTGCTTTGCTTCTTGTACGGAACCCTTCGTGCGCGAGTCCGACTCGCACTTGGCCGATTATTTTATTTGGCAAAAATCTTAAAGTTCCAGATTTTAATTTAATGTGATTTTTGTGACTGCATAGTTCAATACTCTTTACTAACTTCTGAATTCTCACTCGTAGATTCTCACATATTATTAGGATGGTATTGCGGACCACTTGGAATGCCTCCAGGGACCACCAGTGGTCCGCGGACCACCGGACTGAGTATAGATATATAAGTACATAATGTTTTTTTCATTCACTGCTATCAGGAAATAGCTCGACGAAAGATAATAATATATTGGTTGTTTTTGTTTTGGATCGTGATTCGTGAGTCAAGACTTGTGAGTAGTGACTCAGACATAACACCCACCGAAGGCTTTGTCCTAAAAACCAGTCAAACTGGACCTAAACGACGCTAAAGGTTTTGAATTCAAAACAACGGAACTTTAACTTTATAATAATAACTAAACCTTGAAACCTACGTTATTTTAAATTAATTAAAAATTTCACGTAAGTAGGGTACTATAATATTATTATTGTGTTTTCTAAAAGCTAATTCAAAAGTCTCTTGGCAAGACCTTTACATTATTTAGCAACTCTTAATGAGTCGACAGATATTATATATATAATTATATTTTTCTAATCCTTTTCATATTATATTAAAAAGAAATAAATCTATTCATATCTAATAAATTATATCAGATTAGTATAAAACTATATTAAGCCTAGGTCACACAAATCATGTTTATAAATTGAATTATAATGAGTAATGAGTAATGACTAATGCGTGTAAGAAAATTGACCACATTCAAGGATACATACTAACTAGAATATTATTTCGCAGCCTCTATTTTCGTCGCAATTAATTTTCCCACAAGATAAATGCATAAATTGAGTATATTTAATATAATATTACTGGTTTTATACATAAAAAATATACGGCTTACCGAGGTATATTTCAGTTTTTTTATATTCCAAAACTACGCGCGCGCGCAGCTGCGTCGCGACTCGCGGTATACACTACACTGTAGAGAGCACCGCACGCTACCGATAACCGACGCGACGCTAGTACAGCCGGTAGACCTTACAATATTATATTATTTTACTGCCTATATACAACAATAATATGTATGTTACGTAAACAATAAACATATATTATTTTTTTTTGTAATATTTTTTATTATCGTTTATATCACAATAAATCAAGGGTATAAGGAAACTCTACATTTCGGTTGAAGTTGAAAAGGAAAATAGAGACTTGATTATGAAGAATCAAAAATATTGTGTGTAAAAGCTCTTTACAAAATTGAAAATATAATAAGTAATAACTTATAAATATTATCGCTTAACTATGTTTTCAAGTAAAAATCTATATTTTTGTATTTGTTGGGCAAGGTGCCCAACCGTTTCTCTATATCGTGTGTACTTATAATAAATACTTAATAATATTATAGAAGTGGATATTTGAGGCTGATAATAAAAAAAAACATAATATACATGTATATAAGTAATAGTCGTGTGCGTACAAGACAAAAAAACGAGGAATACGGCTTTGGCTGAACCAAAGATTTCCTTTGGTAGGATTGATCTTCATATCCCTAAGATGGGTTTACGATGTGGAGCCACCTGAATATTTCATGCAGGTGGGGGAGGGGGGGGGTTAGCTTTAACAAGGTATGAGGTCAATAACTGCGTGGGATTTAGGTATATTGTCGAGTTTGGTATCATTTTCGATTGAATCGAATGTTTAAATGCCAATTTTGGAATAATATTTAGATAAAAGATAGTAAAAATAAAATAAAATAAAAAAAATTGAATATATGATTTTCAACCAACTAAAACGCTGTTGACAGGGCTTAATTAATATAAGGAGGCTGATAGCCGCATTTTTCTGCATGCCAAAGACATGGTGATGAATGGATCAATAAACATATTAATTAATTTAAAATTTAGTTTGTTATTATTTTTAGCAATATTCCGCGAAATAAACTTCCACCTTTAAGTAAATGAGTGAGTGTACGCATAGGCATGCGGAATATTGCTAAAAATAATAACAAACTAAATTTTAAGCTATGGATTTCCGCAAAGTAACGCCTGATTCCATTAACTATATTAATTAATACTAGACGTTCCGCGCGGCTTCGTCCGCGTAAATCTGAAATTTCACGGAAACCGTATATTTTTCACAAATTAATCCTTCGATCGGAGGTTCTAGGAATTCCCATTGTATTCTTTTGTTCTCGCGATCACCGGTGCTCGCGCGGGGCCTGAAAGATTAATAACCCATGTCTCACGTAGTCTACTATATATTCGTGTCAAATAACATAAAAATTGCTCTAGTAGTCTGTGGGATATTAGCCCTTTCAAATAATTTTCCCCGTTTTTTTACAATTTCCTGTGTATCTTTGCTCTTATTGGTCTTAGCGTGATAAAATATAGCTTATAGCCTGCCTCGATAAATAGACTATCAGACACTGAAAGATTCTTTCAAATCGGATGAGTAGCTCCTGAGATAAGCGCGTTCAAACAAACAAACTCTTCAGCTTTATAATATTACTAGACGTTCCGCGCTGCTTCGCCCGCGTGAATTAAATATTTCACAGACAAATTGGTCAACAATAAATAGCCTATGATCCTTCACGTTCCTACTTTTTATCTGTGCCAAATAACAGAAAAGCTCGTGAAATAAGCCCTTTCAAATAATTACCCCCGTTTTTTTCACATTTTCCTCTATTTCTTCGCTTATATTAGTCTTAGCGTAATAAAATATAGCCTATAGCCTTCCTTGATAAATGGGCTATCTAACACTGAAAGAATTTTTCAAATCGGACCAGTAATTACTGACTCATACTAATATAAGCGCGTTTAAATAATGCTTCTTCTTCTTCTTCTTTTTACGTTCTTTAACATCCTTATCGTGCAAATATGAGTCCTAAAATGAATTAAGCATTCTTATGTCATCCGAATATAGTACCGAACATGGAATAGTACCATAATTAATGCCTCTATACAGATTGAGACTCTATTTTTCTCCAGAGCAGAAGCTGCTAAAATTTTAAAAAATTAACATCAAAAATCGCGGTGGCTCCACATCTTAAATCCATAATTGGGCCATAAGGACCAATCCTACCAAAGGAATTTGGTTCAGCAATAGCCGTATAATTTACCGTACACACGGAACTATAACGCTGTATCTAATATTATAAATTTATAATCATTAAATTTCATAGATCATTTTCCGATTAAGGGATCCATTTGTAAAATATTAAGTTTTAAGAGCATACGCTAAGACAATTTTTCCATATAAACGTATTCCCCAATTTACTCCCTGGACAATGCGTCTAGACAAATGATTTTTTATACAATATTGGGATCTGTGAAAGCTATGCCTGTACGTTCGATTTTTTCTAAATTTACTTGTTGTGTAATTGAAATGCATTTCGTAACGTAGTACTTTTATTATAAGAATATTTTATTGAAGTCTCAAGTAAATAAGTTCGGTGCTACGGCAACGACCCAAGGTAGCATAGATAAAGTATATGTCAGCTCTCCCCCGCTATTCCAGAATGCCTTGCGTAGGCAAGAGCTGCTGTAGGTTACTTCATACAGCAAACTGCTACAGCATCAGTAATGGTAGTGTTGTAGGCTCAGGCGACGTAAAATAGGTTGGTATCTACAGCATCAGTAAGGACCAGGTAGTATTGTAGGCCCAGGCGACGTAAACTAGTTAGGTTGGTATCCTTTTCTTTCCATTTATGCTTACGTATCTTGAACTTGTTTTCTATTTCTTTGGAATATATCAGATTTGTATCGTATTTGAATCTAATCATAGTATAGGAGATAGTATTTTTCGATCCTCCTTGCATAATAGGTAGTATTTTGTTGTAGTTCCGTTCTATATATTTTCTTTTCCGAGTGTCGTTTGAATCTTTTTCTTGCTTCAATGTAGTATATTGTAGTCTATCAGAGGAATCGTACTCGTATTCGCATCGTGTATTCACATCATTTTCTTCTAGTAAGATTTCGCTCTGTGTGTTCGGCTCCGTAGGTGTAAGTTGTAACTGTTAATGGCTCATGTATGATGCCATCAGCGTTATTCTCGGGGTAAACTGTAGCTGGATCCTCAAAATATTTAGTGGACTGTACTTTTTCTTTGGTTGAATATTCTTCTGATGTATTGCAGCGTGTAGGTTTATTCTCAGTATGTAATTGAAATCTTCGTATAGTTTGAGAATTATTTTCAGCTCGTCGTTGCATATCAAGGAGTTTTAGTTTGATAGATATGAATTCCTCGTCAATGTCGTGTGTTGTTTCAATTTCATCATCTAATTCTTCATCAGGTATTTCACATATTATGTTCTGTTGTACTTCTCGAAGTAATTGGAAGTCTTCGTGTATCGTGTATTCGTAATCAAGATCCTCATGTAGTGTATTTATGTATGATACCCACCTCGAAAATTGTGCGCGTATAGAGGCGCGGATCCTCTTCCAATTCTTTAAGTTCGCAGTCATCCTCGTCGCCAACTATGTTGTGTAATTGAAATGCATTTTGTAACGTAGTACTTTTATTATAAGAATATTTTATTGAAGTCTCAAGTAAATAAGTTCGGTGCTATGGCAACGACCCAAGGTAGCATAGATAAAGTATATGTTATTACTAATAAATAAAAAAATATGAGCATTCGAAAATCACCAAAAACGAATGCCGCGTACCCCGCCAATCGACCGATCATAAAACAAATTTGAAAGATCTTTAAAAAAAATGAAAACGTACAGGCATAGAGGCACTCTTCCTGCAGATATTTCATGAAAAAAATATTGGATAGGCTCAATTTTGAAGGAGGAAACTGAGGAATACGGGACCTCGATTTACGCTAAAATTTTGTCGAAAAATGGGCCTGAGCTGCATCTGTCTCTATCACAATCTGCGGGGGAAGGCAGGAAGTGAGGGGGGTGTTGTCAGTCGCTACAGTGTTTTGTACACATACATATACATCTCTGCATACTACGATATGACGCGGGTTTGCCTGTCGATTTATGATATTATAGCGTAAAGTACTGTATGAATCTGGTAAGAGAATGTACATTTTATATAAGTAATCGGACTATGCAGTATTATATAACATTACTTATTATATTATGAACTAGCTGTTGCCCGCGACTTCGCCCGCGTCAAAGTATAATATTATGTCCTTCTTTTTGGAAGTCGGTTAAAAGTAGCCTTTAAGTTACTCCTTACTACATCAGCTATCTACCAAAAAAAAGTACCGTCAAAATAGCTCCAGCCGTTTCAGAGATTAGCCGGAACAAACAGACAGACAGACAGACAGACATACAGACAAAAATTGTAAAAAATGTTGTTTTGGTGTATGTAGCGTAGGTATGGACATAATATACATATTCATATGCATGTACAGTAGGGCCTCGGTAATCCGGACATTTCGCTTGTTCGGTGATCGCTGTAATCCGGCCGGCCGGAGCTTTAAACATTGCTTTAAAATGGGCTGAAGACTGAAGATAACGAATTTGATAGCCACAAAGTTATGTTTCTCCGTCAACTTACATACCGAGCTTATGAAATAAAATGCGAAAATCATAAACAGATGAGTTAATACTCTTTAAGTTAAGTCTGTTATCAGACTTTTTCAAAAAGAATTAACTAATGTTTTATTTTAACTTACTGATTTCTTACATGGTTGTAATTATTATGAACATGTACATTTTGTCTTTATGCTATAATTTAAAAATTGGTTAAAGAAACTAGGGTTAAACATGTGTTTTATTAACATTAAAATATATTGCATACTATAATCCGGACGCCTCGATAATTCGGAAAGGGTCTTGTTTTTGCCTCTCCGGATTAACGAGGCTCTACTGTAGTAACAAACGGTTCTTTCAATATTACAAACAGACACTCCAATTTTATTTGCATATATATTATGTATAGATGTATTAGATTTTTCGTATAAAACTAACTTTTATCTGCGTCCAAATTTTTTTTTCACTTTTGTATGGGCAAGCGCCCCAGCGTCACGGGTTTCCCCATACAAAAGTGAAAAAAAATTGGTCTTTCAGCACTGCTACTTTCACAGTGAACTCTTTACACCCTGTAAAATCTTATCTGTACATCTTCCATACATCTTTTGTTACACCCTGTATATCAGTCTGAACAAATGTGCCTTTCAAAAGAGTATGTATGTATGTATGACATGTAAGTGTCATACATACATACATACTGTAGTATATGTATGTTTTTATGTTTGTGTTCGCATATCTCTGAAAGTACTATTCCGATTTCAGTAATTCTTTTTTTGTTGTAAGTACTAGGTATTGTTCAACTTAGGGAATAGTGCAAGTTTCATCAAAATCGGTTCAGTAGTTACCTACCCTCTTAAACGCTACCTGCCGACGGTCGGCAGGTGAAAAAATCCACTTGAGCGCTTCCTGCCGACTATCGGCAGGTCGACGCTCAGCAGGTCGAGCTTCGCTTTTATGTTTGTATTTTAAAAATAAATATACGTATCTTATTCTAACAAACAGCATTTTGTACTGGAAGAATGAGACAACTATATTTAATAGCCACAATGTGTGGCCAACGTGAAAAGCGACTCTATTACATCGTCATAGAGTGGTCATAGGTTTTTGTTAGTATGGAAAAGTTTAACGTATTATTTTATTTCAAGAATAAACAATGAAAGCAGTCGATTTCTTAAAGTATTTACTATTGTTAGAAAGAGTATTTATTCTAGTTTTAGGGACAGTAAAAATATTTTAAAACAAAAGAGTAGTTTTATAGCTATACCCATTTTAGCAGGCCATAGTGTGTATTCACTCAAATCTTAAGTGCCCTTTTGTTGAGGACTGTAATCCATTTGTTGTGTGATTATTTTAAGGTTTTGAATAAAACGACTGGTAATTTATACATTTGTTGTGTTTGATTCAAGTTTTCTTGCATTGAATTTCTTTTTTATAAAATTCAGCATCGTAATCTTATAGGAAATTTAATCTACTTTCATAAAATATATTATAATGTCTAAGTTTTAATAATAAAATCGCAAGATATCCTTCAAAAACAAAAACCTGCCTGCCCCCCTACTATGACATCTTATAGCAGTATTACTTTAATATTACTATCAGATTTCGCACAAACAAAAAACATAGCTATGTTTATATAAATAGAGATCATGTTTGTTTATGCGAAATTCAAAAGTAATATTAAAATAATACTGCTATAAGAGCTCATGGTAAGGCCCCTGCTCAACTGGAGAAATACCATGCGCTCACAGAAAACCGGCGTGAAACAACCAACAACAGTTTCGCCGAGTGAGTGAGTTTACTGGAAGTCCAATCCCATACCTTATTCACTTCCCTACCCTCCTAGGCTTGCCAGGCCATAAAATGCAAAGGCCGGACTGCGCACTATATAAGGCCGGACATTTTAGCCTAAAAGCCGGACATGTTTTTTTTATTGCCAAACATAATGTTTTTACAGCTGGGCTGTTGAAAAAAGTATTTATACGTGGTGAAAAGTGAGGATATTCGATATTTATTAAAAGATGGACATAATATTTATAATAAAAAAACTCGTTTACGAATTTGAAATGTTTATTAAGTTACACTATTACAGTTTTACTTACAAATGGATCATCAGTCTTTTGTAGATAATTAAATATTATTAAAACTAAAAAACAAATGAATATAGCTCTCTTTTGGCATTCTTAATACTATAAACTAAAAAATATAATAAAACAAATAAAAATAATCATTCTTCTGGAAAGTAACAAAAAGATAATATTAATTTTACGGCTAGGTAAGAATTTACTTTATAGTAGGTATTTATAGAACAATTTAAAATCTTTAAAAAATAACAAAATCTAGTTATATTTGGCACTTGCACCTACTTTGTCAAGAATTTCGTTTTCCTTAGAAATCATATCGTAAAATTCTTTACATGTTAATTTTAAATTGCATAACAAGAACATCATCTTAGCAATTGTATCTGTTTGTAGTCTACTGCGTTCCTTTGTCCACTGGGCGTTTATTAAAGAGAAAACTCTTTCAACGTTGGCATTGTGGCCTGGTATTGCAAAATAATATTCTGCCAACTTAAGCAGTTCCGAATAAAATTCTTCATTATTAAATGATTTAAAATACGAGGTCCACTTCTGATGTGCCAACAGCTTTTTAAAGTCAGAGTCATCTTCGTGTTGCTTTAAAAATTTTATGAAGTTTTGCCACTGATCAAAAAATTTATTGTCATTTAACTGTACATTTTTTCTAGACAAAGTGTCTATCGTTTTTGCCCCTTGTTCCCAGCTTGGAATATTAGCTAAAGTCATCCACTGAAAGTGTTTTAGGTCAGTACAAAATTCACTGGTCCAGGAATTCAGGTAATCTTTGGCAATATTGTACATTCTTCTCATGTTTTGTTTAAAATCTTCTACCTCATCCCGACGAGCCTCCGATAAACGCCGTAAAATTTCGGTCACTTTCATTGGGCAAAAATTTTGTTCCAATCTTTCGTTTATATTTTCCACTACTTGCGAACACTGATCAATTACTTCATTGACAGAAATATCAGCAGTTTCAGTGTGTTTGATTCGGCTTTGGTATATAGACATGAAAGAATGTAAGAGCCATAAATAACACTCAGAGAAGTCATTTTCGAAAAACATTTGCAATGTTCTGGCCGGATAACTCAGTGAAAGAAAGTATGACTTTAATGGCTCGTACATTTGCAAGATTCTCTCTATGGCGGGATAAAGAGATAGCCAGCGGGTTTTTGAATGGCTAAGCATACGTTTAAAATCAATTTCCAATTCTGAACAAACTTTTTTTAAAGCTTCAGTACGAACTGTGAAGCTGGCAAAATGGTTGTGCATTTGCATCACTATGCTGTCTACACAGATTGGTAAAGATTCGATTGCGTGATGTACGGAATTGCTGAAGATATGTGCAATACATCCAACACCGACCATATCATCGTTTTGAGTAGCTGATTTGAGTCTACTGTAGACGCTGTTGGTCCCACTTCTCTCTCTACCGCCAAAGTTAGTATTGGTGTTGTCCGCTGAAAAAGCTATTAATTTATCCAATAAGTTTTTGTCCGTCAAAATGGTGTGTATGTAAGTGGATATTGTTTCAGCAGTCTCGTTCGGTAAGGCCTGTAGCTCCAGTAATTTAACTTGAATTCCTCCCTTTTCAGGGTTGAAATATTGTATAAGCACAGGAAATAGCTTAATAGCACCATGGTTGCTACTATCTGTGGAGACGCTCAAGTATCTGATTTTTGACACTTCTTTTAACATATTTTCTTGGGCAAATGGGCCTAAAACATTTTTTAAGGATAGCTTCAGCTTTTGAGCGGGAACAGGTTACATCTTTTGCGATTTTCGAATCTGGATATATACTCTTGCAAAGTGGAGCTGTGCAATCTAGTGAGTTAAATGATTCGTGATGTTTAACGGTATGATAAACCAGAGTAGCTTCTGTGGCCCGAACGCTCCGTTGAAGATTTAAGTTCGCATTGGATTCCATGAAAATATCAATTCTTGATGTAGATGCCGTACTACGAATCTTCATTTTGTGTTTTTCGGTATTTAAATGCTTTTCTAAGTCAGCTTTGCCCTTATTAGCAATGGAAATTATTTGATCACAAATTACACATTTTGCGTCCCATGGCTCTTTGCCAGATTTGAACATCTTGTATTGACTTTTTAAACTGTCAGAAAATATACATTTTCTTTTCGACATGACTAATAGAGAGATCTGAAACAAAGATGTTGTACTTGTATTTGAGGTTTGTCAATAACACATTAATGCTACAAATAGGAAAATATAAAACTAACTCACCAAAAATACGGTCGCCGCTAACTGAAATACTTAATTGTACGTGAACACACGCCAAGCACGCGCAAACGCCACGCGTTCCTAGGGCAGACTAACGGGCGCGAACCTGTCTGCGGACGGTGCGAGCAGCGGGGCGGGGTAACCACGCTCACGCACGCCACGCGTGACGCGCGGCGCGGCGCGAATCGCGGGCCGGAAGATAGTTTGCTCTCCGCTCGCCCTTGTCCGTTCGGGTCGGGCGCTCGTCCGCCCATCGTCGTACGAATCGCCACTCTGACAAAAAGCCTGACAAAAGCCGGACAGGCCAAACACGTACATATTTGGCCGGACGCGACTGCAAAAAGCCTAACATGTCCGGCTAAAGCCGGACACCTGGCAAGCCTATACCCTCCCCTACCCTATTCTCCTTTAACAGGCCGGTAACGCACCTTCAGCTCTTCCGTTGTTGCGAGTGTCCATGGGCGACGGTAGTTGCTTTCCATCAGCTGCCCTAGCACGGGTTTGTCGATATAGATGAAATAGATAAAGACAAGAAGTTCTATAGTTTCTTGGATAATAGCTCCTGTTTCAAAGTAAATAAGGTCGTAGATTCATCGACAACAGAAATCGTTTTTGTAGGTTTTTCGAGCAACTTTTACGACCTATAATTGTTTTGCAAGTTTCGCAAGCGAGCTCGGATTTATAAAAATTTTATAAAATGTTACACAATTTGTGTATAACTCTTGCAATCTACGAGCGCGCGGCGCCCTTAGTTGTGTGAGTGACCGTATCTATACACGCGTACATGGCTCGCTCGCTACTGACTGCTCCGTCAGGTACGCACACTAACGAAAATGTCTATTCACATTTCCAACTACAAATAAAGGCTACGCGCGCTCGTAGATTGCAAGAGCTATAGCACTTGGCGATTTCGATTCATTTTTGAGGGTGGAATTATCAATTTTCCCACGCTAAACAATGGGTAATAAAAACAGTTCAAAAAATGCACATAAAAGTAAAATAGCATTGACAATGAATCTACGACCTTATTTACTTAGCCGTAGGATCTTTTATCAAAAAAACTACATAGTTATAAATTATAATATTATTTTGTCTACGAAGATCGGAAACATTTAGCAATTCCTCTCAAATCTCAATCAATTCAGCAAATGAATTGTCGAAACTGTCAAACTGACAATTTTAAATGTCAATTTAGTAAGTTAAATTACTAGACATGAATTGTGAATTGCAAGCAGAATTGCATTTTGCGATTTTAATAAAATGAATCACATTATGATTCATAATATGATTCTACAAAGCGACCACTTTAGCCCCGCCACAGTATAGCAATATCTATACTGAGGCCCCGCACAGCACAACGCTAACGTAAAATTTATTATATTCACAATAATAATAATAATAATATTATTAAAGCTCCAACTTCCAAGCAGACTGCGTCGAGGCTCTGCGCGGGAACGAGTGGCCCAACGGGGTGAGGGCGCGGGCCGGGCGGTAGGGGCGCACGCACGCATAGAATACTCACACACACAGGCCGGCGCGCGGCGCAGGGCGAAGCGCGATGGCAATAGTTTCTTCAAATACCTATTTTTTAAATTCGCCTGTACCCGCGTTTCCTCTTAAAGTGGAAAAAATCGTTAGAGTCCAGTGTCGTCCCCCCCCCCTCTACCAGCTAAACGGTTGCTTCTGGAAATGTGAAAAAATTCACGGGAGTAGGAAATATGCTGAATTTAAAAGAAAAACTATCACGGCTAAGAAGACTTCATAAATTATTGAGTCGATAAACTAAAAAAAATGTATTCGGCAAAGTATAAAGGAACTTTTCGTCCAAATTCCTTTGAAAATAACTGAGATGATGTTTGTAGTGTAAAACACGTTATAAATGTACATTTATTGACCATACAAAAATTAAAAAAAAACTAGCGGTATTACGGAACCCTATATCGCGCGTGGCCCGACACGCACTTGGCCGGTTTTTTAAATTTATTAATGGAAAGATTTTGAACGTTTTCTGGAATTTTATTGTAAAGGCGTACACATTGACCTTTAAAAGATTTGCTAACTTTACTAAGTCTGATCACCGGTATTTCTAGTTTGTACTTATTTCTAGTGTTTCTTCCGTGACTGTCACTTTTGGTTGTAAATTTACTAAGATTCTTTCTAACATATAATACATTATCCAAATTAATGTATTGAGAAGCAACAGTTAGAATATCAATTTTATTAAACTTTTCTCTCAGAGATTCAAAAGCTGACATTTTATAAATTGAACGTATAGCTCGCTTCTGCAGCACAAAAATTGTATTAATGTCGGCAGCGTTTCCCCATAAGAGGATGCCATACGACATTCTAATATGAAAATAACTGAAATAAACTAGTCTTGCTGTGTCTTCGTCATCAATTTCCCCTATTTTTCTGACTGCGTATGCTTTATCGGACATCGTGCCTACCGCCTAAATGCCATTATCAATAATCTATAGCAGCCATTCTCCAAGTGTGAGCGGAGCTCTTGGGCTTCGCGAAGGTCTGGTATGGGCTCCGCGAGCGATATACGAATTGTTTTTTGAAATTTCATTAGACACCAGCATCACATTATTACAATATTTAATTTTAATACTGTGCCAGTATGGAGAAAAATCATTTTTGGGGTCCGTCAAAAATGCCGCTTCATAATAGAGTTACGCCACAAAAAAAGTTTGAGAACCGGTGATCTGTAGCCTAATATAATATTGTCTAAAGTCTAAACGTATAAAAATTATAAATACTTACTACAAAAAACATTAAAACGACTGAAAGCTATTTTGTTTACTTAGCCCACCAGCCCGCTTTAGTATGGCCCTGGAAGATTGTTTTCCAATCTTCGTACAGAAGAAATATTCTATAGTCTCTTCGATTAGAGTTCCTGTTTCAAAGTAAATAAGGTCGTAAATTCAACGACAACAGATTTTTAATGTGTTTTTCTTTCACTTTCCCAAATCTTAAAGGCCATTGCTGGGCCAATCTGATTTCTAACCCTGTGTGGAAATAACATGCCTTCTCATACAAAAACAAGACCGACAGAGATGGCTTGCAATTCAGTGTGAACTTTGTGATAACCTGATGATGGGATCCATGAGTAGGTAATCGAGAGAACTCCTCAAACTTTAAACGGAAACATATGGGGATTTTATTTTTATATGAAGTATTCCAGGCATATGGTACCAATAAATAAGATTTTGCAGCAAGATATACCCTGGTTCAACGTTCATGTTTGGGAGTTCCAGAGTTGTTTTAAGAACTGAAAGCATAATATGCTACCAAGCAAATTAGATTATTATTTATTCGTCACCATCATCCCTACCCTTACAGCACATCATCACATTATGACCCTATTATTAGTACTTTTATAGTCTTTTAGATCGAGACAGATGCCTTTGATCATTACTCTGTCGTTTGGTGAGTGATTTTGTGAAAATCCATGACGGGTCCAAATGGGATCCATGAGGTATGAGGGCAACTCCTCGATTAGTTATACCGTACAGTATATATAGGTTCACGTATATTAATAACGACCTAGTTTTAACTTTTAAGTATGTAGTTTAAACGTATAATATGTTGACTTGATATGTTTCCATGCAAAATTGTATCATAGATGACAGATGTACACTGAGCAGAACTCTTAACCCAGTCTTTAAAGATATGGGTTTGAAAATTTCAACATTGCTCAAGGAACTCGAAGCATTAACCACAACCTAAGTTAATGATAGTTTTCATACGAAGGAGCATCCTTTATCCTAAATCTCTGAATAGAACTCCTGAGCCTTTGAAGAAAAGGCTTAAATAACTGCAAGTAAGTATACCACTTTCTGATTTGATGAGTCTTCATACAAAGTTGTATTTTGGTTCCGGGTAAGTATATCATTTATAAAAGATCCACGTAATGTGCATTTCTTTAAACCCGCATAAGTGGTCTATCAATAATATCTTTTTAATATCTATGGACGCTTCACACCACGTCAGTCTGGCCCCGTGCTAAGTACCTGAAGGGCTTGTGTTACAGGTACCAGACAACGGAAATATATTTAATACTTTTATACTATACTTACATATTATATTTAAGTTTATTCAGAATTCAGAGTAGTTAGAAATGGGTTGGAATATTTTCATAATATCATCTGCATAGAGCACAATTTCGCTTGTGAGAAACGTATTGTGTTTATGGCATTTATGAAGATGACGAACAGCAAGAGATCGAGGAGTCAGCCTTGGGGGACACCGGACGGAATGTATATCGGTGCAGATTTGTATCCTTTTAAAAAAATTGACTTTTTTTGCTCTATAATGGTACGGAACCGTTCGTGCGCGAGTCCGACTCGCACTTGGCCGATTTTTTATTTACCAATGGCCGGAGCCTCACTATCTGAAACCAATTTTCTTTACGCACATAATATTATGTCCCTTTTGTTTAAGCGGGTGTCAAATTGTCCGAGTCCTTGTCAACCTACTCGAAATGAACATTTTAACCATTTTTAAGCCATGTCTTAAACGACTACCATTATTTTTATTATGGACCTATAGATTCCTGAAATAAATGGTAAAATAAAAATAAATAAATAAAAATTATCACAAAAAGACGTGAGTGGAAGAACACGATAGTCGATAACTAACACTTTATAACATAATATGGACATTTTAAATTCATTTTTTCCCTTATAATTTGAACAAACCTTGTAACTGATATCTATACTTATCTCTTACCTGGCATACCTAAAGCGTAAGGGCACTACCTACCTTTTCTCGAAGTGTTTCGCCGTTTTTTTAACCTTCATAGAATTGGTTTCCGTTGTAGCAGATAGTTCATATTTTCAGGATATGATATCCTTAATAGACTTATTAAGCATACAAAGTCTCAATTGAATAGCTCTTATACTTTAGATTTTATTGATATCTAAAATACACCGATTTCGTCACTGACACACTGATGATCATCAGAATGTTTGGCTACTTCCTGAAGTGCTAGAAAGCTGAAATTTGGTCTGCAATCTAAGTTTAGTATACAACCAACAAAAAAATTCATAAACTTGTAATTTTCGTCCCCCGTCCCCTAAAATGGGGGGGAGTGGAAGTTGACCCTCATAGAGTTGGTTTCCGATGTGCCAGATAGTTTATATTCTCAGGATATAATGTCAATAATAGACTTATTGAACATACAAAGTCTCAATTGAATAGGTCTAATACTTTATATTTTATTGATATCTAAAATACGCCGAAATTTTGTTACGTGGTAAAATAAGTTCAGTAATGAAAGTTTAAATGAGACTTTTACCAATTTATGAATAAGGACATGAAAACTTACAAGGGATGGACATTTAACTAAAAACCTCTTAATAAAAAATAAAAAAAAAAACACTAAAAAGACTAAAAAGACTGTCTAGCAAGTAGCAACTTACAAAAAGGACTGAAATCCCACCAAAAAAATTTCATGTAAAAGTTACCTCGACGACCACAAAAGGTTTGCCCTGTAAAAAAGACATCAGATCTAATGTAGAGCCAAGCTTCTGAATCGACACGGCCTAACTCTATCGACCCATAATTCCAACAAATTCTACATAATATCTTGTTGTTGGCTGTTTCGTTATTTATCTACTAGATCAGAAACTAAATATTCGCCTCATCTCCACGACGAAGGTAGCAAAATAGCGAAGCCATACATACTTACTGAGATGTAGATTTTGTTGCAGTTATGAATTATGATCGATAGTCAGGCCGCGTCGATTCAGGAGTATTGGCTCTACATTAGATCTGATGTCTTTTTCACATAGGCAAACCTTTTGTGGTCGTCAAGGTAACTTTTACATGAAATGTTTTTGGTGGGATAGTTTATATTCTCAGGATATGATGTTAATAATAGACTTATTAAACATACATAGTCTCAATTGAATAGGTCTAATAGTTTATATTTTATTGATATCTAAAATACGCCGTTATAACTTATACGCCGTAAAATAAGTTTAGTCGAGGGGTAATAGAAGTTTAAATGAGACTTTCACCAATTTTATGAACAAGGACATCAAAGTTTACACGGGATGGACATTAACTAAAACGTCTTAATAAAAAAATAAAAACAAAAACACTAAAAAGACTAAAAAGACAGCCTAGCAAGTAGCAACTTACAAAAAGGACTGAAATCCCACTTAAGGCGACGCCTTGATAATTTGGCTGTAGCGATGCCGATTTTTCTCAGCAATGACTAAAGCTAAGAAATTGAAGTTCATTGTCAGTATTCATCATGTCTTTGTCTTTGAATTGCCCATAGCATAACACGATTGGACAACTTTTATAGCACAGAATAATCAATCGAAAAGACCTCTGTAAAAAAAGGGATTCCTATTTTTCCAACAGAGGAGAGTGATTTAAGGTTCCAAAATTTGTACATAAATTGGTTCAAGCATGCACTTTAATTTGTGCATAGCTTATATGAAATGTATTTATGGTTTTTAAATTATGCGACAAAAACCATTTTGTTGCTTACGCCCTTTCCATTTTTTGCTGTTCCATTGCTTGTTTTCTATGAGAGGCCGGCCCGGCCTCTCATAGAAAACGGGGGCTTAAAACATATCATGGGGCTTAAAACATTTCATGTAAAATGTCCTCGACAACCACAAAAGGCTTGCCCTGTTGCCTCATACATACGTAACGATTTATCGTAGCGATTTCAGACTGTGCAGATAAATCGAACGTTCCTAGTGCCTCCACACGGCTCCGATATCGACGTCGATCGGGCAGTTCTCCGCAGAAGCTCACGCAAGATACATGTTAACAATGGAAGATTATGACGCACTTGCTATATTAGGCCTGGTTATGTCTTTAAAGAATAAAAAGAAGCGGAGTCTATGGTGTAAAGATTGGCTTATGAAAAGGAAGCAATTTTCTCATACCAACTTGTTATGTGTGTTGAAATTCGCTCCGCAAGATTGGCATAACTATTTAAGGATGAAGAGGCATATTTAAATCTGCTGGCTTTAGTTTATCTACTAATAAAGAAACAAGACCCTGTTATGAGAGAAGCTATAAGTCCTCATGAAAGATTAGGTTTCTGTAGCTTTCTATAAAATCTTGAAGTAGTTCGCGGACCGCGGTGTCCAACTCTTTCGTCTTCCAACATATTTCTTTGAAAGCGATGTGCACGTGCGCACACTAGCAAGCTCCGTGAAGTACTGTCGAACTGAGCGATCGCCGTCCACACGCAACGATAAAACTGTGCAAATGTAATCGACAACGATTTATCTGATAGAAATTGCAACTGCCATCGACGAACGATTATCGACAACGATTTTTCATACACACGATCGATAAAACTGCGCAAACTGGTCTGCACAGATTTATCGCTACGATAAATCGTTACGTATGTATGAGGCATATGGGGCATAAAAGAGACATCAGATCTAATGCAGAGCCAAGCTTCTGAATCGACGAGGTCATTTATTTACATAATATTTACTATAATTTATACCCATAATAGTAGCTAGCAAAATGCAGATGGAATAATTTCCCAATATGTACTTTAGTTTTATAAAATTTGAATATACGAGGGCTGCTATTTATGTATCCGGAATTAAAAAAAGAAACAAACATATATCATTTAATATGGTTTATTGCTTTTCAAAATATTCGCCGCGATGATCGACACACTTTTGCATACGCTGGAACCAATTTTCATAGCACTTTTTCCATTCTGATTGAGGTATCTCCAAAACGTGCATTTTGAATGCATCAACAGCCTCTTCGCGGCTCGAAAAACGTTGACCACGTAATTTGTTCTTCGCGTATGGAAATAAAAAGAAATCGTTAGGTGCCAAATCAGGGCTGTACGGCGGATGACCAGTCAATTCGATCTTTTGACCCTCCAAAAACTGAGTTGTTTCAGCTGAGGTGTGACAGCTAGCATTGTCGTGATGTAATATGATTCTGCGTTGTCGGTTGTCCTTTCTTATTTCTTCAAAGACTTCTGGTAAACAAATGGTCGTATACCATTCAGAATTAACCGTTTTACGATTCTCTAATGGCACTGTAGCCACATGTCCATTAATTCCAAAAAAACAGGCGACCATTTGCTTCAAAGTACTTTTTGCACGAGTAACTTTTGTTGGTTTCGGCTCATCTTGGAACACCCACACCGTTGACTGTTGTTTAGTTTCGGGGTCATATGCATAGATCCAAGATTCATCACCTGTGTAGATATTATAAACGGCTTTTGACGTACCACGGTTGTATTTTTTTATCATTTTTTTGCACCAATCGACACGAGCCCGTTTTTAATCGATTGTGAAGTTGTGCGGAATCCAACGCGAACATATTTTTTTTACAGCCAAATGTTCGTGTAATATCTTATGTATGCTCGTCATACTTATGCCTAAGGACGCCTCTATCTCGCGATATGTAACATGACGATCACGCATTATTAGTTCCCGCACAGCATCTATATTTTGTGGGACAACAGCTGTTTTTGGGCGACCTTCTTTATTTTCATCCGTGAGCATAGACCGCCCACGATTAAACTCACTATACCAGTGATAAACAGTGGTTTTTGATGGTGCTTCATCTCCAAAAGTTGCGGTGAGTTGAATAAAGCACTGTTGTTGATTTAGCCCACGCCGAAAATCGTAGAAAATCATTGCACGAAAATGTTCACGCGTTAAATCTATGGCAAATGAAGACACGCAATTTTCAAAATGACGCCACAATGGAAAAATAATTGACAGTCACATGAAACAAAATGTATTCTTCAACCGAAGAGTTCTATTTTCAAATGTTGTAATTACTTTTTAAATATTGTTCTTGTAAGTGGCCAGTTCCGGATACATAAATAGCAGCCCTCGTAGAATATATTTTTTAAGCAAACCATAAAGGTGATGTATGAATATAATATAAATCTGTCGCATATAAATGCATCCAATATTATACATATTATAAAACAAAGTCGCTTTTTTTCCATCATGTCCCTTTGATCCCTTTAATCTTTAAAACTGCGCAACGGATTTTGATTAATCTTTCAGTGTTAGATAGCCCATTTATCGAGGAAGGCTATAGGCTATATTTTATCACGCTAACACTAATAGGAGCGAAGAAATAGAGGAAAGTGTGGAAAAAACGGGGAAAATTATTTGAAAAGGTTAACTTGAAAGCGCTAATCTCAGGAACTTCTCGTCCGATTTGAAAATTCTTTCAGTGTTAGATAGCCCATTTATTGAGGGAGGCTATAGGCTATATTTTATCACGCTAAGACTAATAGGAGAATGTGGAAAAAACGGGGGAAATTATTTGAAAGGGCTTATCTCGCGAACTACTGGAGCAATTTTCATGTTATTTGGCACAGATGAAAAGTAGACCACGTGAAGGATCATAGGCTATCGACTTTAATAATTTTTTTCAGTGGCTATATATTTTATATCCGTGCGACGCCGGAGCGGGCCGCTAGTACAATATAAAGTAGGTAAACTTATGAGACTTATCAAAGAAATTATTTCACCACAGATATACGTTCCTGTTGAACCGAGTCCTGTACAAGCAACTTCAGCAGATTATGATGATAAATAAATCATGATGATGCATTCAGAAACCATCATTAAATTGTCAAATTAAACAAGAAACGCATTATTCAACAACAAAATGATTCATGGCAGTAACCAAATCCGAGAAAATGAAAAATCATTGTCCTGTGTGAACATTCAGATGAAAGTTCATAAGGTCACCTATAAACCCGTTATGGTGCACCTCATACATCAAGAGGCACCAGATTTGGTCCTAAGTGCAATTATTAAATAATATCTGTTCTTGACATACAATTTCAGTGCTCATTACGTGCCCATCATTATTATTATTTAACAAAATTGCCTGACAGCCGTGGCGATTGCAGATTTTTATTGGTCCCATTACCCATATTATTATTACTTAGTATAATTGTTTTATGTATAGTCCAGGTTTTTTTACAAATTTTTGCATACAAATTAGCTAACTTTCATTTTGGTTTGGGACAGCCTGGGTCTATTATCTTCTTACTTTAGCTGATCCTTTTCTCTTTATAGCTGATCTTCCTCCACAGCCGGCGACAGCCAGGCTGTCGTCATTTTATAAAAGTTGAAAGTCCTCACTCCTCCTCTTTATTATGAATGTATTGTGTGCATTGATGGTATGTCCAAAACAACAGATTTTTAAATGTTTTTTCGTCAATCCTACCGTCAATCTATATAAGACTGCATTAACTTCAAGCATAGGCTTAGACAGTATTCAATCCATACTATATACATATACTATATATACTATATAAGTATATACTATACTTACTATATTATATACTATAATATTATAAATATACTTATACTATATACTATACTTACCTACTTACTATATACTTATACTCTACTATATACTATACTATATACAGTGTGTTAGTGTAAACACCGTTATCCTTGAAACCATAAATTAATGAGCCCGTCAAAATGAAAAACTTTTCCTATGAGAACAATGCTGGGAACTCAAAAAAACAAATGCCATCTTCATACCCATACGGATGCCTGGTTCGGCAATTTGTATGGGTATGAAGACGGATTTTTTTTAGTTCCCAGCATTGTTCTCATAGAAAAAGTTGTTCATTTTGACATTTTGACGGGCTCATTTGATGGTTTCAAGGATAACGGTGTTTACACTAACATCTTGTATATACTATTATACTATATACTTATAGATAGATAGGTAGATTGATAGATACTTTATTGCTCACATTACAGTCATATAAATTACACTAATGTAACTTAACTAAAAACTTAACAAAACATAAATGTGGGCAAGGGCGGCCTTATGAGCGATCTCTTCCAGGCAACCCTGCGGAAGAGGAAAATTTAATCTAAAAATAGTATGCGGGGTAAAGAATAACTATATATGTACTATACTATATACTATTATACTATATACATATATATACTATATACTATACTATATACTATAATATTATAAATGCGAAAGTGTGTCTGTCTGTCTGTCTGTCTGTCTGTCTGTCTGTCTGTCTGTCTGTCTGTTACCTCTTCACGCTCGAACCGCTGAACCGATTTTGCTGAAATTTGGCATTGAGATACTTTGAGTCCCGACAAAGGACATAGGATAGTTTTTATCCCGGAAAAATGTACAGTTCCCGCGCGACAAACGAATTTTGGCGCAACGGAGTTGCGGGCGTCATCTAGTAATGAATAAATCCAAGCGAACAGTTTAAAAGCTAACAACCTAAGGGCCAGGCCACAATACTGCGTTGCGACGTCACATTGCAGTGTTGTGGCCTGACCCTTAGAGCCGCGCCACACCATAAGGTACTATAGTCCGCGCGGAACTAGTTGGCCGCTCTGCCGGTATGTGTGTATATGGGCAGAGCGGCCAACTAGTTGCGCGCGGACTATAATTATGTATTCTGTGGCCACACCGGAATGGCAGCGGCGCGGCGAGCACTTTCAGTGTCATATGATTTTAAACTTTATCTTCATTATTGTAATACATAGTATCGCTTGATAAGTCTACGGCCGTCCGTGACCGCGATTTCTCAAGCGAACTGAAAGTGCTCGCCGCGCCGTTGCCATTCCGGTGTGGCGCGGCCTTAAGTGTGCCCTCCGCGCGACTTAATGTGAAGGCAGCCTTAAATCTTCTGGTCAGCGATAAGCGTTGTCTATATTTGTTATGAATTATCTTCCTTTGTGGTGCTTTTTGTATCCCTTTGGACTAAGTATTTTGATAAAGGATACAGTCATCTTGTGAAACAAAAAATTAACAGTTTTCCGTACAGCGCCATCTGTTAGCAACACTATAAAGTAAAATACACACTTGTATTCATTTCATTCTAGGTCATAATGTCTTGTGTAGTCATTCGAAAGTCACAAAGAGTAACATTGAGTGTACGAATGAGAATATAGATGGCGCTACATTTAGATAATATTAAGCCACCGCAGCCATATCAGCATCATCATCATCATCACCATCGTCCATAAAATTAATTACGGTCGGTTGAATAATGACATTTCCTTTAATTTAAAATTCATAAATCTCGGATTGGCGACGAAAAATAATTAATGTTTATAGATAAGTTACTATTAGTTTAATTATCTAATACAAACCACTTGAACTTTAATATTTTCTATGCGGCTTACTTAAATCGATACAACATAATTAATAGGATTATTATTAATTTCAGGTGGACCGTACACGAAATTGATGATATGGATAAAGAATTTGGAACAGTTAGTAATTATTTTTATTATTATTATAGTAGTCAAAAGTGATAAATTCATTGACCATAAAGAGATCTTTGGATAAATTAAAGCCTTTATAAAACTTGAGAAGGTTGGTCGCACCAACTGTTTTTATCCACGGATTTAGGTTATCTTAGCTTTAGAACGGAGTTGTAAACTCGTGTACATAAGCTCGTAAAACGAAACACGTGAAATCAAAGAAATGATTATATTAATAATAATAAAGAAACGTCGGCGCCGCTGCCAACTGCTACACGTAACACGATTATCTCCGCTACGTGTTGTTACTCCGTGACGCACCCACTATCTACATGCACACTATTTCCCAATGTTAGTTATCACTTATCATTTATCGCACATCTAAATCGAATCTTGTTTTTTATCTCTACAATTATTATCTAAGTAATAATCATCAACGGTTCACATCAACCTGGAGAGGTTGATTGCTAGCGATCTTTGTAGCTCCATGGCCGATGGGCCATGGGTCTATCCAAAAGTTTAAACTATATTTACAACTGCGAAACAAAATCTACATAGTATATCTATTCTAGTCTATCAATTTTCATTGTTTAAATATTTTTGAGGATAGAACATCTTGTAAGCTTTCTTTTCCTAAACAACCTAGGAACTTTAAGTCATTATTATAATATTAGGTATATGTATCAAACTTTTTAAAATGATCTAAGCTTAAATATCTTTATCATCAGATTAAAAATAATCAGCCAAGTGCGAGTTGGACTCGCGCACGAAGGGTTCCGTACCACTATAGAGCAAAAATAAGAAAAAATATGAGTGTTTTTGTATGGGAGCCCCCCCTTAATTAATAATGTTATTTTAATTTTACTATGAATTATTAAAGCACAAAATATAAAACTGAGTAATTTGTTAATATTTCTGGTGTGTAATGTAAAAAAATCACGTTTGTTGTTTGGCCGAGCCCTCTTAAAATATTAAATTTATTTTGTGTGCATGTGTATGTGCATAATCTGTGAAAATGTCAACTCTCTAGCTATTACCATTCTTGAGTTATAACTTACAGCCTGGAGACACACAGACGGATAGACGGACAGACAACGAAGTCTTAGTAATAGGATCCCGTTTTTACCCTTCGGCTACGGAACCCTAAAGAGAATATTATGCGGGATGTTGTTTTGTTCATGATAATAAGTATTAACATACGCAAATATTATTGGGTAAATACACATGAGTCACAACTCATATAAGTAGGTATTTTTTGCATTTGCCATGACTTCTTGTTTTTCCATTACCTTGCACTCTGTTGAACTCAGCAAAATGCAAATAAGACATTTTGTCGCGTCATACTTTTAGAAAACAGGCTTTGAGATCCAATATATGTAAACTATTAAGCTCGCGGGTGTGACGACAGAGCTTTTGATCGAGTTAGCGATAAGCACGTTGCGTACAACGGCACATGCGCGTTGGCTATAATAGTGTATACTGTATAATACAACGCGCAGACCGCAGCTCAGTCTGCGCCTTCACACGTGGCTGGACTCACGCCGCCTTCTCGGGACTTTCCCGTGCACTAAAAAACTTACTTCAACATAAAGTGCTCCAGATATTACTCCAACTTGCTGTGCTCTAAGTGTTGAAGATGCCGTCGCAAGAGAAGCAAGCGAAAATTATTCTGCGAGAAGTGACACCCGAAGGTAAGTCACCAGTTTTTGCGAAGCTATTGTTTATATTTTTTTAGCTTACCGAGTCGCTTACTGCTTACATCAAATTTCAACATACAGGGTGTTTGTCAAAATAAAAGTGTTGATATTAAATTGTTTCTTGTAAATAAATTATACTTAGGTATTTTTCACAATAATTATGCGTAACACTTTAAATTTTTTATAAATATCAAATCTACAAATGATAAAGTTTATGTTGACTTGTTAGCAATAGGATACAACAACGATACGAACAAATTGGTGTAGAATTCAATTGAAGGCTTTTGATGAACTAAGATCATTGATTGTTTATTTTGAAAAGTTTTGTACCAGTCGAAGTCCCATCGATTTTCGGTTTATTTTCAAGGCCGCTTTTGTCTCGTCTAGGTCTCGTCTCACTCTCACTGGTTCGATGACATCAACAGAATGTAAATAACAACATACAAGTCATACAACCTCCTTCAAAACTCGACAACATGACATTAAAATTTAAAATGTCTTCCTGCCCGCTTTTACTGCATTAATTAGACTCGAACAAGCTATAAATGAATATATTAGAAATGTTTTCGCATTCATTTTGACGACTACATAATATCAGGCAGAGAAGAACGATGTTTTTAATACACAGTCGAACAACTTGGAAATATTAAGAAGCCTTGAACGTGTGCGTCAAGTCAACCCTAAATGGGAGCGACAGTGTATTTTTTAAAACAGTTTCCGGGTATCATTTAAATTCCATAACATTATGTCATTTTAAAAGGAAACTTATAAAATTAATAGAGATATCTACATGTTTTTAACCGACTTTCAAAAAGGAGGAGGTTATATTATGTTCGTCTGTGTATATGTACTATATGTTTTTTTGTATGTTCTACCATAACTTCGCCGTTTGTGGACCGATTTTCATGATTCTTTTGTTGTTGTACAGGGTTGAATCCGAATTTGGTACCATATTCACAAAAGTGGTGATCTGATGATGGGATCCATGAGGAATCGAGGGGACTCCTTGAAATTTGTATAGAAACATATAGTGATTTTGATTTTTTCTGAAGCTTTTGAGGTAAATGCTACCAAAAAGTAAGATTTTGCACCAGGTTATACCCTGGATCCGAAGGTACCGAACAGAACTTTTGAATCCTTATAGATACAGGTTCGGGGATTTCGGCGTTGTTTAAACAACTGAAAGCATAAGCCAACTCATCAACTTGATTGATCATCATCATCACAAGCATAATTATACCATGCGCTCAGTATAGCAATATCCCTACAGTAGTGAAACGAATATACTTGCGCAGAGCAAGAGCACGGAGGGGTACCCGCGGGGAAGCGGGCGGCGCGGGCCCGCGTACCTAAGCAAACTCGCGGAGTTCGCTTACTTTCGCGCGCAGGGGTGACGTTGGCGCGTTTTCTACGAGTTTTGTGTTGTAAAACGATAACGTCTTATCTTATAAACAATGGGATATAAGTGTTCAGTGTACGGATGTTAATCAGATTCAAAAAACAAAAAGATTATCATAAAATATATCGGCTCATAGTTCACACTAATATTGTGTTGGCCTTGGCGGCATTTATTTGCATCTCTGTTTTATTGTTTACGTTGTAAGAAGTGTAACAAGGAGAGAAACAATATATAATAAATTAAAAATCTGTCAAATACCCTGTTACATACCAATTAGTACCTACCTAGCTAGGTACACAGGGCCACAGCCCACACCTCAAGTGTAACATTTTGACCTTTGGACCGCCCTTACCGCGCACGTAATAAGAGCGAGTTTTGAAGTGCTTCTGTTACACCTGACGTGTGGTCTACCGTACCTACCAATTATTATATGATTAATTGTTGGATATTTTATATATTCGAATGTGTCTTCATTATTTTAATCCTTCGATCGTGGATTCTTGGAAATCTATTGACATTATTCTATTGTATCTTGCTCACCGGTGAGCTTGATGGGTTAATTAAATTTTTAAATCCATACTAATATTATAAATGCGAAAGTGTGTCTGTCTGTTTGTCTGTCTGTTACCTCTTCACGCCCAAACCGCTGGACCGATTTTGCATGGAGATACTTTGAGTCCCGGGAAAGGACATAGGACACGTTTTGTCCTGGAAAAATATACGGTTCCCGCGCGATAAACAATTGGCACAACGGAGTTGCGGGCATCATCTAGTAGAGAACTAAAATCATCTAAAAATAAAGTTTCACGTAAATATCTGGCAGTACGACATATGTAAATATAACACGCTGATTAAACAGATAAAATGATAACATTACAAGCACAATATTTTATTTTTATTTTATTTCCCGTTTCGTGGCAACCCTGGCATATCTGCTCGATACCTACACCGGTGGCGGCATCGTGCGACATCAAAGGCGTTTCGTTACTGTAGGGATAAGATTGTTATACTGTGCCATGGGTCATCACATTATGAATTTATGAACCAATTATTGGTACTTTTCGTGATATTTTGCATGAGCAGATGTTTTTTAATGATTGTTTCGCTGTTTGTGGACCCATTTTCAAAATTCTCGTGTTTTTGTATGGGATATAATCTTAATTTTGTATAACAATTATGAAAGTGGTGAACTGATGATGGGATCTATGAGCAATCGAGGGAAATCCTTGAAATTTATCAAAACACTCATAGTGGTTAAAATGTTGTTTCTAGTAACTTGCACATATGTTACGAATAAGAGAAATTTCATACGAAGTTGCCTCAAGGCACTGAACAGAACGCATGAACCTTTAAAGATAAAAAATGGAAATTGCAGCATCGCTTAGATAACTGCAAGCATTTACCACAATTTCACTTACAGTAATATAATAAGGATACTTAGTATTCGTAGTGGTTATCTACGCATAAAGCCTTGTCTTGTATTGTATAACTAAAAAGAGTGAAATTATTATTTTTTAACAAAAAATTGAACCCGACTTCCAAGGAAAAAACAATTCTTAAAATGGCCTAAAAAGTATGAAATAATTATTATTCTTCGTTAGTGCCTTTTTCAAAATTCGACTAAATCTCAACGAATTCTGTACTCAATTGTCATTCCTTTGAAGTCGGTACTGGCTAAGTTCTATGTCAAGTATCTCAGTTCTGGGCTGGTACCGACTTCAAACGAATGAAATTTGAGTACAGAATTCGTTGAGATTTAGTCGAATTTTGAAAAAGGCACTAATGAAAAATAATAATCATTTCATACTTTTTAGGCCATTTTAAGAATGGGCATTATCCAAAAAAAATCACATGTACTTTTTATATTTTTTTTCGTTAAAATAGGGTATTATAAGAATATAAATTAAATAATTTTGAAATTCATTGGCTACTTTTTTCTCAATAAATTTTTAAAGTTTCGCTCTGACGTCATCATCGGCGGCCAATTGACCTCTGCAGTATGTTTTTTCCTTTCAATCTTATTTATAATGGCTGGTTCGTCAAATGCAAGTTCTCATTATGAGAAGCTTACCAAAAGTTCGAAACGTAATGTTGGTCGAATTTATTGCTAATTTAACGCCATTGAAGGTCAAACTAAGGTTAAACATATTTGTTCAAAAATATAAGTAAGTAATGGGTATTTTTTTCGTTTATATACAGAAAAACGATCACTGACCTTATTTCTCGAAATGTTTTTGTAATGAGCAAAATTAAAAAAAAATGGACAATTCCCATATTGTTTTTTCCTTGGAAGTCGGGTTAAATTTTTTAATAATGTATTGAAAAATATAACAACGCAAAACTAGTAAAAGTGGGTAAGTTATAGACCGTACTATTATAGCCTACTAAGTCGGTTTAATGGAAAAAAATCTGTTTATGTAAAGAAACTACAAAACTAAGGGTAGATATCTAATTACATTGAAAATTACTGTTCTATACATGAATCCAGATGCAGCCATTAAGTAATATTAATTAAGAATGCATTCTAAAACTCAAATAATAATAATATGCGGACAGCCTGTATGTAAAACCAAGGTATTTGCCTACCTTTACTTTGCAAAGTATGCAAATACGATTAAGTATTTATTCTCCTTAAATTTTCATTAGGTACTTAGTCGTCTTTGGGGTAATTTAGTTTAGCATAATACTTGTTTCTTGGCTAGGCTTTTTATATTTTTGAAGTGAAAACTTCTTTAGCGGCGTTGAGCACTTTTGTGGAATGGGTAAAAACTGTGAAACTCGCGTCAGATTCTCGTGCTGATCGAAAAACCGTAAGACGGTTGGAGAGTAGTGTTGTAACATCGAAATCGATTAATCGAACAATCGATTGTTTTTTTTCAATTGTCGATATTTTTTAATCGATTGTAAGGGTTTCGATTAATTCATGAAGCCCCAAGCGGCCACATCCGGCCGCGATAACAATGAAAAAGCTATTGTGTCTCGTTTTGCCACGACTGATGGGTTAAAAAAATCGATTTTTTAAAAATCGATACTCATAAAAAATGGGTTAAAAAAATAATGCACAACGTTAATAATCAAGTTTTCGCTTCTGCCGGCACTCCCGGAGTGCTTTTTTATAGGTATTTATAATATACTAGCTGTCCCGGCAAACGTTTCTTTGCCATATTATTACCTGTTTAACATTGTATAAAGTATATCGCCCGTATTATTTTATTGAATTAGTGACTAAATAAGTATGTCACCATGGCAACGTCCATCGCTATCCCGTGACCCGCGACGCATAAACAATGGTCGCTCTTTATAGACAAATAATTTGCAATAAAATAAAATTGCGACCATAATTAAAGATCTATCTACCTATCTCTCAAAAAAAAAAACATTAAAATCCGTTAAGTAGTTTAGGAATCCATCGCGGACAAACATCGTGACAGGAGATTTATATATATTAGATTATATTCTACTTGTTTCTTTCACTGCAACTGAAAGAAAAGAAAATTTACATAGGAGGTGCTCGAACTCGGTAGATTATTTCGCATTCCGAACAGTTACTACCTACTTCACTAATAAAAATATTTACCTACATAGTGAATAAATAATATAACTATAACAACAACAATACAAAGACAGGTATATCTATATATCTATAAAACTCAAAGGTGACTGACTGACATGGTGATCTATCAACGCACAGCCCAAACCACTGGACGGATCGGGCTGAAATTTTGCATACAGGTAGATGTTGTGACGTAGGCATCCGCTAAGAAAGGATTTTGATAAATTCCAACCCCAAGGGGTTAAAAAAGGGGATGAACGTTTGTATATAATAATACTTCTTAACGCGAGCGAAGCCGCGGGCAAAAGCTCGTTATGTAATATGTCATATTGAAGAAATAAGCATAAGTCATGACTCGCATGATCCCAGCTCCCTACGACAGACCCCCCCCCCCCCCCCCCCAAAGAAATGTTATTTACATTTAATTAATAATAATATGAAAGTATAGAGGTAAATACAATTGATTGAGTATTTTGTGAATGTCTAGTGCCTATGTGTATATTGTGTATATAAGCAAAATATGGCAGAATAACCACATTTGTTGAATCTGAATGGGAGTGTGTTACTTTCAGGCATTATACACAGGCATTTCCAACATAAAAGTACTTTTAAATTGTCGATTGGTCTGTTTGCCAAAGCGGGACAATTTCGGCCTCGCGGGGGACAGCGGGACAGACTGCCTGAAAGCGGGACTGTCCCGCCCAAAGCGGGACGTATGGTCACGTTATGTATCATATGACATATCTAAATCACTTATTCTGGTCTACCATACGAATAAAATACATATTTACGAAGCGAATTTTCTATTAACAAGGGGGTTAAAGTTTACGTAAGGGGTTTTAATTCGTAGCGCAGGTGCTACGAGAATTGTAGAACTAGTAACAGTCTAAAAAAACAAAACTCTTACTTATTAGTATAACTTTAGTATTTTTTATTGTATAAAATTCCTATTAGTTACCATGTGATGACTGAAGATAACATAATTATATACTTACTATAGGTATGCTAAAAGCCGAGCTTTGTGAGGGCTTTTCGTTTTTCTGCGTGGTAATAATCTTTAAGGGAGTTTTTTGTGTATTTTTATGGTAACCAAACCTTGACTGACCGATAACACATCTACATAATATAAATAAAAATTACAATGTTAAAGCACAAATCAATAGGCGCACGATAGTTTTTCCGTAAAGTGTACTACAAAAGTGCTCTGGTGTGGGATATACTAGGGCTCGCTTCGCACGCCCTGATTATGCATTTAGGTCACACAATTAGAACACAGTAGACAATAGGCCGTCACCAGAACTGCCTTGAATCATTAAAAAGACAAGTTAAAGAGCAAACCCTGTGACCCCTGAATTAAAATAAGTACGTACATTGTTTTTGGTGCATTGTTGAAGCCAGCCACGGTCACAATAATAATGGAGTTAAAGATATCGGTGTTGAAATTTGCATAGTATTAATTATATACATATTATTTAAAAAGGTTTTCAAATATATAACCAGCAGCCTGACAGACCAAAAAATATGAGCTTAAACTACGAATAATAAAAAAGCGTAAAATAGAAAAGTGCAATGTGCAGAAGGGTTACTATCTAGTAATGTGTGCTAGAACTACTATAAGAATCTAGATTATTATTATTTATTTACAACAGGCTACCTTCTGTTAAGCTTGGTAGATTTATGCCCGTTTTCACGAACCGGCCTTTTAGGATCGTGTATTTCTTAACATAGACACGTTTTTGAAAACCCTTTAGTACGGAAGCCCTAGAACAAATTTTTTTGATAGAAAGGATTTCATACTTTGACTTGATGGTCCTAAAATATGGATTGTTTTATTTGTAGGACAAGGTTACTCATAAATTAAATAACTATGAACCTACAAAATATATACAAAAAATCAGCTGGTTAGGGTTCCGTTTTAGAGTACAGTAGTCAACCAAGTTTTGTTGATTTTTTGAAGTTGTTTATCTTATCAAAATGTACTATGTAGCTACTCACAAAAAATTAGCTTCTTAGTAATCACAAAAAATTTGTTCTAGGGCCTATCTTTTCACTATTAGGCCTTATGTTTTGCCAATATTCATAATTATGGTCCAGGGACGTAGGGGCACGTTAGGAGGTGGTTGGTGAAAACGGCCAAGAGTAGACACACTTATGACGTTAAAGTGGTCACAGTAAATAAAAGCAAGAATATCAGCTGATTCTCGATTGACGAACGTACGAAATACTTTTTAAAACCGGAAAACGTTTCAAAACCGATCAAGGCTAAGCCACTTGAAAAATTATGAATCCTTGATACATTTTCGCAAACTCGAGTGAGAGGCAACTACATTGTCAACTAAGATGATCAAAATGTAAGACTACGCAAATATACCGTCGCGTTGGATGTCCATGTTACCATGAAATTGACCCATAATGAGCAGACCGCACATGACCATCTAGAGATGGTGTAGGCTTAGGTCGGCCACTCTCAAAGAGTGCTCCATGTCGCCATGGCTCTACTGGCTCAACAAAGCTTTGTAGGGCTCCGCAAGAATACTATAATAATTGGTGTTAGTATTAACCTATCAAGCCCCATAAGATCACCGGCGATCGCGACAACAATATAATAACAATAGATTTCCAAGAATCCGCGATCGAAGGATTAATGAGAAGAATACACCTCTGTCAATCAGTGTCCCAATTCCGTTATTTTATTAATTCGATTACTTACCCTTACCTATTATCTAAGCGCAAGTATTCATTTCACAATCTCAACAAATAATTAAGGAATGCACATAGCTTTATATATATATATATATATATATATATATATATGTATATATATATATATATATATATATATATATATATATATATATATATATATATATATATATATATATATATATATATATATATATATATATATATATATATATATATATTTATTTTTTTTTTAAAGGTTTTCGTTTCGAAGCAAAACGTTTTTTGACAGGGGATTATACTCACTGGCCAACCTCAATATTATTTCCTCGATCGTGGATAATGGATTATTTTAAATCTATTGTTTACGCGGTCGAATTCGACCGCTTGGGCGTGGAGTTGAAGCATTAAAATATTATTAACCAAATAGCAACGCTGTTTAAATAAATAAAATCCTGTCCGAAAACTCCGGGTACCGAGCATAAGATGTGGGCTGTAGCGCTTTTCATCATAGATATGACGATTTAAAAATATGAAACTAATGCAGGTAACTCTGATGGTAATTTAAAGAATATAAATTTTTACTCGTACCTTAACTTGTTGTTATCGTCCTAGGCATACCATGCTTAATTTATTTGCAAGTACTCACATGCAATATCAACATTTACTGAGCTTGCAGATTATTTGTACAATTTACTATTTAGTATGTAGCCAGTAAAGGTTTGGATTTAATGTTAAATTATTAAAAATTTCATTGTGATTTATTATTTCTAAATCGAATCATTCAGTAGGTACAAGTGTCAGTTAGTCAGCGCCTCATTATGGAAAATCACAGAGTGCCATAGAACTCGACGGAAAAGGAAACAAACTAGAATAAAAAATATTGCATTCATTAATTACTTTTCTTGTACCTACTAATGACGATCTGAAGAAATATTACCCAATACTTAATTAATCATACAATTACCTACTTCAATTAAACCTTCATAAATAGTAATAATCATTTAAGGGCGCCTACTCATTTATAATCGATTGAAAATGAGTGGCCGCCCTGAGAATTGACGTTTAAACTGAAACCATAAGTATCGGAGAGAATTTATTCGATGAAAATAACGTACTAAAAATATTTCCTGTATAGTTAAGTAATGACTATTACACATGTCGTGTACTACCTAAACATCGATTTACTTATTTCTAGACGGTAACAACTAAGGGTGGGTTGCACCAGAGGCGTGGTTAAAGTTAAGGTTAAAGTTATAGTTATAGTTAAGGCTAACTTAGCTTTAACCTTAACTTTGACCACAGAAATTGACAGATGTCTGTTGCGTTTATTTTTAAAGCTACAGGTAATGGGATTGAGAGTATAAATAATCGGCCAAGTGCGAGTCGGACTCGCGCACGAAGGGTTCCGTACCGTTATAGAGCAAAAATAGGCCAAAAATTGTGTTTTTTGTATGGGAGCCCCCCTTAAATTTTTATTTTATTTGAATATAATTATTAATTATTAAAGTATACATAAATTTAAGGCCTTTGTGTACATTTCAAGTGCCTACATGTTGTCATCATTGATACCGAGCAAAAATGCTTGAAAAATCATGTTTGTTGTATGGGAGCCCCCCTTCAATATTTAATTTATTTTGTTTTTAGTATTTGTTGTTATAGCGGCAACAGAAATACATAATCTGTGAAAATTTCAACTCTCTAGCTATTACCGTTCTTGAGCTACAGCCTGGAGACAGACGGACAGACGGACAGACGGACAGACGGACAGACGGACAGACATCGAAGTCTCAGTAATAGGATCCCGTTTTTACCCTTTGGGTACGGAACCCTAAAAATTTAATTATCCGAAAAAATCGACAGGAAAAATATAACACTATGAAACATAATAAATTTTCACGAAAAGATATAAGTATTCATGAGCGGTTATGGTTAAATATGGCGTCGGACGCCATATTTAACGGTAACCAAAGATTTGACATTTTGCACTGTATTATAGTTAAAGTTACAGTTATAGTTAAAGTAAGTTGGTGCAACCCACCCTAACAGTAAAAGCTTCGTAAATTTCATTCTTTGTACATATATCGTATCTGAGTATACTTAGATACGATATTATATTACGTAAGAAGAATGAAGATACGTTGTACGTATTACGATTTACGAAGTTTTTACTGATACCGTCTAGAAATAAGTAAAACGATGATCATAATATTATTTTTGCAATAATACTGTGAAACATTGCGAGTAAATCACACAATCTGTAATATCACTTTCTTGCTAGTTGTCACACCTGCAATCATATTGTAATCAGTGGCTGTGACAAAAGCAAATTGAAGCCAAATTGAGGAAGAACTTTGCGATCCGCGTTATCGCTTCATTTACTGTGTGATCATACTATCGCAATGATTGATCATCTGCACATATCAGAATAGATATTATCATATACACCCATTTACCTCTGCTATATAAAACAGGAGAGCTCATGAATAGCCCGGCTCGATGGCGTGGTAAGCCATGCCGGGATAAAAAATTGCCCTGCAGCTGTAATTATTTATTTATTTATTCACACTTTATGCAATTTACACAGGCGGGCTTAATGCCTTGTGGCATTCTCAACCAACAAACCTTAAGGTGATACTGAGAATGTTTAATACAGGCGCATTCGTGGTAATGAGATACAAAGGATTAACGATAAAATAAATGGATTTATATATAAATAATTAATAAAACTAATTATATATAATTAATTAAAATAAACGTACATAAACAATAAAATACATTTATCTTTTTTACCCAGACATTGTAAGCTGCAACCAGCAACTACATATTATTAAAATTAAATCTACATGTAAGTAAGTACTAAGTAACGTAAATGTTAATAAAAACCTTTATAAACTGTGTTAACTACAAACTACCAACAAACCATACTGCTTACAAAAAAAAAATATACAGACGAACATATAACCTCCTCCTTTTTGGAAGTCGGTTAAAAACTCAACTTGCTACAGTTTAGACTTTAGAGTAGAGATGAAACGGATATCCGGCAACTATCCGGTATCCGGCCTATCCGGCGGTCTTAATACTATCCGGCCGACCGGCCGGCCGGATAGGCATCTGGCCGAATAAAAAAAATATTTTTAAGTAATTAATAAATATATTTTATTTAGTTAGTCTTAAGAAATATAAGTACTTTTAGTTTAAGGTAAATTAATTAGTACTCACACTGCACTAAGGGCAAATTATGGTGAATAAAAACCAACTTCTCTGCATTGAGAGGTAGCGGTTTTGCTTCTCTTCATAAATAAGGCCAGCTTCAGAAAAATCTTTCGCTGTACACACTGCTACAAGGTGCTGAAAGTATGTGTGCTTTGCCCCAAACGGCTAAGTACCGCCGGATATTCGGCGGCCGGATGTCCGGCTATCCGGCCAGGTGGTTGGCCGAATATCCGGTATCTGGTATCCGGCCAAACTACTATCCGTTTCATCTCTACTTTAGAGTTTTTCGACTACATAAGTATTCTGGAATGACGCTATGCGCACTGCTTGCTTTTCGTTATATTATTGTGTTGTGTTATTTCATTATACTTAACAATTAATATGAATGTACAAATATTATAACGGTTTCTGTAATCATTATTTCCTCTTACTAATGTGATTGTAAACTGTGTTGTGTGTAGGCTTATCATTGTTTTTTCAAACGCTCGCGTCGGTGACCGAGTTTTAAAATGGAGCACGATATTTCATAACGAACTTTGAACTATGATAGATGACTCATGACATCAATATAATATGATAGCTATGCAGATGGCCCTTCTGGCCAGATCTTTTAATCTGAATTCTGAACCAATATTGTTTAAAGCCAACCATGCTAACTTGCTACATTATACTTCTACTGCAACATATTACTAGTATTAGCACAGAATATAATAATATATTTGTAGGTGTTTTAGCACTCTGTCTACTTTATCGCTTTCTCTCTGTACGCCCTAGCTCTTATATTATAAATATAATGTAGCTTTTCTACACTATTTGTGACCCGAAGGTACGCATACAAAACTGAACGTATACAAAACTGCATGCACTACAGTGGAATATTTTTGACTTCGGAAATTCAAATAATCGAATTAGAGTATAAGAAGAGGTGACCAGAACATTTCGAGTTGAGGTGGCAATAATTGCTTAATACAAAAGCTAGGAATAACACCGCATATAGACTAGGTAATATTATTGCACGAGTCGGTCAAGGCTTACTAGTGCCAAACTGAAGTACATGCCCATTGCCCACACAGATTCAATAAATCTAACAGTATTGCTCTAATGACTGAATATAAATATTGAATACTAAATACGTAACTAACATTTAGAAATGCTCATTATAACACATGGCTCGGTGATATTACCCAACGGCGTTGGCCTAAACTTGCATTTCAAAACAATACACATTATGAATAATCTGCTTCCCAGTAACAGTCTTATCGCCATTTTCCCAGAAAGTTTCTTTCTCTCCCTTCTTTAGCGCGATGATTTAAAAAACATACGTCCATAACGTATATTAATACGAATGCGAAAATTTATCTGGTTGTTATCTCGACAAGCTGAAACTTTTTAACCGATTTGGATGTATTTGTTGTAACTTGTAATTGCTATGAAGCTACTTTGAGTGTCCGAAAAGGACAAAGTAAAGTTTATTGCGGAAAAGTTTGCGCAGTGTTTATGCTAACAATTTATTATAGACCCAGGCCCAAGCTTGAAAGAGATAATACGCCAGCGAGGAGGATAATAAAACGCAAATTCTCGCATTGCTAGTTACTAGCCAACGAATGGTATAATAAAAATAAACCCGTTAGGCATTTCTACCATTGCTGTACATGTAAACATAACAACATCTGCCCACGTTGGACTTTTATGCCGTTTATCGAGTTGCATTGGTCGAAATTTTTCCGTTTTATTTAACAATATTCTAATCACGGACAAAGGTCAGAGTTTACGAATACTATTGTCTGACAGTCTGACGCTAGTTATTAGCCAGTGATTACTCATACGCTTATGGCTGGTTTACACGTGTTAAGTTGATAAGTAGTTAACTAAATTTTAACTTAATTTTAAGTTATTTATAGTAGCAAGTAGCAAGTTAAAATTTAGTTAAGTACTAAACAAGGAAATTAGAATTTTGACTATTTTCTGTTAAGTTGGCAGGCGGGGCTAGTCACTTGACACATTTCGGGCAGGCACTTCAAATTAAGTTAAAATTTAGTTACTACTTATCTACTTAATACGTGTAAACCAGCCCTTAGAGCACATGAGGAGTAGGTAATATCTGAGTAACAAAATATAACAATTACTATTAGGACATACTTAATATTACTGCAATGTTTGCACGCAAGAGGTAACACCAGCATAGACTGTACTAAACATTGTTCGACGTTTGACAACGTTTCTGTCAATATTTTGACATGACGTTTGCAACACGTCGGATTTTGGTCGGATTATAATTATCTACTGTATGTGCTAGTAGCAGTTAGGGGCCATCCATTAATCACGTGATGTTTTTTTTGGCATTTTTTGACCCCCCCTCCCCCTTGGTGATACGTGGTGAGGTTTAAGACTACCCCTCCCCCCTCCCCCCTATATCACGTGTATTTTTGCGTACCTTTTTTACTTATAAAAAAATACTGGTATAAGTATCATCTAATTTTATTATAGAAAATTAAAGACTACTATAATAAACGTTCAGAGGTAGACAGAAAGGTTGCAGTTTGTTTTTGACTGACATAAAAATAATGAAAGAAATGCGAAAAAGTTTTTTGTACTAGACGTACATGAACATTATTTAATGTACAATATTTTCGGACCACGGATTAGCAAGACTTTCTTCAACACCAATAACTGGATAAGCATCTTGCAAGTCAGTTGTTGGCACAGTGCTTTGTTGAAGATCAACATCGGTTTCATCAAGCCACTCGGCGTCATCATTTTCGCGCACTACGCAGAGAATCTCTCTCGATCTACCGTTCGATCGTCGCGTGAGGATGCGAGAAGGACGAACACTGTGCATCTCTGGAGTATTATATTGCTTGTGACAAAAATTCACATGTTCCTTAGTTTTTTTCTTTGTACAGAAGTACAATGCACACCGCTAGCATGTCCTTTCTAAAAGTATCCGCCGATCCTTCTGCAGGCTAGGACAATACAGGTCATAAAACAATTTTCCGAAGCCTTCATACGTTGGAGTAATTTCAAGAGACCGACGCAGAAGAAATGGAGCAAACGTCTTGCCATCATGCTATTGAGGCTTTGGAATATATAGGCCTCTGGATGACTGCAAAATCGGGTAAGGAGGAATAAGGAAGCGTTCCGACAGAATGGATCGTATAGAACTCCGCATATGTCCACAGCAAGCGCGATCTTCACACTTCACCACCTGGTGATGATATTAAAATATTTTAATTGTATTGTCATATTAGGTGTAGGCAAATATCAAATCCCAGCATGTCCACCATAAGCGAAACTTGGCAAATGAGAGAAGTATGTTTTTGGCTATAAATAAAGGTATTTCTTGGAATTTTTAGCAAATGGGGATTTATTATAGGAGGTAGTGTGTAAAAGAATGTATAAAAACTTAGTTTTAATAAGAGATTACGCTTTAAAACCATGTTAAAGTTTGGACATATCGGTGTTTGATATATACTGTCGAAATTTATCTGAGTTTGAAAAATATCGCTGTGGACTTGCCGGATTTCGAAAAATAGGTACTGGACTTACCTAGTTTTGACAAATCTTATTTTGACAATCCCGTACTTAGAGTTGCTTCATCGTAATATTTTACAAACCCATTTTAAAATAAAACACATCATACAATGTAGTTTATTAAGGTACGAGGTAAACGAATCACACATAAAAATCTAAGACCACGTCCACAGCATAATCTTCGGAATTATTAAAAGTATTAGGTCTTCTTCCCTGTCTCCAATTAGCTCTATATTGCTTTCTATAAAGAAGAAGACCTAATACTTTTAATAATTCCGAAGATTATTTGCATTAAATTTTGCGGTTTGCTACAGCTCTATTTTGCACGGCAGAATTCCACATTCCAGCTCGCTAAAATATACATACATATTTTTTAATGGAATAAAATCTGTAATATTCATTTAAACATTGTTTAACGCTTAACTTTTGTACAACCTTAGGTTTTCATGTTCACCACTGAAATGAACACACTACTATGTAAGAATTTGTTTTGCCTTTTAACTTTTTTCTCGGCATTTTTCTTTTTAACTTTTGACACAGACTTCTTCTTTGCTCTTTTAGGATTCACCACCCTAATTTTTATACTGCGTTCTTCCATTTTTCTCCCAAAATTCAATAAAATCGACGACAGCGAGGTGTATTTCTCTCGAAAATTCTTCAAACTGGCAGCCATCTTGGACGCCATTCTTAGTTGTGATTGGTCGCAGTGGACGTGCTTGAGTTTTATTTTGATTTGTCAATGGACGTATCGGGGTTTGAAATAAATCGTCGATTTTAAACGTTGTTTTTATACAGTTTTTAGGGACTTACCGCGATTTGGAAAAAAGTAACATAAAGAGAATTAAATTTCAAATTTAGCGCCATTCATAGTTCAATTTCGAGTATGGGTGTGACTTGCCGGATTTTGATGTTTACCTACACTGTTAAGAAATATAAATGATAAAATAATAATAAGTGACATTTTAATAATATACCTTTAGCAAATATTGACTCTCTCGTACATGTTCGCTATACCACTGCTGGGATCCGGAATAAAACTTTCAGCACTGTCTCTGGCTCTACATACTCTGCTACGACGCCATGACCGTCAATAACCATATTACTCCATACTTCTGCGAGAACTTCACCAGCCTTCTGAAAGTTCTTTTTTTCAAGGTCATGGTCTTTTGTTCTCCCTTGTTCATCAAAAAAATAAAAAGCGGCGTTACATGTAACGCCGCTTTTCGGTTGAGTATCGCGCGCTTGCCGAAAAAATAAGTACACGTGATATATTACTTTACCCCCCCTCCCCCTTGTGATATTTCGTGATTTTTTATGGACCCCTCCCCCCCCCCCTTTCGAGCCTCACATGATTAATGGACACTCTTAGCACACTCTGCTTCGACCTTTGCGTAACATTCCCTTTTATATCTTATAGAAAATAGATACTAATTATTGTAATATTATAAAGGAGTAAGGTTTTGCTTGTTCGCATCGAATAGGCTTCGAAACTACTAGCCTGTTATGGTGGGTGCATCGCTGATGATTATTTTGCGCATACGGAGTCCTGGGAAAGTCGGAACACATAATACTTATCTAGATTTAAAAAGTTTAATATCTAGATTTAGAAACTATTTAGAAAGAAAAAAGTCGTTTCATAATAAAGACAATCGCCTGGCTATCTGTTACTATAATTGAAGTCTACTCTAGAAAGTAGAAAAGCTATTTTCTGTTTATAACGACGCGTTGCACTTGCATATACTGCAGGCTGATAATAATACATAGATACTGTCGATGACGGATCCGGTGTACCACTTCTCGACCGGATTTGTCCGCGACTCACTATTAAACACGAGTACGTTGGGCTATGAACATTTTCCAAAAGGAGGTGGGTAAGTGTAGTAAGTAACATTTAATGTAATCGTTACTACATTACTAAAAAAATGGGTATATGCCGGCAGAAGGTACCGCCTGCAGAAAATATATTATACGTATGTAATGTGTATTGTAATTTGTAGCACGTGTAAAGTACATTCACCTATCCACATTTGGCCTAAGCCCAAATTGAATGGTATAATTCGAAGCAACTTTAATACTTTGTCACTAATTCTTAAAGTTTGAATGCATATTTTCTCATATAGTTAAAACTTAAAAGTATTGTAGGTCACATAATATGTATGACACATCTTAGTCAGCAATATACATACCCTATAACTCCTATAAGCTCTACGTTGTGGCGTACTTACTAGTAGGTACCTAATAAGTTTACCAAAGAGGTTCGAACATTTTTGTATGGGGCCTGGCATATCTAGCCGCTAAATCAAGATGGCGGTGGCTAGATATGCCACAAAGGTTGGACACCAAAGTCTTCTTTCGCATATTTAAAATATCTAAAATGTTTCTTAGGCTCTTTCAGAAATTCAGATCTATAATAATTGTTCTAAAACAGAGAGTAGAGACTAACGGCCGCACCCAGAGACATTTAATGATGATTATACTTCAATTTAATGAAAAGTTTGACAGTTGTTTGGGGCTTATGTCAAAATCTTCGTAATGAACATTCGTCTTTAAAGTGTGGCAGTTAACGCCGTAAATCGTAATTAAATAGCATGCAGTTATCAAGTTAAACTGAATTTTAACACAAATAATGAGGTAAATCGTTAACTGCAGTAGAGACTATTATAGACGGACGTTGTAGGCGCTAGGCGGAGTGTAATCACCTCGCGCGCTGCGCCAATTCCGCTCTAGGTCAGGTTCACTGCTTCATGGACAAACAACCGCCGCCGTCTAATGTCGGCACTACAAATAGGCGAACGCGTTGGCCGACGCGTTGGCCAACGCGTTGGCCCAATGTGTAGAACAGGCGTGAATGACGCGCGTTCGCGGTAGGTATTTAGACGTTGGCCAACGCGTTTGCGAGCTTGCCGCGCGGTGTCGGAATGATCAAAGGAAATTTGTCGCAAGGCTTGTCGCAAGGCTTGCGTTCCAATTCCATCCACACATAGGCCGCGCGATCAGTTCGCCCGGAGCAGCGCTGAAGAGCGCACGTTTCCTTCTTGTGGCGAATTAACATCTAACTTGACGAAATAGCGAACAATATAAGTATCGAATAAACATTTAAATTTATTGAGTTAACTATCAGAGTAAATCTGCCTGTGGAACAAAAAAATCATATCAAAAGTGCTAAAAAATAAGGTTCTTGGACATGCTATTTTCCTCACGATGTTTTTTAGGGTTCCGTACCCAAAGGGTAAAAACGGGACCCTATCACTAAGACTTCAATGTCTGTCTGCCTTTTTATCCATCCATCTGTCTGTCTGTTTGTCTATCTGTCTGTCTGTCTGTCTCCAGGCTGTACTCAAGAACCGCTATAGCTAGATTTCTGAAATTTTCACAGATTGTGTACTTATATCTCTTGTCGCTATTAACAATAAATATACTAAAAACAAAATAAAATAAATATTTAATAAATATTAAATATTATATATTAATCATGATAATTATAATTATAAAGTAATAATTATTATATATAAAAATAATAAGTAATAAAATAATTATATTATTTTAATATTATAAAATATGTAAAAGTGAGTTTATTTCTTTGTTTGTTACGTTTTCTCGCTTTTTACTTATTTATTTCGAGAATACCCTTTAAAAACTTTTTGTTGTCCACATTTATAAAGTAATTATAAGCTGTGAATAAATATACAGCTGCAGCTGTTAGCGACTTAACATCCATTTTGAATCCGTCCGCACATTGGCGCGATCCAAAGCATACTGAATGACCTTCCAATGTGTGGATTACTCACAAACGCCGTTGCAAACGCACCGCCAACGCGTGGGCCAACGCGTTGGCAGTGCGTTCGTATAATAGGGGAGGCAGCATAATACGAACCAGAACACGCTAAACGTATAAAGTTAAAGTATACAGAAAAAACATAAATATTACGAAATTGAATTAAAATGATTGTACTAAATTAAAAATTTCAATGATAATAATATTATCAATAAAATATAATATTATTGATAATGAGTTGGTTATTAGGTTTTTAATTTTTATTCTATGTCCCGATTAGTGTTATTTAAAGTTATAACTTATACCCTCCACAATAATTATAACCATCAGATTAAATATTTTTATCAATTTATTTATTCATACAATTATTGACATCTTCAAAATCAAAATATTACAACGTCTTCGATACTCCAACGCCATCTATGATTTCTCGTACTGAGTACAACATCCATGTCTAGTCCTCAAGAGATGGCGGTACAAGACCATATTTACTAAATAATATATACTAGAATCTAGATGAAGAGATAACAGACAGAAAGGCAGACCAACTTTCACAGTCACCTGTGACCAGTGACCAGGGGCGGGATACGCTAAAAGAAAGCTAGGGTACTTATATAATATTATAATTAATATGAAAATAGCACTTTCTTATCTAAGATCACAATTATATAATTTATATTATTATTGACTTGACTGAGATTTCAACATATTAATATAAAAGATTTTATTTAAATTCAACGTTATCCTTAAGTTTCTCGTATCGCTTAACTTTCCAGATTTTGATTGCTTTCAATGTGTTTAACATACACATTCAGAACATAATATAGACTAGTAGATTGGACAGTTATACTAGTCATTGGAAAAAGCACAAAAACACCATAATATTTATTAATGTTGCTTTAAAAACTGACTGTTTTTCTTTAAAAACAGACGTTCTTTTACTTTAAAAACAGGAAATTTTTAAAGCAACATTAATAAATATGGTGTTTTTGTGCTTTTTCCAATGACTGGTACTGTCCAATCTACTAGTCATTTACCTTATATGAAATCAAATTTTTTGCGTTTAGATACAATTTGTAGACAATACTTCGATCGTGGAAAAACGAGACACAATAGCCTTTCTATTGTTATCGCGAGCACCGGTGCTCCGGCCTCCGAGTACGGAGACTTGATGGCCAGGCGTGTCACAACTAGGGTTGCCAACATTTCTCCGGCGAAATATAGTATTTTTCAAAATAAACTATAAAAAATATAGTACACTCCTAAAAAATATTATAGTATTTTATGGAAAAATTAAAAAATGTTCAATGAAATATTTAAGTATTATTAATTATATTTTATAAAAACTATTTTTTTTTTGCATTTCTTGCATTTTTTAACAATGTTTTGTCTGAAATAAAAGTGTCATATTATGCTTTATGTCATTCAATTTTAAGATTAATGTAAATTAAAAGCTCATTTTTTGATGAGAGACTACTTATGTTTCTCTCTTCCCGCCATTTCAAATTCATAACCAAAAATACCCTTTCTATGAATGCCGAAGTGGCGGGAATAGAGAGCAGGAATAAGATAATTTTAGTGTTTAAAATATAGTATTTTTGCGTACTATATAATAGTTCCACAGTATATAGTACGCAGGCTCGAAATATAGTACTATATATTATAGTAGGGCTTGTCTAATTTGAAATGACGCGCCCCACCACTTCAAAGTTGATATAAATGAAACATTTTTGTACTGTGAATACGAGGGAGGGGCGCGTCATTTTAAGTTAGACAAGCTCTACGGTTGGCAACCCTAGTCACAACTCACAGGAGTAATATAAATGATATTGAATGAAAGAGGCGTAAAAAGACGTCGAATGGCAAATCTTCTATTTATCAAGTATTAACATAAATCTTCTTATATACAAAAACCGGCCAAGTGCGTGTCGGGCCACGCGCAATATAGGGTTCCGTAATACCGCTAGGTATATAACGTGTTTTACAGTACTAACAACATCATCTCAGTTACTTTCAAAGGAATTTTCAAACGAAAAGTTCCTTTATACTTCGCCGAATACATTTTTTTTTAGTTGATCGACTATTGTCTATTACTCAATAACTTATGAAGTCTTCTTAGCCGTGATAGTTTTCCTTTTAAATTCAGCATATTTCCTACTCCCGTGAATTTTTTCACATTTCCAGAAGCAACCGTTTAGCTGGTAGAAGGGGGAGACACTGGACTCTAACGATTTTTTCCACTTTGAAACTTAATATTTCACAAACGGATTCCTAAATCGGAAAATGATCTATGAATACTCATAATAGTTTTAAAAAACCTATCCAACGACACCCCACACGATGGGGTGGACGCGAAAAAAAATTTTCATCCCCGCTTGATGTGTATGGAAGGGTCCATAAAAAATATATTTTTTAAGATTTTATGTACCATTTTGTTGCCATTATTAATACGTGCATTCATGCCAAATTACAGCTTTGTAGGTCTTATAGTCTCTGAGCAAAACCGCGGACAGACAGACAGACGGACGGACAGACCGAAACTATAAGGGTTCCTTGTTGACTACGGAACCCTAAAAATGGATTTTCAAATGTGTTAGTCGCGCTAAAACTCGAAAACGTCTGAACGGATTGGGCTGATTTTAGTCTTAAAATATTCGTAGAAGTCCAGGGAAAGTTTTAAAGTGACACGAAGTTCACCGGGACAGCTAGTAAATAAATAAAAAAATATATTTAAATATCGTTAGTCTAGCTAAAATTCGGGAGCGGCTGAACCGATTTCCGAATTTTAGTATTGAAATATTCGTGGAAGTCCAAGGAAGGTTTGCACAGTGAGAAAATATTATGTTTGGAGAAAAGTGATACGACCTTCACATCCTGTGTACCTACAATAAATGAACCCTCTGATTGTTATCAGATTTAAGCAGCATTCGTATACGTAGGTAATTTTTTGCTGCTTAGTCAAGTTCGAATACAGTATATAAAATATATTCTTTAACTAATTTGTAATATTTTATCTCTACCATCTCCCCAGGCCCGAAATAATAGACGTGGTACATTACTCGTAAACATAGTTCAGGTATTAACATATTTTACGAGATCATCATAATTATTACTAATTAGGTTGTGATTGCAGTTATGGTTGATGAGTATAATAATTGCTGGGTATAGTGGTATAAAAATATAAACTGCTCTACTCTACCTACTAGTTTGAATACGTCATGTCATGTGCAAAAACAGTATTGCACACTGTATATAATTGTAGCACCTCCATCGCGGGTATCGCAGACACAATAGATTTTCAATTGTTATGCGGCAGCCGGCTGCCGCTTGGGGATTGATGGGATAAATAACATCACCCATAGCCTCAAAAGAAAAAAGAACATAATGAAGCAAATTAGCTATGACGTAACTAATTTATAATTATCACAAACACGTGTTGTACGTTAAAATTTTAATAAAAATAACATACAAAAATAATTCGTTACGAACCTACATAATAATATTCTTGACTTAATTAAATAAGAAAATGGCATAAGTATTTTTAAATTATTATTTACATACAAAAAATAATACTTAATTAATTAATTATTAATTTTATTAATTTGTATTGATGCACATTTTCATTTTCATTTCGGGAATTACTTTGCTTACACATTTTTATAAAATAAGTAAGGTAAATGACTAGTAGATTGGACAGTACCAGTCATTGGAAAGAGCACAAAAACACAATATTTATTAATGTTGCTTTAAAAGTTTCCTGTTTTTAAAGTAAAAGAACGCTTGATTTTTAAGAAAAACAGTCAGTTTTTAAAGCAGCATTAATAAATATGGTGTTTTTGTGCTTTTTCCAATGACTAGTACTGTCCAATCTACTAGTCATTTACCCTATGTATTCCATATCCATTAGGGTGTCCCATAAATGACAAAAAAATATTTTTTTTCGAATTTCAAAATGCATACCCTGTATATTTTTTACTAACGTTATAAGATACTCAAATAGGGTAAATTACGAGTCATTAGAATTTTTCAGTAGAGGGACACTTTACACTTTGAACGTAAAAATAAAAGTTTGTGGTTTTTATACGATGTAAATAATAATGGAATTAATATTGAGGGGCATTCACGCTACAATAAAAATAGAGTATTTTAATCAGGTTGCGGTGTCACCAAAATAAAACATCTTTTTGTCGCCATGGTCATCACGTGCGCCTTGGTTTTGCAAATAAAAAAAGAAAAAATTTAGAAACATGCTAAAGTTTTTAATAATATTTTTTATGATACACATTGTGTATGTTATTATAAACGTGTTATTGTATAAATAACAATCTATTAAGTATTTTTGTACATTCTTAATAACCTTTTATCTCATTTAAAGGTTTTTTTGGCCTGTCCTACTACTGGTATTGTAAAAGTGCTGAAAAACAGTTATTGGACGTTAATAGATGAAATAATACTGATCTACTTGATATATTATAATATTCGAAACATGAGAGTATTATTCAATACGAAAGTTAATTTGCAGCTGACTTGTGTCTTCTGAATACTTCAATGAAGTGTGACTTCTGAATACTTCAAAAACCTACTTGTTGCCGTTAGTTGTATTGTATGAATAAGGGAACGTGACGCAATTTGGGGGCCTTGTAAAATGCTACGTTGCGTTGCACAAGGGCTGATATTTAAACAACGCGTTAATTTTTTCGGCTTTATAGAGGAATAAGAATTTTAAAATCAGCTACCCTTTTTGTTTATGTTTTATTAGGAAATCCCTGGATTGTGTAGTACGTTCCTATTATTTTTGTCGCTGAAGTACGCAAATGGCAAGCCTTTAGTTTATATATTTTCATGAAATCCCTCGACTTTGTGTATAATGAATTAAATTAAACAAATGCCATACAATTTTTGCTACCCATCAGTATAATCCAGACCTGTAGGATCTATTAGACAAGCCCAACTTCCTCCTGAAAGTAGAGTACGGCCACAGCGACAGGCAAATGAGCTGCTACGCATTGTGCTCCATATTGAAATATTGTCTGAGTATGCCGATTGGCTCGATGAGGACAATCTGAAATCTCTAACTATTTGAGTTACGTTTTACCTGAACAATGTAATATACAGACTTACAGATAAAGAGATGGACATCCTTTCACATCTATAATATTACTAGATGGCTGCCGTAACTTCATTGCATCAAAGTCCGTTTATCAGGTGGATACCGTACATTTTCCCGGGATCAAAAGTACTATTTTTCCTTTCCCGGGACTCAGTGTCTCCATACCAAATTTTCGCAAAATCCGTTCAGTGGTTTGAGCGTGAAGAAGTAATTGACAGACAGACAGACGAACAGACTTTCATACTTAAAAAGTTATAATATTAGTTGTTACAATAGTACTATGTAGTATTGGTAAGAATTTTAATTTTTTGAAGTCATTTTTTGTTAAATATTTAATTAAAATACCTTATTTTACTATAAATAATAAAAATATATGTGAAAACAACAATTATTTATAATGTTTCCTACTTACAATACCAATTTTAACCAAATTTCAATCAAACTTTGCTTGTCCAACTACTGGTTTTGGGTGTCCCAACTACTGTGATTCCGTCCCATGACTGCGTTTTACCTACCATTCAATTTTTAGCAAAAAATCAATATAAACTGAAAAATCATCGCATTTTTATGTTTGCTTATCATAAGTTAGATAATTTATGAACATAAATATGATATCTATTTATATTTCATGCGAAGTATTTAATGTTTTAGAGCTTTTTCTGTAAAAAAAATCCTTAGCTGTCCAATGACTGGTAGTTTACGGTATAAAATTTCGACTTCCTAGCAAAATTGCAACCCGTGCCGACCGAGCCTCAAAGTTTTGTATGCAACGTAATTTTGTCCTGATATGTCGGTCTGCATTACCTAAATTACTAGAACTGCAACAAAAGTAAGTGGAAATGGAACAATTCAATAAGATGAACATAATCTTTAATTAATAACATACATTTCTTACAATCAGACAGGGTAACTTCTTTTTAGAGTAGTGTTTTTTACAGTTAAGATACACTTTTCTATGTTCCTGCATTCACCGCAGCGACAACTGTTTTTGTTCATCTTCAGCCGTGCATCAATTTAACAGCCCTTTCAGCAGTAACATCTCTCAAATGACTTATTTTCTTTAAAATTCTAGAAAAGCATTATTGTTCCAAGAAGATACAACGAAACAACATTTGAGACAATTTTTCCTTCGACGGATCACGGCGTTTGCTAAAATTTGTGATTCTGTCCCCGTTAAAGTTGAAAATCATCTGCTTTTTAGTTTGGTTACCAACATTCATCAACAAACAGTGATATAATGACTGTCTCTTCACATAAATACCATCAATTAAGGCTAAACTTCCTTAGAGAGGCCTAAAAAATTGTTGTATCAATTTTTCCGTACTCTTTAACATCTTCAAGAAGCACAAATCTTAGAAATATGCTTTAGTTACCACGGTGCATTTGAAAATAATAAGCAAATATCTTGTAGAGCCTTTTTTTCCTTCGCAGTTATTGTGAATAGTGACTATAGTAAACAAATTTTAAACGATGTTTGCTTTTTTACCACTCTCTCCAAACATGATATAAATCAATAAATTTCTTCACGCAGTTAGGAGTAAATAAACTGACATGTTTACGCACAAAATAATGGAGCATTAATAATCTACAAAATCTCGTATGAAGTTCCAAAAAAAAAAACATTTACTTACAAGTCACAACGCAGTACTTATACGTAACTTGTATGAAGAAGTTTAATCTCAAGTCGGCACGGGTTATAGTTTAGGAATCGAACTTATATTTATTTCTAGACAATATAGGGTCATTACGAAACTTTTGAGATGGTATGCGTAAAGACTAAAGATATATCGACCTTGAAATTTAAGGGCCACCCTATTATCCATACTAATATTATAATATGTAAATGCAAAGTGTGTCTGTCTGTCTGTTACCTCTTCACGCCCATTGCCCAAACCGCTGAACCTATTTTGCTGAAAGTATGGATATAGGTACTTTTTCAAGGTTGTTTTTAAGGTTTAACATAAACGTGTTATTAACACGTGTGCCATATTCAAATAGTTATTATCAAAATCGGAGACATTGACTTTTTTTCCTGTCCGCTTGGCGTGGAATGCCCCTCAATCACAATAGATAAGTCCTGACTCCTGATGTATTATGATTTATGATTGTTTACCTAATTAGGTATAAACCATGCAGCTTCAAGTGGGTTCATAAAATACCACCCAAATCCCAAAAATACACTTTATTACTACTTAACGTAAGTGCATCGCTCATGACTAAGGGTGGGTTGCACCAACTTACTTTAACTATAACTGTAACTTTAACTATACAGTGCAAAATGTCAAATCTTTGGTTAAGGACGCCATATTTAACGATAACCAGAACCGCTCAAACTTATATCGAAATTTTTTCGTGAACAATGGATGATGGATCACAGTGTTGTTATAACGAAATACAAATATTTTTCCTGACGATTTTTACGGATAATTAATTTTTTATACTGTAAGTGTAGCTTTAACAAAAAATAAACGCAACAGACATCTGTCAAATTCCGTGGTCAAAGTTAAGGTTAAAGTTAAGTTAGCCACCATAAGCGTGGGTTGCACCAGAGGCGTAGTTAAAGTTATGGTTATACATAGTTAAGTCTAACTTAACTTTATCCTTAACTTTGACCACAGAATTTGACAGATGTCTGTTGCGTTTATTTTTTTATTAAAGTTACAGTTAATGGGATTGAGAGTATAAAAAATTGAATTAAGTATCCGTAAAAATCGACAGGAAAAATATTTATTATAACAACACTGTAAAACATAGTAAATTTAAACGAAAAGATTTCGATATAAGTATGAGCGGTTATGGTTACCGTTAAATATGGCGTCCATAACCAAAGATTTGACATTTTGCACTGTAGTTATAGTTAACCCTTTACTGCATATGAATCCATTTCTGGCTCTTCAGATTAAAAATTTTTTTCTGCCCTTATTATGATGAGAATGGATTATATATTTTCACTCCTATATCAACTACTTCTCTGTGGATCAAAACATATTTTTTGCTGATGGAAAAATGTCATCTGCGAATGCAATTTCACTTTTTAGCGGCCCGGGCGCATGAAACAGACGAAGTGAAATTTCATGCGACTTTGACGATGTATATTATTAGAAAAAAGTAAGATATTCGTGTGTTAAAAATCTAATTATAATGTTCAAAGGTTCTTTTACTTTCCGTTATATTTGTTTTACTAGAGATTTGGTTTTTCTGCTATATTTTCTGAATTTTCCGCGGGAGCCACTTCTGGCTTCGTGCATACAAATTTTTTCACCGATTCACCGATCTTACTTGCATGCTTTTTGGTACCAATAAGTTCACAAGAACTATCCCTGGTGATGATTTCATAAGTGATATGTTAGGATCTGACTCGAATTAGGATTAATTACCGTTTTCTAACTTTCTCTAATTCAAATAAAATAAAAGCATGATTATTGCGGCGATATGTAGAGGTCCAACTAGTACTACAATTCTGCATCGCACTATTGAAGTTTTCTGAACGTGTGGAATAATATATTCTTACATATTATACTTCGACCTGACCGAAAAAACACCCTTGACCAGTCGGAAGGTCTTCCTTTACGGCCTCCACCAAATGACCACATTGGTAACCCTCGAAAAAAATACTCCTACTTTATCAAAATTATCTAATAATTATGTTTCGATCGCATATAAAATGTGAAAATTGTTGCATACGAAGTCATTAATGGCTAAAATTTTTTTCCTAATAATTTTCTTAATTACCCCTTATGAAGCAATATTAACCAGCAAAACATTAATTTTTTCTTCATTCTATCATAATTCATGCAATAGAGGGCTAAAGTGACAGTTATAGTTAAAGTAAGTTGGTGCAACCCACCCTAACTTTGACCATAACTGTAACTATAACCACGCCTTTGGTACAAGTTGCAACCAACTCTAAGTTTCGAACGTAAATTGAAAATAATAATATTATCATCTATAGTCTAAACTCTACTTCCAAGTTCCAACAGCAGCTATTGCTGTTGGAAGTTGGAAGCATAGAATCATTCATCCTTTTTTTTTTCAAATCCATAATGAGTGTCCCAAAATTGAATATGACGGTAATAAAGGTGTGTAAACACACTTAGCATGTGTATGTGGGTACGCGTGAGTCGTAGTCGCTTAGCGCAATATAAATCGGCATCAATGCTCGCTCGACCGCTCACTCCAGTGACAGTCGCCAGTCGCGGTCCGTGTTGTTCCGTTAGTACGATACTTACCGTCGCGAGTCGCCGAAGTCGAATCCGAAGTGGGAAAATTCCGGGAAATGGGAAAAAGTGAGTATTCAAAACCTACATTGACAATAACTAGAAATAGTAGGGGCTGCTCGGATATGCAGGATTGAAGATAATAAGTTATAGATTCAAACTATTATCAGGCAAACGCATTTGGACATAGTAGGTATAATTTAGGTGATAAATATTAAAATTAAATAAGGATTTTTAATAACATTATAAATCTACTCGAGTAACACGAGGAAAATTTACGAAAAACAGTCCAATCGTGTATGTGGGTATAACAATATTATTGTTATTAGTGTTTTAATTACGATTTTAATGTTATGATAAGCAAATTAACGTTCTCAATTTATTCAAATTGCATAAATCACATTGTTGATAATGTTTTTGTGTATTAAGAAAATAAAAATCCTATTAATATTTTTATATTGCCTGGGGAAGAGGGTAGAGAGATAGTTAATTATGCATTAGTTAAAACAACAAAAACGTTATGAAGGTTAAAAAAAATCTAGGGATTCAGATTACTTTTTTTTTTCGACTATCTGAAAATACAAGCATTTTTGTGGAACAAATCGTTTGACACTCGTTATTTATCCGACACGTTCGATTAACGCCCACGCGTTTGGGCTGCCAGTGCGAGCGCTATGACCATCATTTTCCTTTTTGCCTTTACGTAATTATACCCCTGTAGAACCGCCAGCCTGGTACAAATGACCAAGAATTTTGTGTCACCATCTCCAGGCCTAGGTCGGTATGTTCTAGGTCGGTGGCGAAGGTGGTAACTACTAACTGCAGGTAATTGGTCGTAATAATCCGTGGTTAATCTTTCAAATTATTAGGTAGGAAGTAACTATTGTGTTCGTATGATAGTGGAGCTATGATTTAGAATTTTAGACTATAATTATAATTGGCGACAAGGAATCAAAATGCAGATTTTCTTAGTAGACCGTACATCAATCTATAATTTTTCACAAAACTGGTGTGCGGAACTCATTCAAAATTCTAGAATTCAGAAAAACAGATAGCCTATGGCCTCAAAGGAACCTTTTAAATATTATGCCTTAAGAGCCTTCCCTACGGAGATTCCGTAATTTACCGTATTTAAAGCCTTATAAACTCATAGTTTAAAAGCTACAAAGTTATAAAAAAAATACAGCAATAATCTTCAGTATATCAACATTCCTTTCCCCGTTTTAAATTTTCTATTTTTGTTTATTATAATATACTCATGATATCAGCTTCCAAAGTAATACCAATTTATTAAAATTCAAGCATACATTCAGCATCTCCTTAGGATTTACAAATTACTTTTATTTGAAACTCACGCCAATAGATCGACAATATCATAAGCTACATATTCCCCGTTTTAAATTTTTTTTAGGACAATTTTGATAAGTTAAAAAAATTGGGTTTTGGTGCGATCTCCGCAACGCGTTGCGGAGATTGCACCAAAACCAACATACATTTGTACAACATATTTAACATACCAATCAACATTACATAACAACATAGGTACAAAATCAACACACATTTGACAAGTTGTCAAATGTGTGTTTTGTATTGACGCTGCCGCTTCGCAGTCGCGTGGTCGCGTAGGTTTGTGCAAAGCATAATAACTCTAATTTATACGGCAACTATAAGGCTTCGAAATATGTTCATCTTATAGTGGCTAGTTACAAGGCTTTTAATATGGCCAATTATTCTTATAAAAGTAATGCACAAGGTAACTATAATGCTTTTAACTTATAGGGGCATTTGATAAGACATCTATCCAACAAACGAATGCTAACATTTTATATGGCCTTAACAAGGATGAAAGCAATCCCTATTCTCTTATACAGTGATTATAAAGGTTACAATAAAATGCTTTACGTAACTAAATTCGCCATTTTAAACGTACAAAAGATTGTGTGAATATCTTGCGGAGCGGAATAATCGGCTAAGTGTGAGTCGGACCTGCGCACGATGGGTTCCGTACTTTCATAGAGGGATTCGAAACAATGGAAGAAGTTGAAAAGGAGCGATGGTTACAGAAGAAAAGTAAAAAATAAAACAATTCATTTGATAATCACGTATCTTTGATAATATTTCAAACTTAAAATTAGTGCACAAAAGTGAGCTAAAGTATCCTTATAAGGAGGTCTCTTTCAGCCAACCCAACTACAGTGGAAAAAAATCATTTTATATAAAATATACGGGAATAACACTAGCTAGGTGCGATTTTTTTAGCGTGAAAGGAACCCTAACTATATGAAAAATGGCGATAGCATAATAAACAATTGATGCCGTTATAAAGTCTTTACTCTCATAGACTCCTTATAGACGATGTGTGAATCCTGTTGTTCTTTTAAAAGCACTGTACTTAACTTGACTAAATAATTAATGACGTTTTAGCACAAAAACAGCTTAAATTCAATACCAAAACACACAGCGTATCACATTTTATCATGCATTTAAATTCCCATACACTTTTCACTATAAACGAGCACTAAATCAGGTAAATAAACTATACATAAAATAATGACTTATCGTTTACTTGACAGTAAAATGGCTGACGTTTCTATTTCTTCTTCAAGCTGTTGCGAAAATGTAAATCACTTATGACGGCAAAAAGGGGTAACGGATTTTAAGAGCCTTTGATTTGCCGCATTGAGTTTAAACTTCTTGTATTGGACAATAATATAACACGTATAAGGGTGATCGCCCGTATTAACGCTTTCCATAATATGTTTCTTATAAGTTGAAGTACCTTGTTCTTTGAAATTATATAACACGTATTAGGAAAAAAGCGGACAATAAAGCAACTATAAGGAGGGTATAAGGTTATTATCTTTATAAATTGTGCCCAAATGCACCCTTATTAGCGATAATACGACTCCTATAAGAATATTATTTTTGGCTATATAAGCCACAACAAGAGCAATTTTTGTTAGTTGAGTAAACATTGTTTGGTAATGACTAATGACTCATTGCCTAATTACCTCTATACTTGGAAAATTATGATATTGTCCATACAAAAAATAATTCATATTTTTTTATCTGTAGATAAGGCATATTTGAAAAAAACGACATCTATGAAAGTTACTTGTAATTGCATCAGATGCTACAAAAAAAATCAGCTTCATCCACTGACCAAAAAAAAAAAAAGTGCCTGTAGCTCTAAAAGGCGCAAAAATCGCAGTTGAGTGTGTATGACAAAAATGTACGACAAGAGTCCCTCTATAAGCTATGCTATGATTTATTTTGAATACGTTTGAATCTTGGATGAAAATGACAAAATTATGATTTCGTCCATACAAAAAAAAAATCATTATTTTTTATCTCCGTAGATACGGCATATTTGAAAAAAACGACATTTATAAAAGTGACTTGTAATTGCATCAGCTGTCTACAAAAAAAATATCAACCTGATCCGTTGACCTTCGATCCGAAAATTCTTAATGTCCCATTTATTTTACTTTGGGACCAGTGTGCAACGCGGCAAATGTATGGTCAAGGTCGTTTGCTCGGGGGACGGCCTTAATTCAAGTTTTTTATTTAGTACAGTTTTTCAAATAAAACATCTGCAGTCCGCATATTTAACTTTGTATAATATTATGTCATGTTAGTATCTACGAACCTACAATTTTTTGATACTTGATACAGAAAGAAAAGTAGATTATAACTGGAAATATATTATTTACCTATAATTAAAATCTGCAACGCATGCAAAACTGTTTATTTGTATTTATACAAATTATTATTATGCTGCATAAAGTATTTTGTGACTTGTGAGTCACGTGTCAAGAATCTTAGATACTTACATAACTGTATACGGTATACCTAATGTTTGATCGAGGAAATTTATTTCGGGCTAATCGGGTGGGTAATTATCACTTAATGTGGTATTTTTCCAATATCATATTGCTATTTCTTTGATAGTACCTAGCGGCGCGGAGACTTGTGTGGTTGTGGTTGATGTAGATGCATATTTAATATCCAACCTCTCTGTTCAGTAATTTTATAACCTACTATTTTGTGCATTTCCGTTTGTGTGCATGAGCCCTGTGACCTGTCAGGCGGCCTGCCATGCCATCAGTCCTAACACCAACCGTATCGATCGGCTTCGTCGTATCGGGGGCTTTAGAGAAGAATGCCTGTAATATTTATTCTAACTGCAACATTGCAAACCTTAGCAAGTTGGGTAGCAGGTGCAGCTGGGCGACATATTTTCAGTATTATTTTTAACAGTTCAAATATTTAAGAGACCACAAAATTATATTAATTGCCAATTAAGGCCGTCCCCCGAGCAAACGACCTTGGCCATACATTTGCCGCGTTGCCGAGATCGCGCCAAAACCCTATTATTTTTACTTATCTTAGTTCAAAATTGTCCTAAAAAAAATTAAAACGGGGAATATGTAGTTTATGATATTGTCGATCTATTGGCGTGAGTTTCAAATAAAAGTAATTTGTAAATCCTAAGGAGATGCTGAATGTATGCTTGAATTTTAATAAATTGTTATTACTTTGGAAGCTGATATCATGAGTATATTATAATAAACAAAAATAGAAAATTTAAAACGGGGAAAGGAATGTTGATATACTGAAGATTATTGCTGTATTTTTATTATAACTTTGTAGCTTTCAGATTATGAGTTTATAAGGCTTTAAATACGGTAAAATACGGAATCTCCGTAGGGAATGCCCTTAATTAATTTTTTACTGTTCCGTACTCGTAGGGTAAAAACGGGACCCTATTTATTACCAAGACTTCGATGTCTGTCTGACCGTCTGTCTGTCTCCAGGCTATATCTCAAAAACCGCTATAGCTAGATTTCTGAAATTTTCACAGATTGTGTATATCTGTTGCCGCTATAACAACAAATACTAAAAACAAAATAATTTGAATATTTAAGGGGGCTCCCATACAACAAACGTAATTTTTTTGCTATTTTATGCTTGATATGAATAATGGCAATAGGTAGACACTTGAAATGTTTACAAAATCTCAATTGTATTTATATATTAATAATAATTGATAATAAAATGTAAATAAAATAAATAATTAAGGGGGGTTCCCATAAAAAAATATTTTTTTGTCTATTTTTGCTCTATACTGGCACGGAACCCTTCGTGCGCGAGTCCGACTCGCACTTGGCCGATTTTTTATCTCGATCAGACGCCTTCTCTATTGTTTAACGTTAATACTTTTTTCAACGAAATATTTTGCAACGTTTAAAATATTCCTTCAGTTGCTTATTTAATTTGACGAATTCAGTCGTTTATTTAAATATAATATTTTATTTATCATCGCAACCAAATGGAATATGTGTAAGAAACTAAAAATCTAACTTTTATACTTATCAACATTGAAGAGATGGATTTTTGGTGGTAGCTTACAAATCTGTTAATACTCATTACTCTAACATGGTGTACAGTCTTTAGAAATCTAAAAAATTTTGCGTTATCCATCAAGTATTCCGTGCTTATTCATCTTTTTCTTAAAGTTTCGCAGCACATGTTGTCGGATGTGTCAACGCTGCCCTCGGTGCAGCTGGGCGACTTCACCCTGCAGTTCGAGCTGGACGAGCCGCGTGACTCCGTCAAGGAGATAGCCAGGCGGGAGCTCCGGGAGACCCCAGATGTGGTCCAGCCTGCCATTGAGGAGCTGCGCAGGTTGCTAGTCGGTAAGAACTTGGGTTTTCCATTCAGCGTAATAACCTGAAATGTACGTGTTATGTCTATCAATCTGTGGTAGACCACAGACCACATATAAGCCAAGATCACGACCGTGGATGTAATAATCAAAGAATAATAACATCACAACGGGCTATGTCAAGACAATGTTATTGTCTTGACCCGACCAAACACCGGCACCGTAGTAGGAGTTTGACTTATGAGTCAATTTCTCTAATCCATGAGGAAAATACTGTGTGATAATATGAATAACTAGCGACCCGCCCCGGCTTCGCACGGGTATAAAATATATATCTACAGAAAAAATGATTAAAATCGATTCAGCAGTTTTGACTTGTATTCATTATTACTACCCGTGGCCCGCATTAGTCGGTACCGCCGCAAAAGCTACGTCTCACAGGGAATTGGAGCCTTTTGCAGGGTATAGGCAAATCAGCTGTTATGTAGGGATCATTGGTATTCTTGGTATATGCAACGGGTACATGAGCTAATTCACCAGCTGCAGGGCCGGTCATAATCTTCGCTACTGCGCACCCCCGCCTTGGTAGCGCCCACTTCGAAACGGGCGTAACGCAATTTTTTATTTCGCCATAACTTCTAAACTAAACGTCCAATTTTAATCATTTAAACACCAAATATTATCTACACAAACTGTACTTAGTGATGAAATAATTTATTTTGATAAGGATTATCAGCATGAGTAAAATAAATGCGTTTAAATGTAGTCCAAAAAAAATCAAGATTTTTAAATAAAAAAATGGTTGTTGTGCCTCACTTGCCATAGATACCTATCGTGTGTCGCGGGCATTTTTGTAGGTATTTATAAGATTTACATTTACTATAATAGTGGTATTATTTACTATAATAGTAGATTTACATATAATAGTGTGTCGCGGGCATTTTTGTAGGTATTTATAAGATTTACATTTACTTAGAACATTGTATGGTTCTATCTCTTATAGTTTAGGCAGCGTACGCAAAATAAGTAACTTTTCTGGTTGATTTTTTTCATCTTGTGTCAGAAAAACCCAAATATCTTACGGAACCCTATATTTTCCAAAATAAAAAGTAGCCTATGTTACTCGTAAATAATGTAGCTTTCGAATGGTGAAAGAATTTTTAAAATCGGTCCAGTAGTTTTTGAGCCTATTCATTACAATTAAACAAACAAACAAACAAAGTTTACCTCTTTATAATATTAGTATAGATGAAAAAAATATAACTATCGTCTTATTCTTGAATGTCTATTAACAAAACGGTGTGTAGCAAAAACAGCATGTATATTATATAATGAATAATTAGTATTATATTATTCAATTGGTTCTAACACAAAAACTGCTGTCAATCAACTTGAACCCAAAATATTTAAACCCGTTTTACAATAATAGACGTTAACGTTTCACACGATCCCGGCTTAAGTAACAGCTTTTCCTTACTTTTGTCTATACAAATAGATATAACAATTTATGTAATGGATTTAGATTTATCTATTTTGTATTTGTAACTGAAAGTAAATTGATTTCAGCCGATGAAGAGTTGTACGTGCCGCACGAGAGTGACGCGTGGCTCATCAGATTTTTGCGCCCCTGCAAATTTTACCCCGAGAGCGCGTATGATCTGGTAAGTTAGTGGCTTTGTTTTTACACTTTAATTTTTAAAAGCAAAATATTGTAGAACGAAAAACACTCTACTTAAAACATAACCCTCCTGACAGTCGGGTAAAAAGTAATTTTTAATTTTAGTAGGGGAGGGGAAGGTGCTAATTTTGTAGTCACTCGAGCGTCATGGACACCTAGTAGGTTTTTTACATTAGGTTAAACTGATAAAAAAAATAATAAGAGCGTTTGTTATTTTAGCGGTGGGTTCAGAAACTGCGGCCATTTTAAAGTTTTGAAAAAGAAAATATATTCAGAAAATTGCTTATTTCGGTCTGTTATTGTTATATTTTAGTCAACAAGGACTAAATCATTTAGTTTAGTGCAAAATAAAACATCTGCGAAGTTTAGTTAGGAAAATATGAAGGTTTATTTTTTTATATTTTAAAATGTTCCTACAGGCTTACCTTATCTTTGAATCGTCAGTGCTTTTTATGGAAGCTACTTTGGGGTATACTAAACATATCCTGTCTTAATCTGACAGATTGGATGACATTTCAATATTCAAAAAAAAAAAAATTAACCCACCACGTGAGAAATCTGATTTCTATACCATGATAACTAGACACATGTCGGAAGCCTATACAAGCTTAATCTGACACGCTCGAGCTACTCCCAAAATCCCCTCTTCCCCTCCTCTACTATTTGTAACTGTCACGTTCAAAGTTGCAAAACGTAATAATCTATGAGTTTCAATACGCATATATCCAATGTGTTATAGATCAAGAGGTACTTCGCGTTCAAAGTGAAGCATCACAAGCATTTCGACGACCTCATCCCCAGCAAGGAGCAGAACGTGTTCAACCAGAACGTGCTGCACGTGCTGCCCACCCGCGACCAGCTCGGCCGGAGAGTGCTCGTCATTGAGCTTGGCAGTCAGTATCAATGCCCATGTCCCCAGTTTGAAAGTACTATCAGAGCAATGATGGTATTTGAAAAAAAGGGTATGCCTATTTGACACGATAGACCCATATTGGGCTACAAAGCGGCACCCAGTGACAAATAGAATTTCAAACACCCTCATTGATTCATGAGGTATCCTCAGGTTTCATGAGGTACATTCAGATGGTTTATTCGTAAGCAGATTCTGTCGTTATGCCCAAGCGAAAGATCTCGAATAATAAGCGACTTGATATAACCCAACCAAACAGCGTAGATCCGGCATCTGCTCATCTGATGGTACAGTACTTCCTTAATTTTAGGTATTTATTTCAAGCTTTAGTTGTCACTTGTCACCGAAGCTGTAATGTGAATTCAACAGTAATTTTACGATTGTTTACAAACGTTCAGATTCTTTGTATCACACCATCATTTTATAATTATTATTCTTTAAGTCTATTGTCTGGCAGCACGTTTCGACTACATACGATGCACACTATGTTATTATTTCTTGATGTGTTCCGCGTACATAGCACCATTTAAAAATTCATTGTAGTTAGGTATCAAATGTCATTTGCCATGTACAAAAGTTAACTATAATGATGCGTTATTAATTATTATTCACGTCATTGACAAGGAAACAAATAACAATGAGCATGGCAAATTTAAGGCAAAAAATAGCAATCGTCTTCTGTGTTTTACTCGTCAAGTTGGAACTTGGAATTAGTTTTTGCTTAAGTTGACGTTCTGTCATGGAAATAAACGAATTTGGCATGGTCTCAATTCGCTCTCAAGTATCCAAGTTTTTTTTCCATTCAAAACGATACTTTTCGCACATTTTGACGTGACAAAAAGTACTTAGTTACTAATAGGCGTTTACGTCATTAGCAGTTAGCACTTCTAGTGTTTTATAAGATGTTTTTACAATTTTAAAACATTTTGCCTACATTTTCAGAGAAGTGGAATCACAACAAATGCACGTTGGACGAGGTGTTCAAGGGGTGCGTGTTGTTCCTGGAGGCGGCCATGCTGGAGCCGGAGACTCAGATCTGCGGCGCCGTCGTCGTCCTCGACATGGACGGCCTCTCCCTGCAGCAGGCCTGGCAGTTCACGCCGCAGTTCGCCAAGAGAATCGTCGATTGGCTTCAAGTACGTAAGCACGAGGACATTTTAGTGACGTCAAGATACCCAGTAGCAATAATCATGATAATCACCACAAACTAAGATCGAAAGGTCAAAGTAAATAATCGTTTTCTTAATGTCCGGATGCTCCGACGGATCCCGGCATTCAGGATCCGGCACGCGGCTGCTAAATGATAAAACCATAGCCAATAGGTGCGAAATTGTCTCATATTTAAACAAATCAAACAAATATTGACGTACTCTTTAATGCTCCACTGATTGTGCTAATTAAGTTAGACTTTGATTTATGTGTGGTAACATACTTGTGTTTTCAGGAGAGCATACCTCTGCGCATAAAGGGGCTGTACATCATCAACCAGCCGTACATCTTCAACATGGTTTTCCAACTGTTCAAACCGATCCTGAAGGAGAAGCTGCGGTCGAGGATCCAGTTCATCGGCAACGACCGGGAGCTTCTGTACAAGTACCTGAGCCCCAAGTGCCTGCCCGAGTGCTACGGGGGGACGCTCTCCATCCCCACCGTCACCGGCAACCAGTGGCTGGAGCTCCTCCTCATTTGTGATACTGAATTTAAAGGTAATTTTCACTAAGTATATATTTAGTATGGAATATTATTTCATGGGCCCATGCCCATGCCCATGGTCCATGGTCCATAGGGACCATGAACTGGAGATGACTGAGGAGGGATGGACTCGGAAATTATAAGGTATTTTCTTGAGGTCCGCACCTCCGCCCTGATTCCTAGGAGCTTGCGCGCGAAATACAATTTCATGGATGCTTCTCTGAATACTAGAATCTCTTTTATTTCATAAATGTAGACGACATAGTCAAGGGCGTCGCCAAGGGGGGGCAGGGAGGGGCAGCTGCCCCCCCTAGAGATTCTAAAAAAGTTGCCAAATATAATGCAACCAAAGTCCTAAGTCTTTGAGTTGATTTGCTTGAAGTTCAAGCCTTGAACAATCATTCCCGTACATCGAAACTCGAATGAATTCACCAATTGAGTATTTCAATTATTGATTTTTGTAATGTATTTTAAAACCTTATTATTAATAATATTTATATTTAATACAAAAACCTTAAAAATATGTTTTTTCAATTAATTATAAAATTCATGAAATTTTAATAAAGTCACGTGACTTATAAACGCACCATGATTGAGATGTGACGTTAAAATGTTAAATACATTTCAATAGTATACGGCAATATTACCCTAATTTCGTTAATAATTAAGGTCAAAATTGTTTGCGCTAACTATAATATTATGCCCTGTACGTAGCTAAAGTTCTGTGGTGACTGGTGAAGAATAACATAATGACGTCACACGCGCTCGTGCCGGAGTGTCGGCGTGTCTTCGGTATTTAAGTACTATTTTTATTTTGAAATAACTTTTGAATTATTGCGAAAAACAAAAAAACAAAATTTGTTTGCTATAAAACTTATATGTGATCTTTCCATTTATCGAAAAAAAAAATTTTGTTGAAATACTCAATTCCACTCTAATTCATAGAGAATGAGAAAAGTATGAATTGTAGTAGGTAAAGTCAACTTGCCCCCCCTGCGCCATCGGCTGGCGACGCCCTTGGACATAGTCAATTTTAATTTTTGACTACTTAATGGATTGTGCTACTGCTTGCAAAATGCAAATAAGTACAATAATTCTGATATTTGTAGTTTTTATACGGAACAAAACCGTCTAAGTACGTTTATTAATATAAGACTTTTTATAAACAAGTGGCGTGAGTAGTGAGCTACTACGAGAGTACCGGTTTTTACACAAATAAGTTAAGTAAACTTGCGTTAGATGTGTATGGCTTAACCGGTGACTAATCAGTTTCATAAGCCCACGTCTCTGTGATACGAGAAATTAATGAGGGCAACAGCTTAATATGCCAGCTAATAACTTCGTATGGGAACCGTACCTACATTTGGTTATAGTACCATCAAAATGCTCCGATACTACATTGTATGATTATAACGTCAAAGTTAATTTTTGGAATATTGTGACCTATAAACACGGTCATGTTAACTAGACGCACGGTTTGATGACGTCATTACGGAGCTCGCATGTTATTGCGTTCCAGCGATGCGTCAAGTTAATGTGACCGTGTAAATATCATTTACCTAAGTACAAATATGATGATGAAATGTGTCTTAATTATGGAGTGTAGATGGAGGAGAACTATCTTATATGGGGGATATTTGAAAAAGTGTCCAGCTGTACGCAGTAAATAACAGTTGAAAAATCCTCCAAGAGTGGCGCTAGCTGTAGCAAAGGGTATGGAATGAATGTACAAAATATAAATTGAAGTTAGCCGAATAGCCGAGTCACAAAATTACTGGGTTAATACCAATATATTTTGAAAAATATAACCTAAAATAGCTGAAATAAAAGCTGCTAAATGATTTAAAATTTAGCCTGTTGCTACTGTAGCGCCACCCTAATTTAACGCATTTCTGCGGACACTTTTTACATACAGAGATAGTTCTCCTCCATCTACACTCTCTTCTCTCTTCTCTGTCTTAAGTACAAATATGATGAATTTTGTAATTGCTTTGTAAATGAATAAGTTACGTGTACTAAATTATTATTATTTAACTCATATGTGGGTATGCTAAATGCTTTACCATTATAAATACTAGATAGTATTATTATACTCACGATTTTGTTTCTTGGTAATAATTATTATTTCACGTTTTTTTAATCTTTTGATTTCACAACTAATTAATATTTCTTTTTTTCAGCTATCAACTCATATGGCTACAAGAAGAAGCTGTAAATATGTTTAAGTGTAAGAAAATGTGATACGATAGTTTTAAATTTTAATATTTACAAATGTCGAAAAATATCTGCGTAACTTGCGTAACTAAATTAATGTTAAAGTAAGCAAAATATTTTTAGAATTTATTTTTAGAGGTAAGTAAGTACTCGGAATTCTCGTCGGAGCTTGTAGTGCTTAATTGGTTTTTTTTTCCTCATTTATTGTTTTCATTCCTATAGATTTACTTATATACTATTTTTATTTTTAATCTACATCAGAAATATAATTTCTAATTAATTCTGATAGAATAGACAAACATTGGAAAAAAATATAGTTTCATAATATTATTCATTACTAAGTATTTAACTATTTTATTTCATTACATTTCGTTTACGCGTAGGTATATCTATAAACGCCTGTGATAATTTGTATTATACTTAATTGTTACCTACTATCAGTAATCAGTTTAATGGCTTAGGCTTATTTTGTGAAAGTAAAAAACATTTACATTCAAATGCAATATTCTTATTTCTTATCTATATATATAACTAGCGACCCGCCCCGGCGTCGCACGGGTATAAAATATTTAGCCACTGAAAAAATGATTAAAATCGATAACCTATCACGATCCTTCATGTGATCTACTTCTTATTTGTGCTAAATAACATAAAAATTGCTCCAGTAGTTCCCTTTCAAATAATTTCCCCCGTTTTTTCCACATTCTCCTATTAGTCGTAGCGTGATAAAATGTAGCCTATAGCATTCGTCAATAAATAGGATATCTAACACTGAAAGAATTTTTCAAATCGGACCAGTAGTTCCTGAGATTAGCGCGTTCAAGTTAGCCCTTTCAAATAATTTTCCCCGTTTTTTTCACATTTTCCTCTATTTCTTCGCTTCTATTAATCTTACCGTGATAAAATCTAGCCTATAACCTAACTCGATAAATGAGCTATCTAACACTGAAAGAATCATCAAAATCCGTTGCTTAGTTTTAAAGATTAAAGGGAACAAAGGGACATGAGGGAAAAAAAGCGACTTTGTTTTATTATAAGTATAGAAAATGGATTTTTAAATGTGTTAGTCGCGCTAAAACTCGAAAACGGCTGAACGGATTGGGCTGATTTTAGTCTTAAAATATTCGTAGAAGTCCAGGGAAGGTTTTAAAGTGACACGAAGTTCACCGGGACAGCTAGCACTTAATATTATTATGATGATTTTATTTTTTATTTTAAGTTACTAGCTCTGCTACTACCTACTGAGTTTCAGTCTCAAACGTACTTTTAAAGTTAGCATAACTAAGGTAATCACAAAAAGACTGAATTATATATTATTTGAGTATTTCGTAGAATAATTGTTACAGTTTACATAATATTTAGCAATGTTAACATGGTATGTAGAAAAATCAACCCATATTACCTATATTGTATAACATGGATTATCTCTATTATTTTAAGGATGTCTGAACAAAACATTTGCCATATTAAAATAATGCCTTGCCCAATAAAATTATTATTATATTCCTATGAGCATGAAATTAATTTGATCATTTTAATATGTAAAACAGAATCTAACGTTGGTTATAAGTTTATAACATAAAAAGAAGGTAAATAAAAAAAACTGTAATACCCATTTATTTTTTAACATCACATAAAATGTAAGAAACTCTATGTACAATATTTTAACTTACCGTGAATTGGAAATACTTATCAATTATCATAAGTTCACGTTATCACATAAATTTACAACTTACAAGCTACTTTCGTTTGTTACTAGGTCTAAATAATTTTCTACTTAGTTCTAATGTTTTTCATACCCTTCATTTAACTCCAAAAAGACCGACCCATAACCCATAGCTTTGTAACTCAAAAATCGGGAAAATTTAATACCTATTTTTAGGGTTCCGTACCCAAAGGGTAAATACGGGACCCTATTACTGAGACTTCGATGTCTGTCCGTCTGTCCGTCTGTCTCCAGGCTGTAACTCAAGAACGGTAATAGCTAGAGAGTTGAAATATTCACAGATTATGTATTTCTGTTGCCGCTATAACAACAAATACTAAAAACAAAATAAATAAAATATTTAAGGGAGGCCCCCATACAACAAACGTGATTTTTCAAATATTTTTTGCTCGGTATCAATTATGACAACAAGCAGGCACTTGAAATGTACACAAAATAGTCAACTGTATGTATACTTCAATAATTTATAATAAAATTTAAATAAAATAAATAATTAAGGGGGGCTCCCATACAAAAAACACAATTTTTTGCCTATTTTCGCACTATAACGGTACGGAACCCTTCGTGCGCGAGTTTGACTCGCACTTGGCCGATTATTTGTAACAGTGCACAGTGGTAAAGTTATTTGTAAACGACTGCCACATCAGTCATTCACTAATCACAATCATCACATTTGTATCCATATGAAAAACATCTTTTTAAGGTGAACGCAGATTTGGCCGCACCGCACGCACCGCAGTCGCCGCATTCGCAATTCTTCATATTATTATGAAGTTGCGAAGACTGCGGCGCGGGTAGGTAGGTATGCGAGCTTGCCTATAACTTCATATAAAGAATTCGAATGCGGCGACTGCGGTGCGTGCGGTGCGGCCCAAATCTGCGTTCACCTTTAAAGTAGAGACAATAATTTTATAGTTAGTGTGGTGAAATGTAAATATTTTTGTAAGTAATGAAATAAATATATTTTGGTATATCTATTGATTAGTTTTATTGCGTACTTATTACTCTAAAGTTTCTAGTTCAAACTTCTAGAGCAGGGATGGCGAACCAATGGCACGCGTGCCAGAAGTGGCACGCGACATAAAATTTTGAGCACACTTCAAATTATTATAACTTAAGTGATTAATCTACAAAAGCGCCAAGTTAGGCTTGGGGCATTATATTTTTAAATTCGCATCAGGATTACAAAGAAAAATATAAGTAATTTTAGTGGCAAGTCTATGACATCACTGAAGAATTCTTTAGAAAAGTGGCACGTTGGTAAGATTCGCCATCCCTGTTCTAGAGCATGCCTGTAGGCCGTTGTCACAGTATTCGGAGCGTGCGAAGTGGGTGGAGAGGGTAAAGAAAGCGATTGCCGCGCTTGCCTCGGCAAAAATATGCAAAAAAAGAGGCTCTACTAGTCAAATAGTCAAACAAACTTGTCAATCTTATTTGTTTTTGTATCGTAGACTGCAAAAATAACAGCAGAAATAGGTAGTCAGTATACAAATTTAATGTTTTTCCTAAATCCACTAGGAAATTAGATCAGATATAAATGGATAGCTGCTGTAAAAATGAAAAAGTATGTGATTCGATATAACCTAAAATTGCATTATCAGTCAAGTCAATTTTATTTGAGTTGCATAATATAAAGATATTAATTGAGTACCCAACTATTAGTGTTGATGAATGATGGATCACCATGGTCTCCAAAACCCAACGACAAAACTTGCAGTGATAGTTTCATAGAATATTTAATTTAAATCCAAAGTATTAGGTGGAAGAAATAGTGACTCACAAAATATGACGATAAACCAGATACTACATACTGGTTTAACTGATCTTTTAGAAGCTGGAGATAGAGTTTTGAATCAAAAAGGTTTTTCAAGTAAGCAAGTTTTAGATGAAAGGGTTAAAAAAGTTAAAATTATTATGCCCCCATTTTGAGCAAAACAAAACGAGTACTCTCAAGAGGAAACCGAAAGGACTTATGATATTGCTCGAGTAAGAATCCATATTGAAAGCAATGATATTCTATGTTACTATTTTAGGAACTCATTGATTGAAAGTGTATTAATGCAAAGACTCAGAAACATCAAGAATGTTTGCAGTGTTTTAGTAAATTTATAGACTCCGATTTTCTTCAAGGGTATTAATGTTGTAAAAAATAAATAAAAACAAGATTTTAAGAAACATTACAATTACTTTTTTCAAGTACTTATAAAGTAGTTATAAAATATTTCTCCAAAATTATTTTGCTGTGTCCTCGAAGAAATTTTCCGAAAACTGGATAGCCAGTGGTCAGAGAAGGGCATCAAAATTAATAAGAAAAGGCTGACCAATCTCCGCTTTGCCGATGACATAGTCCTTTTTGCTCCTACAGCCGCAGATCTCCAAGTTATGCTTCAAGACCTCAGCACTGCAAGCCTCGAGGTGGGACTTACAATGAACAGGTCCAAAACACAATTGATGACCAACAGCACGAGACGTAGGGTCGTGGTAGACGAGCAAGAAATACACTATGTTGACGAGTACATCTACTTGGGCCAGTTAGTTTCTTTTGACAATAGACCAGGAAAGGAAGTCGATCGCCGAATCGAAAACGCCTGGAAGAGCTACTGGTCCATGAAGAAGCTGATGAAGGGAGACTTACCAATCTCCCTGAAGCGCAGACTCGTCGACATGTGTATTCTGCCCATCCTAACCTACGGTGCGCAAACTTGGTCATTGACCTATTTGCAAAAGTCCCAACTCGGGGTTTGCCAAAGAGCAATGGAGGGCAGTATGTTGGGAGTAAGTCTTCTGGACAAAATAAGGAACACAATACTGCGCTCACAAACAAAAATCACGGACGTAGGAGTTAAGGCGGCTAAGCTAAAGTGGAATTGGGCTGGCCACGTTAGCCGTATGCATCCCGACCGCTGGGCAAAGATATCGACAGAGTGGGTACCTGAAGATGGAAGACGCAACCGTGGCCGGCCTAGGAAAAGATGGCGCGATGAGCTGGAGGCGTACCAGCCGGGCTGGCCAACGGTGGCGCTGGAGCGAGACAAGTGGAAGACCCTGGGGGAGGCCTTTGCCCAGCAGTGGGAAAGTATAGGCTAACAAAAAAAAAAAACAAAGTATTGCTCGTATTTTTGTTACTGATTAAAGCAGCAATATGTTTGCACTTGCCGCTCTGGTTATAAACGCAGCTGCATTTTACTCCAGCAACAACCCGATCATTATTATCTATCTGTAAGAATGAATAAAAATGTTTAGACTTGCTTTATCCAAATGTTTAGTTACGTTTTTTGGTTTGAAGAGTGCTTACGTTTGAATTTGTTTTATAGGGTGCTAAAGTCACCGATGTTCGGCGAATTATATTGGCTCGTATTAAATAACATTGCCATTAGTTTTTAGCTCTTCTACATCCCTTACATGTCCTGTTAACACCAATTTATTTCCTTCATAGACTGGGCCTTGAAACTTATTGAGTGTTTTACACTCTCAAAACCAGGTTTTTATGATTATATTCATTTTCCACAAGTAGTTTTTAACTAAATATAACCCAAATACCATTAATTATTGTTCTAAATATACTTTATTTGCTATAATATTTACAAAATAAACAAACTCTTGTTGTTTATTTTTTGACACATGCCCACAAAACTTCGTTTGAAATATGTCACTACTGACGTGCACGTTCTGATATCCCTTCCGTTGTGCTTATCATGACGAATGCTTATAACATTTTATAACTTATAATTTAAATTAAATATGATTTGATAATTGTTCAATGAAGCTGCTGTTTTAAATATTATTATAAGTACCTAACGTAAACCTTTAGCCCACTCCACAAAATAGAGAGCAATGCAAAATAGAGTGTAACATAAAAATGTATTAGTATCTACTAGAATACAGGCTAGATAATTTTTATTATTCGTAACTAGAAACCATAATTTATGATATTATTGTTATTAAGTAGGTACTAAAATATTAACAATTCTATCTTATTATATAGAATACGTACAATCTTTTACCTTTACTTCTAAAAACGTTGAAATCGTCGCGCCGAGCGCTGCGCGATTTATTGGGTAGTCAACTAGTCACTTGACAAATTAGGTAAGGGAAAAGACCTAATGCTAGACACGGAACTAATAGATGACACTTACAACAAAATACCATAAAAATAGGAATTACTCTAATTATTTCTCAACACTGTACATTTTATAAGCTTCTCAAGCTATCTGTTGATGTGAAAAAATATATTCGGGACGCCTTCGGGAACAAAATTTTAAAATGGGATCAGTTTTCGTAAATAATGTGACCGCGTCAACACGCGCTCGGCAATTTCTTAGCAAATAGGTTAAGGAAGGCGAAATTTTGCACGTAAGTTTTGAATACATTTATTTAATTTTTTGTAATTTCTATTGATTTCATTAAAAAATTGATTTTTTAAAAATCGATTTTCTTAAAAAAATGGGTTAAAAATTTAATCGAAAAATAAAAATAAAAGGAAAGATAGTTTCATCATGGAAGAAGAATGGATAGAATCTGGAGACAACGTGGATAATATTTCTGATGCATGTAGTTACTATGATGAAGTAAATGAAATCTTTTGAAAAACGGCAAATAAATACCTAATATTAGGAAAAATGTAAAATGTAATGTAATGTTCTATGTCAACTATTAGTTAATATTGGTGTCTACTATTAGTGATGTTCGTTTTTTGTGATCTATTAGCTCTTATGACTAAGTTTACAAAAAGTCCAATAATATGTTTTTTTATTGATTTGTCAGAGAATAATTATAATGGTTTTATTTTGTAAGAGTTACTGAAGAAATGGAAGAAGTTATCAATCCTTTATTTTCATAAATGTGTATTTTATAACATTCAAATGTTTCATGTTTCCTTATAGTGTCTGCCATTAGTGCTTTTCCCTTAATTAATAATAATTTTACTCCTTGTCCCTTAGTGTATTTCTTTTTTTCAGGCGCATATCATTTGTCCTTCGACAGGTATCCGTAGGAGTTCACTTCTGAAAGTATTATAATTCCAATTAGTAGTCCGGTCTAATTAGACGCAAAAAAATCGTAACCTCGGAATAATTCGCATAGAGCTGAAAATTGGTAGAAACGTTAAATACACCATTACAAATAAAACCTCAAAAGTCCCCGGCGATCCTCCTTGTGCAAAAATTTTTATTCAAGGGCAAAGGTATGAAAATGAGGTTTTTCCTGTTTTTTTTTTCAAACTAAACATTTTATAACAAAAATAAGGAGGAAAAATATTCAGACACTTTTTTCATACGACTTACCATTCCTTATAAATGGCGGGCTCAAAGTTTGGGAAAACCATATCTATGCTTAAATTATAAAGCTTAAGAATTTGTGGAACTACTGCTTTGAATTGAAAAATTCGTTTTTTGTTGAATAGTCTTATTTATCGAGGGAGACTTGAGCTATATAACATCACGTTGGCACCAATAGGAGCAAAGAAACAGAGGAAAATGGGGAAAAACGGGGAAAATTATTTGAAAGAGCTTATTTCACAAACGGCTGAAGCATTTTTTATGTTATTTGGCACAGATATAAAGTAGACCACGAGGAAGGACATAGGCTATTTTGTTTCTCGGGAAAATGTACGGTTTCCGTGAAATACATAATTAACAGGGCGAAGCGGAACTTCATGTACTACAACATACGAGGGCTGTTCTCAGCCAAACATACTTCTGCGTGACTTACCAAATCTAAACTTTTCGAGTCGCGAAGAGCAACAGTACGCTTGCAAGTCACTCAGAAGTATGTCAGACCGAGAACATTTCAATTTTTCAAACAACCCTAGTATGTAGTACTAGATGTTAAGCGTGGCTCCGCCCGCGTTAATTATAAATTTCACGGAAACCGTAAATTTTCCTGAAAAACAAAATAGCCTATGTCCCTCCACGTGGCCTATTCTATATCTGTGCCAAATAACATAAAAATTGCTTCAGCCGTTTGTGAGATGAGCTCCTTCAAATAATTTTCCCCGTTTTCCCCCATTTTCCTCTGTTTCTTTGCTCCTATTGGTGGCAACGTGATGTTATATAGCTCAAGTCTTCCTCGATAAATAAGACTATCCACCAAAAAACGAATTCTTCAATTCAAAGCTGTGGTTCCACAGATTCTTTAGCTTTATAATTTAATCATAGATATGATTTTCCCAAACTTTAAGTCCGCCATTTATAAGGAATGGTAAGTCGTATGAAAAAAGTGTCTGAATATTTTTTGTAGAGAATTCTATGATCTACACTCTTGCCCTACTTATTTTTGTGATAAAATGTATAGTTTGGAAAAAAACAGGAAAAACCTTATTTTCATACCTTTGACCTTGAATAAAAAATTTTGCACAAGGAGGATCGCCGGGGACTTTTGAGATTTTGTTTGTAATGGTGTATTTAACGTCTATACCAATTTTCAGCTCTATGCGAGTTATTCCGAGGTCGAATGTTTAATTTTCCCGGTGTATAGGTAATGCCATTAACACATTATCATTTTGTTACATTGGGTTCTTAATAAAAATAATTTTGTTAAGCTACGCCATCTCTCTAAGTCAAAATTCCTTTTTTAAGATCTCTTTCAACATTCTAGCTTTTCGGCAAATAAGTCCGCATTTAATGTTTACTTAAACTTAACATCGTCATAATGTTCTTAAATAAGTACTCTTTCTGGGGACTGGTTTTAAATAATTATCTGGTGGTTTGAAAACTCATCCTTTTAATTTCTTAAACCTCCGTTAACATGGCAGGTTTTAGAATTAAGGGTGGGTTGCACCAATTTACTTTAACTATAAGTTATAACAGCTGTAACTTTGACTATAACTTTAACTATAACAGCTAAAGTGCAAAATGTCAAGTCTTTGGTTAAGGACGCCATATTTAATCACTCATTATATTATTTTTTACACTTATATTATTTTTTTCGTGAAAATTTACTTTCTTTCACAGTGTTGTTAGGTATATATAACAAATATTTTTCCTGTTGACTTTTTCGGGAAATTCAATTTTTTATACTCTCAATCCCATTAAGGTGACGCCGCGTTAAAGTAAAAACCCGTGTTGGATATGTTTTAGATTGCTTGTTTTCTATGAGAGGCCGGCCCGGCCTCTCACAGAAAACAAGCAATGGAACAGCAAAAAATGGAAAGGGCGTAGCGACAAAATAGTTTTTGTCGCGTAATTTAAAAACCATAAATACACTTCATATTATAAGCTATGGGCAAATTAAAGTGTATGCTTGAACCAATCTATGTACAAATTTTGGAAGCTTAAATCATTCTCCTCTGTTGGCAAAATAGGAATCCCTTTTTTACTGAGGTCTTTTTGATTGATTATTCTGTGTAATAAAAGTTGACCAATCGTGTTATGCTATGGGTAATTCAAAGACAAAGACATGATGAATACTGACAATGAACTTTAATATCTTAGCTTTAGTCATTACTAAGAAAAATCGATATCGCTACAGCCAAATTATTAAGGCGTCGCCTTAACTGTAGCTTTAATAAAAAAATAAACGCAACAGACATCTGTCAAATTTTGTGGTCAAAGTTAAGGTTAAAGTTAAGGGCCTGTATTTCCAGAAACGGACGATTTTCAAGTTTTTAAAGTGACAGGAGACATAAAAATATAGTATGTAATTTAAATTCTGAAAAAAATATATGTGTTAATTAAGGATCTAATTCTAAGACAGTGGAGTTCATATTCCATTACACAATATCATGAACTTCACTCGATAGAAAAAAATCCCAAAGTTACCCCTCCTTTTCACGAAATTGCCATACTATGTCCAAATTATTTGGAATTTTCAGAAAAAATTTTGCACTGAACGAAAGACAAATAAAATGTCTAGGAAACTGTGTTTTCTTGACCCGATTTAATTATGTATTAAATAACGACGATCAAAAAACTATAAAATTGCATTAGCGCCTGAGCGCGACTGAAAGCCTTTGCGCCTGCAGTTTTATAGTTTTTTGATCGTCGTTATTTAATACATAATTCAATCGAGTCAAAAAACACAATTCCCTAGACATTTTCTTTGTCTTTCGTTCAGTGCAAAAATTTTCTCAAAATTCCAAATAATTTGGATATAGTATGGCAATTTCGTGAAAAGAAGGGGTAACTTTGGGATTTTTTTCTATCGAGTGAAGTTCATGATATTGTGTAATGGAATATGAACTCCACTGTGTTAGATCCTTAACTAACACAATTTTTTTTCAGAATTTAAATTACTATATTTTTATGTCTCCTGTCACTTTAAAATCTTGAAAATCATACGTTTCTGGAAATACAGGCCCTTAAGTTAGCCTTAACTATAACCATAACCTTAACCTTAACCACGCCTCTGGTGCAACCCACCCTAAGAAGTTACGTTAGTTACGACAGAAATACACCGTGCAACAATATAAAACTTACTTTTAAAGTTCTCCTCGTAGTGATGCAGCATTTCCCACATCACCTCCCCGGACACCTCATCATCAGGCAACGACCCCCCAAACCTGGTCATCACCGACGCCGGGTCCACGTGCTGCAGCAGCGACTGCTTGTCAGACCCGTGGAAGAAGATGCGCGAGCGCAGCTTCTCCCGCAGAAATGGCTTGAACATCGCAAACAGCACCCGAAATATGTACGGCTGGTTCACTATGTGCACCGCCTTTAGACGAATTGGAATGCAGTCCTGAAATTGGATAAAATAAACTAAAGGTGATAACTGATAAGTGACAACCGATAAGCCAGTTGGTAAACTATTTCCTATTTCGAATGTTTTTTTTTTAATTAAATAAGGGGGCAAACGAGCAAACGGGTCACCTGATGGTAAGCAACTACCGTCGCCCATGAACACTCGCAACATCAGAAGAGCTGCAGGTGCGTTGCCGGCCTTTTACTCTTAAAATCTCCCTCTGGAATACGCTCTTTTCTTGAAGGTTTGCAGGTCGTATAGATCCGGAAATACTGCTGGTGACAGTTCGTTCCAGAGTTTTACAGTGCGCGGCAGAAAGTTACGCGAAAAACGCACTGTGGAAGACTGCCACTCATCAAGGTGATGAGGATGGTATGTTTTTCGCATGGGACGATGGCGAAAAGTTGCAGGTGGTATGATTCCGAACAATTCCTCAGAGCACTCCCCGTGATACAACCGATAGAGGATGCAAAGTGAAGCTACATCTCGGCGTAATTCCAAGGGGTCCAAGCTGTTTGAAACACTATGGCAGTCAACAATTCGAGAGGCCCTTCGTTGGATACGATTCAGAGGGAGTAGTTGGTATTTTGGCGCCCCTGCCCAGAGATGAGAACAATATTCCATATGAGGTCGAACCTGCGCCTTGTAGAGTTGTAGGCGTTGGTCCGGACTGGAGTACTGTCTCGCTCTGTTAAGAACATCAAGCTTCTTCGAGGCTAATTTGGCCTTACCCTCTAGATGATATCGGAACTGACTTCGCTCGATATGTTGACGCCAAGTATCTCTATGCTAGGGGAGATGGTTAAAGATGTGCCCTCGAAACGAGGATATACGACCATTGGTGACTTTTTAGTGGTGAACGCGCAGACTTGTGTCTTGGCGGGGTTGAATTGGACCAAGTTACGTCTACCCCATTCAGAGACCTTCTCCAATGAATTCTCCATCTTAGACACAAGTTCGTTTCGACTCTCAGTGACATTTTGCCGAGAAATATTGGGGGAGCCGGTATATACAGCATCACCTGTACTATCATCCGCATAGCAATGAATGCCGTTGGTTTGTAACATGTCATTGATATGCAGTATGAATAGAGTAGGCGATAGCACACAGCCCTGAGGGACACCAGCATCAACAGACTGAGTTTCCGAGCATTCGCCGTCAACTACGACCTTTATGTTTCTGTCTGCTAAGAAACTAGTGACCCACTTACATAATTTCTCGGGCAGCCCGTATGATGGAAGCTTTGATAGCAGCGCTTTATGCCAAACCCGATCAAAGGCCTTCGCAATGTCCAAACTAACAGCCAATGCCTTTGTGTGTTTGCTCTTGCCCCGAGCAGATTGAAGCGCAGTTTTGCCCTCCCCAGAATACGAGGGGCAGCCTGGACGTCCACGTTCAGTTCCAAGAGTTCCTGAGCATGGACGTCCAGAGAGGGATTCTCCAACGCAGTTGGTACCCTCCTGGGGTAACAAATTGCTTTTCAACTGCGGCATTTCTATGGGGGTAGGGGATTGGGCCCCCGGTAAACTCACTCACTCGGCGAAACACAGCGCAAGCGCTGTTTCACGCCGGTTTTCTGTGAGGCCGTGATATTTCTCCGGTCGAGCTGGGCCATTCGTGCCGAAGCATGGCTCTCCCACTGCCACGAATGTTGTATAAGTATGATAATTGTAGGTCATAATTTGTGGACGAGATTATAATATAAAACAGTATTTACTTGGAATTTAAACCTTGCAACAAAATGTATTATAGATACGAACTGGCACATAATATATTAAGTAACGATGATAAGTAATTATTCTCTTGAATTTATTGTATAATAATAATTCAAGATTTAACATAACAACATTATCAACAAAGAGATAAAATGCATTATGCACACTCACTAATTACGATTGTAATGAATATAATATTTCGTATACAAATAAACAGTTTGCATAAACAGTATATACAGAAATATTAGGAGCTGTTTCACTTACTTATCTGCACAACTTATCTGACAGATAGAGTTTCACAATAAAGAACAACACAAACCTGGATCCAGTCCAGCAGCGCGCTGGCGAACATGGGGGAGAACTGCATGATGTGTGAGAAGGTGAGGCCCTTCATGTCCATGATGACGACGACGCCGCAGACCTGCGTGCGCGGCTCCACCATCGCCGCTTCCAGCCCCAGCTGGATCCCCCGGAACACCTCCGTCAGCGACACCTGCCGGGGGTCCCAGCGCTCTGAGGAACATTTTAACACCTGATATAGTGCTAAAAATTGTACTTACATTAGCTGTAGGCCTGGCTCTGGGTTAATAAAAAGGCTGTATATACCGGGTAGTAGATATATAAATATCTATTGCCCGGCATATACAGGGATACAGTATTCACGAGGGAGTGGTCGCGAGCAAAAAATGGAAGAAGCTGGAGTCTCCATTACTAATGACTATCATTCTCCAAAGTATGATGCATTAACAATAATGCAAATAACCTCTTAATCTTGTTTTATTGAAAGACTTGGTTAACATAATTTTGAATTTAATAATAATTTATTAGCAAAATATCGTTGTGGATGATTTATACAGAATTTTCAGAGTGAAGTAACCAATCTTCAAATACTGTAGTGCCTGGGACATGATTTTAAAATGTCCGTATGTTCATGGACCACCACTCTGAGATTTGGTGCAATGGGCGGCGGTGTCCCCTACGGCCCACACTTACACCCCGAGTATCCCGGCTATGGCAAGGCGCTGTGGGCACTTCGTGGTGCGCGTCTTCTCCTCGGCCGTCTCAAGGGGTCGAGCGCCTCCCTATCTCTCCTGCGCTCGGCCTCCTACTTTGGGAGACGCTTACCAGCGGTTCTTGCAAGCTCTCCACCCAAAAGTCTAACGATCTTTCTTTCGCCTCGGCCTCCAGTGATGCACAGCATTCAGGAGGGGGTTGCTGTCCCGCGGAACGCTGCGCAACGCCAACAAACGTCGGCAAGAACTTCTGCCCCCGGTATATTCCCATGGAGTAGGCATGCCGCATCGCGGGAGATGGTACGATACACGCGCACCGCTCGCCATCACTCTATTTACCTAGACCGTACGACTTACGAGCGTCCGAATTATGTACTTGAAATCTGAAAATGTCTCATTTTTAGTTGGTACACGCCACTACTCGGAATCGAACCTGCACCCTCTCGAGTGCGAACCGAACTAGGTCGACACGACGCACAAATTATTTTTAATTAGGTCGTTAAGTACAGTATATTTTAACTAATTAAATTAGGTGAAAAAAATGGTCTTTCCTAAAACCCGAGTTTATACCTCTAAAATGAATTTTGAAAAGGAATTCTTCAACATAATTCTATAAGACACATCTTCTTACTTATAACCACGGGGCTAATAGCTTGTAACATGAGGCTTGCGAAACGTTTTTTGTAACACTTCTAACTTTTATAAGAATATCGCAAAAGCCATTTATTAAGTATATCTGTAAATATTATAATATTAATTTTATGACTGCAAGCAATATCAAGTAGAAGGCTGCAGCGGTAAACCGGAACACAAAATTGAAAATTATTATGCACCTGCACAACAGGACATGCTGATTTATTTAAATCAAAAATGCATTATCTCAGCACAATAAATGAACAAATAATTGTTCATTTGTTACTGTGCTGATAATAGCTGGGTTAATTAAGCAGCACAAGGCTACGTCAAAATTAAGTGTATCTTTAAAGCACGTACGTCTCAGGTACTGAGCATTAACAAAGTACCAACAACACTGAAAAAGTAGGTTACATCGATTTTATGAAATAATTGTTGGCTATAGATGTTTCTGGTGCTTAGGTGTGAATTGAAGATTATGTTATAACTATGTTTTAACTGCGTATAGTTTGGCTCGGCTTCGGAGCTCAATAGGTCACCGCACTGTGTCTCAATGGTGTCTCAATATCTTGCGAAAACAGTCCTCCATTTTCTTGTGTTCTCGAGTAAATTATTAAAATGCATTTAAGTTTTAACATTAGGAGGATTTTTGATAATTATATTTAAGAGTACTTAAATAAAATTGATCCCATAATTTAATTAAATACCACACTTCTATTGTCTAGTTTCCAAAAGAAATCCATTCCAGTTCCAGCAAAAGAAATCCAATCAGTTCCAGATTCCAGAAAAAATCCACAAGAAATCGATAAATGGATGGGCATTGTCAATAAAAAGTGTTTTTTACATTATAAACTGTTTTTCTATCATGTAAAACACAAATAATGGAAAAATAATTATAGTAAGTCCTAACTCATAAAAAAATTATCAAAGTTTGGAGAACCCACACTTTTTTTTAATGCCCTTATTATTTTTTGTGTACATTTTATTTACATATTTTTATAGTTTTTAAAACGGGAAATGAGTCTTGTTAGTTGTGGCTGAAGATAAAGTTTTTACAACAAAAAAAATGTTTGCCTCTCAAAGATCTTTTAATATTAGACTCCAGGTGGGCTATTATGACCTCTTATTTCCAGCCAGTTTACGCCCAAAATGTACCGTTTTCGGGCGTAAACTGGCTGGAAATAAGAGGTCATAATAACCCACCAGAGCGATAATATTCCTAGAATAAGTATAGTGTATATTTACATTTTTTGCCTCAACGAGCTGCACCTCATCCGACCATTGTAGTACATACCTTATACTTACCTCCTGACTCTACCACCATGAAGCGTCTCCCATCTTCGTCCCTAGGCGACAAGATGGATACTGTGGAATGTTTGAAGGCCAGCCTGATCGCACTGGGCATCAAGTTCTGACAGTAATGAGGGTGAGATTGTCTGAATTTGTAATACGCTTGCATCTGGAAAAAAAATTAAACAACAAAATTAAATTAGAATTTTGGTAACAAAGTCGATTTGGTAAAAAACATGAATAACATGAATAATAATTAAAATCTAGGAAAAACGTAAACGATAAAGGCTAATGTGTAAAATCATAGCTAAACTGTTTGTGAATGCAACTGTTTGCAAGCCACTACGGTCTACCGGAGAGGTCCACCTGTGTAGGTATGCCTGCGCAGGTAGACCGGAATGTGTGTGGGAATAGACCTGTGCAGTTTTTTGGACCTGAGCAGGCGACCGGCGCAAAATCGAAAATCAATTCTTTCGACTGACACCTGCGCAGGCATACCTGCACAGGTTACCTCTTCGGTAGACCGTAACGTGTATGGCAGCCACGCCTACCTTTTTAAAAGCGCTTTCGGCATAGAATTTGGTAGGCCTCAGAAATTTCAGCAGGAACTCATCGTCATCGACTGGCACCGCAAGCGTTGTTTCAGCTGGAAAAATAATTAAATCCTTAATGCTAAGTACTGACATACGGTTTTGCTCGATAGTTTTACTCTAAATCGAGCAATAACCACCGTGTGGACCGACAAAACTGGCGGCTCGAAGGCTCGCTTCGAAAGATTTTGAAAGTCCCTTGAAAATTTGAAAGAAAGCTGACAAAAAATCGCTACTAGAGCTAAGAGAACCTGATATGAAAAACAGATATCATTATGTTAAACATTGAAATGTATTCGTATCTCCTTAAAAGGTTGAAGAACGAGATTATTTTATCAAGGCCAACGATGTCACAAGAAGAGTCATCAGATCTAGTTAATTATGGTCCCACAGCCGGCAAATGCTGCATTACCATAACATCGGTCACGTGGGCGGGGTTACCAGTTACCACTAACCACCACTATAATCGTCAAATTTTGGTGCGTGACACGTCATAATATTATCATAACTGATTGTATCTCTATTGACTACTTTGTCTGATACCTTGATACTTATTATTATAATTAACGTGTACAAAATTACAGCAGATTACCGAACATCAAAGTCAAATGATATGAACGATTTAAATCTGAGTACAATTTTAGAGTTTCACTGAAGAGACACGTTTGTTTCTGGGTATGTCGTTCTCGGAAGTATTTTTATAGGCTGTAGTATTTACCAACCTAAATAAAATTTGGACGCATACAGCTTTGGTACCGAGGACGAACATACAATAGGACATCAAAAGGTGCTTGACATTGAGATGTAAAATTTTCCTGTCGAGACGTCGTATCACGTTTATGAAGTAGGTATCGATAATAGGTGCAGTATTAGGGGGCGTCCAAAAATTACGTGAGGTGTTTAGGGGGAGAGGGGGGGTCTCGGCAAATCTCACGTAATTTTTTTCTCAAGAAAATAATACTATTTTGGTCCATTTCATCCAGATTGTACGTGTGCTTAAGATTTCATCGTAAGCGCGTAATCATTATACGATTAATATCATTCACAAATTCGTTCGAAAGAAAATCTACTGACTGTCAAACCAAAGTCCAAACGTTTACGTAAGAAACCCACATTTTGAAAAATCTCACGTGAGATTTGGGGGGGGGGAAGGTTTAATTAAATCTCACGAAATGTCACTAGGGGGGGAGGGGGGGTCAAAAAACCCAAAAACACCTCACGTAATTTGTGGACGCCCCCTTACTATTCATAGACGTCGTATCACGTTTGTGAATGGTAACACTGTGGTAATACTGCACTGGCAAACGGTAATAAAAGTTAATTAATGAAAGTAAAACTTAGACCAAAATAAACCATTCACAAGAGATTAACTTTCACCTCTTTGTGAATTATTTTACGTTATATCACACTCGTATAATATAAAATCGAAATTTTGTGTGTCTGTGTATGATGAGCAGGCAACAGCATAAATAAAGAGGGGGAATGGGGATATTCTTTCCTCTCCCTACGCGGCCTACTGCCTTTCGTCTTACGAATCTTCCATTTGATCCCACTTTTGATCCTGAACTCCTCGCGCAAACGTTTTTACTAATCCCATAAAAAGTGCACAATTCCGCTAAAGAGGTTTTAAGTAAACGTAAAGGTTTTCCGTCTGAGGTCACCGTGCCAAGCAAGACATAAATTTTATAAATGTAATCATAATAATCATAATTGAACAAAAACGGCTAATAAGTAATCATAATTACTAATTAGCCGTTTTCGTGGAAGTATGTTTAGTGTTTACACGGGCTCCGACTCCAAGCCATACCCACCGAACTCATGTGACGAAACGGAAACTAGTAAGCCGAAGTACAGTTGCAAAACTTGGCTCCTTTCACTGGCCGTGCTCCGTGGCTACGGCAAGCTGATAATCCCAACCGTGGTCCATGAAAGTTCTTTACTTACAAGGATTAAACAATCACCATGGAGTTTAAAATACTTTTTATACTCCATGGTGATTTTAAAAAACAAACACGTAGTGGCGCGTACCGATTAACCATTGTGTTTACGTTTCAGTGGTTTAATGTAAGATGCCTTGTTTGTATGTGGCTTAAATGTCATTGTCCACCAGTTATTTATATATTGCAGCCTGAAGTTAAAAAACAAACCATAGTATACTAACAGCCTGAAGTAAAAGAACATTTGGATGAAAATTAAAACACCCCTCTGTTACGTCGAGGCAAGGTTGATATATTACTCGTAATGGTCCCTGGCCTTGCCACTAGTGATGAGCAAAGCAAGACCAAGACCAAAACTAGACCAGTCTCGGTCCTGGTCTTGCTTGTGCAGTCTTGGTCTTGATCTTGCTCAAATCTGTCTGGTCCTGGTCTTGGTCTTGATCTTGCACGCCTAGTCTTGCAAAAAGTCTACGCCTAGTCTTGCAAAAAGTCTTGAGAAAGTAGCAGCGCTGATAGACCATTTTTTTTTCCGTTTTGTATGGGGAAACTCGTGTCGCTCGGGCCCTTGCCGTATAATAGCCGTCAACACGGTGATTAATGAGTCATCAATTTTCGATCTTTATCTAGCAATATCAGAAAATAATCGGCCAAGTGCAAATCGGACTCGCGCATGAAGGGTTCCGTGCCGTTATTGAGCGAAAGTTGGCAAAAAATGTGGTTTTTGTTTGGGATCCCCTTAATTTTTTTTTATGAATTATTAAAGAATAAATATAATTAAGAATTTTGTGAGTATTTCAAGTGCCTACATAAATACAGTGATTTCGAGCAAAAAAGGCCAAAAACATTACGGACAGCCAGAAGGACAGACATGCTGACCGACTCGCGCTTGGCCGATTATTTTCTGATATTGCTAGATGAAGATCGAAAATTGATGACTGATTGATCACCGTGTTGCGACGGCTATAATTATACGGTAAGGGCCCGAGCGACACGCGTTTCCCCATACAAAAGTAAAAAAAAAATATGTCTTTCAGCGCCGCTACTTTCTCAGTGAACTCTATACAAGGAACACGTACATATCCTAAAGCAAGGCTGCTCAACCCCAGGCCCGCGGGCCACATTATGGCCCGCGAAAGAATTTTAAATGGCACAAGGAAGTTTTGAATATCCCGCCAAACTGAGAAATCCCGCCTAATTGGCTGCCGCGAAGGATGATACCTATATAAATTTTCATTAATCCTTTCTTAGTCAGTTTGACTGACATAGTTAGTTACCCTGCCAATATTCAGTTAGAATTCGTTGAACTGCAAAATCATCAATCAGTGAAAACCCTTTTTGTAGAAAAAGTGTCGTCGAAACCTCAAAATTCTTCAGAAGATTTTGCAGATTTCTGGAAATTGGTACCAAAAGAAGACTTCCCTGTAATAACTGATCTAGCGTTACAGTTTTTATGTAGTTTTGGATCAACATAATATTATGTCTGTGAAAAAGTGTTTTCTGACCTTAATTATGTTAAAAATAAATATCGCACATCATTAACTGAGCAACATATTTCTGACTTGTTGCTACCTGCTGTCAACATCAGATTTATCACCCAACATAAATAATTTGTTAAAAGACATAAGCACAACTGCAAAAATCTCATATCAATAATAGTATTTTCAAAAGATAAAACCGACTAAAAATTTTTGTACGTAATTAAGAATTAAAATTCCGTATCTCAAAAACTACTGAACCGATTTTGATGAAACTTGCAGTATTCCCGAAGTTGAACAATACCTAGTACAATAAAAAAAAGAATTACTAAAATCGGACTTGTAGTTCCGGAGATATGTGAGCACAAACATAAAAACATACATACATAATTACATACATACACTTTTGAAATTTGGCACATTTGTTCAAAAGCTGTCATAGATTAACATATACAAAAACTGGGCAGTTCTGGAATTGATAACCTCCTTTTTTGAAGTCGGTTAAAATAAATTTATGCTTATATAACCCATTGAAGTTTGATTGGTATTATATATTTTAATTAAGCCTAAGTTAATGGCCCGTTATAAATGTCGGAAACCACCGTTTGGCCCCTCTGTAAAAAAGGTTGAGCAGCCTTGTCCTAAAGTATGATCACTTAGTTTTGTTACACCCTGTATTGTATAGGTACTTAATTGAATTTTGTACGAGGGCTGCTATTTATGTATCCGGAACTGGCCACTTACAAGAACAATATTTAAAAAGTAATTACAACATTTGAAAATAGAACTCTTTGGTTGAAGAATACATTTTGTTTCATGTGACTGTCAATTATTTTTCCATTGTGGCGTCATTTTGAAAATTGCGTGTCTTCATTTGCCATGGATTTAACGCGTGAACATTTTCGTGCAATGATTTACTACGATTTTCGGCGTGGGCTAAATCAACAACAGTGCTTTATTCAACTCACCGCAACTTTTGGAGATGAAGCACCATCAAAAACCACTGTTTATCACTGGTACAGTGAGTTTAATCGTGGGCGGTCTATGCTCACGGATGAAAATAAAGAAGGTCGCCCAAAAACAGCTGTTGTCCCACAAAATATAGATGCTGTGCGGGAACTAATAATGCGTGATCGTCATGTTACATATCGCGAGATAGAGGCGTCCTTAGGCATAAGTATGACGAGCATACATAAGATATTACACGAACATTTAGCTGTAAAAAAAATATGTTCGCGTTGGATTCCGCACAACTTGACAATCGATCAAAAACGGGCTCGTGTCGATTGGTGCAAAAAAATGATAAAAAAATACAACCGTGGTACGTCAAAAGCCGTTTATAATATCTACACAGGTGATGAATCTTGGATCTATGCATATGACCCCGAAACTAAACAACAGTCAACGGTGTGGGTGTTCCAAGATGAGCCGAAACCAACAAAAGTTACTCGTGCAAAAAGTACTTTGAAGCAAATGGTCGCCTGTTTTTTGGAATTAATGGACATGTGGCTACAGTGCCATTAGAGAATCGTAAAACGGTTAATTCTGAATGGTATACGACCATTTGCTTACCAGAAGTCTTTGAAGAAATAAGAAAGGACAACCGACAACGCAGAATCATATTACATCACGACAATGCTAGCTGTCACACCTCAGCTGAAACAACTCAGTTTTTGGAGGGTCAAAAGATCGAATTGACTGGTCATCCGCCGTACAGCCCTGATTTGGCAGCTAACGATTTCTTTTTATTTCCATACGCGAAGAACAAATTACGTGGTCAACGTTTTTCGAGCCGCGAAGAGGCTGTTGATGCGTTCAAAATGCACGTTTTGGAGATACCTCAATCAGAATGGAAAAAGTGCTATGAAAATTGGTTCCAGCGTATGCAAAAGTGTGTCGATCATCGCGGCGAATATTTTTAAAAGCAATAAAACCATATTAAATGATATATGTTTGTTTCTTTTTTTAATTCCGGATACATAAATAGCAGCCCTTGTAGCTTGGTTAACCACTAAGCAAGAATGTGTTATATTTTATTGTATGTAATTATTTATTATCATGTAACATTTAGGTAGACCGTACCTCTTATGATTCCAAAATTTAAAATTGAAAGACCTTTCCAGTGATTAGTTTTATTTTGTTCACAGATTGTATCTAACAAAATGGCTGTAAGCAGTTACATCAACGATGTCAATACTTGAGTTACATAGCTTTTTCTAAAATTCCTGTAGAGTGTAGAGTCACCTTCCTGCTGTAATCGAGGGAAAAGCACACTATAAATAAATTTTAACAAAAATTTATTTACTTAAAATGTATTTCGTAAATTCATATACGTGTAATCCACTTTCATCTAAATTGTTTCTTGCTGAAATCTGAATATTAAAAATGTATAATAATTAATAAGTAATAAGTCTAATAACGTAACTTATTAAGGCGTGAAAGTCAAAATAAAGTGTCAAAAGATTTTTTGCCGTGACGATTGCTTACTTTGTAACATAATATAAATAAAAACATCACTGACAAAACGATAGGATCAAATGTGGTGGACTGGATCTGTCTTCGACTGCACTGTGCCTTCCCACAACAAATGATTTAATAATAATAAATAATAATAATATCAATGTCAATGAAAATAACTACAATTAAAATAAATAAATACTAAGTTCAATGGTTGATGCAAATATCTAGCTACAAATCGGCACTTTTCAGCATTATTGTTCAAATGAAATAGTTATCTTACCTCTGGTGATACTCTATAGAAACTTCGCGACCCCTACCTATCGCCTTTCCCAAAGTGGGCGATAGCGCCCCCTCGTGGGCGCTGAAGGCCCAAAGGGTGTGGGACTCAGAAAAAATGGTGGCAACACCCCCATATAGCGGCTTTGGAGGTGATTTATAATTTCATTTAATCTGGATGCATTTTAAATTAACTGCATCTATTCCCTCACATTAGTTCTAATTTTCGGCTAGCAAGTTTTGGAGGCGACTTCTTCTATATAACACAGGTTGAAGAGCACTGGACTAGTCAATAAAATTAATCGAGATCCACGTGGGACGAACTTGACCGGTTTTTGAAATTTTAATATTAAGTAGAACTTATTGAGTAACAGCTAACGGATCTACTCAACTCTATGCTGAACTCTACATTTTAATTTTTATCTCACTCATAATGTTAATAAAATTTAATTTATCATAAATCTAGACTTGATATTTAAATGAAATTATTACATCGACAATATTAAAATATAATATAATAATGGGTTAAAATATTACCAAAAAAAAAACAAAAGTAGTTTACTTGTTTACCTTTCATTAGTTCCCGCAGTTCTTTTAATCCTTTTTGTTTATTTTCTTCCGTTTCTCGCAGTTCCTTCTGTGCTTTTTCGATGTAGTACGGCTCCTCTAGGGGTGTCTTCTCTAACTTTATCACGTATCCCGCCCACATCACGTAGGGGTTGCCCTCGGAGTCGAATTTCATCCCCATTTTTAAAATTCACCTTTTTTCACTTTTATAATTTACTATTAATGGCACAATAAAATGTTTTATTTATATAGACTATAATTTATTAAGGATTTAATTGATGTGCAATACGAAAACTCAACGCAACATGACTTGTTGTAGAGATAACGTGGTATAGTGATGGTTCGTTTAAATGCGCGCGCGCAACTGACGACCGCCCGCGCCAGAGGCCTGAGAGTGGACCATACAACAAGCTCGATTAATGCGCGAACGAGCTTGCCAATACTCAGAGCCTTTAGTTAAACGTTAACAAATTAGTGTTCTGTGTTAACTAATCAACAACTCTGTTAAAAAAACTGAGTACCCTGCCGTCAAAGTCACTTTAGCTACCGTAAGGTACTAATTATGTATTCTGTGCTTTAGCAGTAGGTACCCCCGTATAAATAGTCAGTACTTAAGATGTGACCCGGTCTCAAGACGCGTTTCGGCTCTGTGATTGGTCGAAATTTAGACAGCTAACCAATCACAGAGCCTGAACCGTGTCTTGAGACCGAGATGCATCTTGAGTACTATTAATGAATATGGGCCTTAGTATTAAAAGCATTCTAACTTCTAGATCCAAGACATACACACGTGGGTAATGTAGAGTTTCAGTTTGTACCCATTAAAATATTATCATGTTATTTCTTCATCCTTTCCTGTCTTAAACTACTTGGGTCAAATAATATACTGGAGGGAAGCAACAAACTTTACATAGCTCATAAACGCTAAGCCCAACTTGGGTTTTACTTTATTTATGTCGCTTCCCCAGTTTTTTATTATTATTAATTATATAATTTCATAATATATCCTTTTATTAAGATAAGTAGCCCGAGAAAATGATAAATGGTAAAAGATAAAGAAAATACTTATTTAATGAGCGATAAATATCTGAAATGAAATTGCATAAAAGTAATGGACACGCAAATATAACAAATATTTAAAAATATATATTAAACACTTGACCGTTATTTGAAGCATAATAATTGAGATAGGCACTTCCGTTTCTGCAGATTTTACCTCCTTTTCTTTCCTGAATGTTGGTAGCTCTGTCAACCTTGGCGCCATCATCGAGCAGGTAGAGGGGGAATTCCCGCTCGACTATGATCATTGGCGTCTTGTTTTCCGCACCGCACAGTCGTGCTCAGAAGCCATTACGTATACCTCCTTATTATATAACTCCTAGTTATATAATTTATGTAAATAGTGAAATAATTTCAGTGTTGTGTTTTACCGTTTTTCAAGTGCTGTGGTAATTCACGTAAGTTATATTTTCATACCTTTTTCTTTTCTTGCAAAATACAAAGATGAATATTTTATATTATTAATAACGATAAATTATCGTTCGTATCGTTATTTTAATAACGAATTTAAATTCAAATACTACATTTAAATTTTTAAATATTGCAATTTTCTAGATAAGTTCTTGTGTTTGTGTTCTTTCCTAGGTTATGGTAGCTATTAATAATAATGAATAACGAATGTGAATTTGTTAATGATTCGGTAGTGACATAGTGAGCTATTTGAAACTACCCTCTAATGCAGTTAATAAAAATCCTCGTTCTTTTGCAAGGTCATCTAGTAGTTGTAGTTCCACAAGTGATTCGAGCTCGTCATCAACTTCTACTTCACACAGCAAACGTAAATCGAGGCGCCGCGCCGCCGCCACAAAAAAAATACAGACAGCGCCGTGACGACCCTTTAGCTAAATTAACTCAAGAGGTTATTGAACAAAAGGGTTAATTCTTTTTACAAAAACCGAACTTTTTTTTTTCAATGTCAATCAGATTATTGTTGCATCGACGATACTGTCAGTCGGAAATTGTTTTGCGAATCAAATCTAAATGAAACGACCGTTAGCAATTCTTTACAACCGAATCTTGTTTTTGAAATAAGCAAAACTTAAAGAAACGCCCGTTCGGAAAACTTCTCTGGGGTTTTTTGGCTTTATTAAATTATATTCAACATACTAACGAATGGTCAGAAGTTCGTTATTCTGACGTTAAAAAATCTTATGATAATATAATCATACATTAGTTTTTGTCAATTTAGAGGTCAATGATGAGCTTAAATATTTAGATTTTCTAAAAAATCTATCTCACGTGGACAAATCATACGCGGCATTATTATACCGTTGTCCTTGAAACCATCAAATGAGCCCGTCAAAATGAACAACTTTTTCTATGAGAACAATGCTGGGAATTAAAAAAAAATCTGTCTTCATACCCATACAAATTGCCGATCCGGGCATCCGTATGGGTATGAAGACGGCATTTTTTTTTGAGTTCCCAGCATTGTTCTCATAGAAAAAGTTGTTCATTTTGACGGGCTCATTTGATAGTTTCAAGGATATCGGTGTTTACACAAACACACTGTATTGCGTACTTAAGCAGCGCGAAGCATTGCAATCTGCTCTTAAAAAATTGTTGCACCATTGCAACAATTTCTTAAGAGCAGATTGTTCCGAAGGGGTCAAGCTTGAAGCGTGTGACCATTCACACGCTTCAAGCTTGACCCCTGAAAGTTTAAATGAAACCGTTAGGAATTGTATCACAACGTCAGATTTACTTCAATTAATTTGTGGTCATAGAGCTGAGGTTTTCAAATGAGACGCAATTATCAATTTCGTTCGCGATCATTTTATCTAAGTTAATTCCGAGTTGCTGGTGTGACTACTCGAAAAGACTGAGGGAGCTCGCAAAACCTTTGTTGCGAATAGTCAGAATAATGTTGCTGCCGCTGCGCAAGCGGGTTCTAGCAGCAACAGTTTCGACTCGCCACCCTCCGCAGGGGCAGGCTAAGAGTTGTATATCCGCGCTGGGTATGTCTCATGGATGTTGTGCTAGCTCGCACATTTCCCATGCTCATAAGCCTGCGCAAGGCTGTTCTTACAATCGTCCCCCGCAGGGACAAAGAAATAATTTTGAACCACGGTCAATGCCTGGCAATGCACGAAGTACTTTTCACTCGAGAGCTTAGCCTACTCCCGCAGGGGCAGGCTAAGAGTTATATATATCCGCGCAGGGTACCTCATGGATGTTGTGCTAGCTCGCACATTTCCCATGCTCATCAGCCTGCGCAAGGCTGTTCTTACAATCGTCCCGCGCAGGGACAAAGAAATAATTTTGAACCACGGTCAATGCCTGGCAATGAACGAAGTTCCTTTCACTCGAGAGGAGCTCGATTGGATAACAGAGGGAATTTCCACGGCAGAAGTACCCGTAAACGTGCCGCTTCTCTTTCGGACCTCGGGAATACCAAAAAACGTAAGTACTGACAAACAAAAATTCAGAGCGGGTCAAATTTTGAAGTTTTACCGCCGTTGGCAGCGCCTAGATGCTCCAGGTTATCTGTTAAAGATTGTAAAAGGGTACCACATACCCTTCATGGAGAAACCTCCTCGGTTCATTCCAAAATTGAACCAAAATCATTTTTCTACCACAGAGTCGGAGGATATGTCTCTCCAAATTCGACAAGTGATACGCCAGGGTGTACTAGAAGTTGCCAGCCCCTCGCCAAGTTCGACAATGTTTCTGGTCCCTAAGGTCGACGGGTCCTGCCGTCCTATTTTCAATCTTTCCACTCTACTCGATTATGTTTTGACTCAGCCATTCAAGCTCATAAATATTTAACTGATGACAGTTTTTCTGCAACCCAACGATTGGCTTTGCAAAATATACCTGTCCCAAGTTTATTTTCACCTGGCAGTCGCTCCATCGCACCGACGGTTCCTACGTCTGATATACAAGGAACAGTTGCTGCAAATGACTTGCTTAGCGTTCGGTCTCACCACTGTTCCGAAAGTTTTTGCTTCCCTGACCAATTGGGTTACACAAACCCTCAGAGAGCAAGTTCTACGTATCATCGTTTATTTAGACGATTATCTAATTGCTCATTAAAACAAAATCATTCTACAGGAGCATGTCCAGATTTTGCTTCAAAGACTTCAATATATTAGGTTAGCAAATAAATCTAAAGTCTATACTTACGCCTCAACAGGACCTGCTATTTATAGGTGTTTGTTGGAACACGTTTCAAAACGAAAAGCTTCTTTTAGACGAGAAAATGTCAAAAATTCAATAAAAGATTTTACCTGTCCTGAGTCCTGACAAAGGTCTGGTAGATGTAAAGACCTTGCAGAGCATCGTCGGTCTCCTGAACTTCGCCAGTTTCATAGTTCCGAAGGGGAGACTACATTACCGAGCTCTCTTGTCTCTTCTCATGGACATGGAAAAGCCTGCATTTCTGAATCGCTGCTCTCTACCGAGACAACGTTACGTTTAGCGTCGATCTTCGGTGGTGGTTGCAAAGTCATCATCTATCAATCTCCATTCATTGGAGCCCACCGTCGTACTGCTTGGCAACAGATGCGTCGGACCTAGCTTGGGGTGCTCAACTCGAGCACCTTTCCTTAACGGGGACATGGTCAGCACAAGAAAATTTCATGCATTGCAATCAGAAAGAGCTCCTAGCGCTCTTTTTCTCCGAGGTCAGCACCAGACTCTCGCTCACTCGACATTTCTTTGGCAGAGCGACAATCGAACAACTACAACCTATATTCGCGAGTCGGGACGAGGGTCGCACCAGGTCAGATGCCCTGATGGACATAACCATTCAGATTTTTCGAGTCATTGGATCATTCCCAAATCTGTTAACTTCTTGCACGGAGAAGTTCAGAAAACTCGGTGTATCTGTGACCGGTCTATTTGCTTCCGCCGAAGCTCATGTAATGACTAATTGTGTGACTCTCGACTTGAACGATCAAGCAGCTTTATATCACGATGCCTTTTCTCAGGTGTACCACCTAGCCTGGGTGTTTCCCCCACCTTAATCAATACCCAAAGGCCTGGCTCACCTAAATCAGGCGCCAGGAATTTATCTCCTAGTGGTTCCACGCTAGGAACGAGTATTTTGGCGAGGAGATCTCAAGTCGAGTGCAATAGCAGCACCGTATACGATTCGCGATCTGGAAAAATGCCTGATCGACATTTCAACTGGGGTCCCTCTTCCAAAGATCAGGAAATGACCCTGGAAGTATAGAAATATGGGGGTGGTCGCAAAATTTCGTAGGCTGAGATGATGATACCCAAGTAACAAAATTCTCCTATAGTGCACAGTTTAAAGGCTTGCAGCACTAGTAACTCTCGCTTAGTGGTTCCAGGTGCTACTACCAAGCTTATAACAGGTTACACGGAGTTTGTTTGGGTTTGTAGTAAACATGTTCTTATAAGTTGACTTATAGTCGTGTATAGAACGAGATTATAGGCGCAGTAAAGGCTAAGATGGCCTATACGAGTGTTTCAAAGGTGTAAATATACTTGAGAAAACTTGCTCCAGAAAGTTACATTTGTAATAGACTACAAGAAGTAATTATAAATCCGCTATAAGGTCACACGCAAGTAATAGTAATTTATAGTGCCAATTTAAATTGTATAAGAAAAATAGTTTCATGTTGTTTTCACTAGATGTCGCTGAGGTGCTTCTACATCGCGCTATCGCTTGCACGAATGCCATTTATATAGTTGTAACAGATTTTTGTTATTACTGACAGATTTTTATTATCTGACAATAACAAAAATCTGTTACAACTATATAAATGGCATTCGTGCAAGCGATAGCGCGATGTAGAAGCATTTATATATATATATATATATATATATATATATATATATATATATATATATATATATATATATATATATATATATATATATATATATATATATATATATATATATATATATATATATATATATATATATATAATAGAATTGTGTTGTGAGGTGGATGAAAAAAATAAAATACTAAGAAAAGGTAAGTCAATCTACTCACTCGCGGAGGTCAACTTGGAGGGTTAATTATATCACTAGATGTCGCTCAGGTGCTTCTACATCGCGCTATCGCTTGCACGAATGCCATTTATATAGTTATAACAGCATTTTAGTGAGTGTTAATAAATTTCGTATTATTAATATATATATATATATATATATATCACTAGATGTCGCTGAGGTGCTTCTACATCGCGCTATCGCTTGCACGAATGCCATTTATATAGTTATAACAGCATTTTAGTGAGTGTTATAAATTTCGTATTATTAACACGAAATTTATTAACACTCACTACCCTCCAAGTTGACCTCCGCGAGTGAGTAGATTGACTTACCTTTTCTTAGTATTTTATTTTTTTCATCCACCTCACAACACAATTCACAAAATTAATGTTTGAAGTGGCTAGCAATAGAAGCGCGGAGTACGTAACAGGCCTGCCTGGGGTTCTATAAGATGCTCATAGTTGGCTTCGTGGGAGCAGATAATTCTGCGTAGTCCAACAATAAGTGTATTATTTTTCTAAGTAGTGCTAGGCAAGTCTACTATGAGTGCTTTATTAGCAAAAGTACGCGTATAAAATGGGTCCTTTTCCGTGGTTATAAACGTTTACTAGCCTGTTATAGTCCTGGCCCCGGAACCACTACAAGACCAGATTTTGTTACTTGGGTAACCATATAAAATTATTATTGTTATTATCATGGCGACCTTCTACTCTCAAAACTTATAAAATTGCCTAGAATAGATGGTTATCCTGGTGTAAGTTACACAGATGTGATACTCACAAGCCGACGGCCACAGTCCTTGCAAAAATTTTAGCATATCTATTTTTAATAGATAAAAACTCTCTTATAACACTATTTTCTTACATAAATAGGTAATATCTACCATGTCTGATATGGAGATTTCTGGCCCTTTAAGTTCTCACGCTTTGGTAAAACAAGTTAAAATCTATTGCATTGAAAAAGCCTGTACAACATATTATATTCAAAACTTTTTGAAGTCTTATTATTTTTTTTTTATTAAATAAGGGGCAAACGAGCAAACGGGTCACCTGATGGTAAGCAACTACCGTCGCCCATGGACACTCGCAACATCAGAAAAGCTGCAGGTGCGTTGCCGGCCTTTTAAGAGGGAATACGCTCAGTTCACAGACAGTTCGTTTCAGAGTTTTACAGTGCGCGACAGAAAGTTACGCGAAAAACGCACTGTGAAAGACTGCCACTCATCAAGGTGATGAGGATGGTATGTTTTTCGCGTGGGACGATGGCGAAAAGTTGCAGGTGGTATGATTCCGAACAATTCCGCAGAGCACTCCCCGTGATACAACCGATAGAGGATGCAGAGTGAAGCTACATCTCGGCGTAATTTCAAGGGGTCCAAGCTGTTTGAAACACTATGGCAGTCAACAATTCGAGCGGCCCTTCGTTGGATACGATCCAGAGGGAGCAGTTGGTATTTTGGCGCCCCTGCCCAGAGATGAGAACAATATTCCATATGAGGCCGAACCTGCGCCTTGTAGAGTTGTAGACGTTGGTCCGGACTGAAGTACTGTCTCGCTCTGTTAAGAACACCAAGCTTCTTCGAGGCTAATTTGGCCTTACCCTCTAGATGATATCGGAACTGGACTTCGCTCGATATGTTGACTCCAAGTATCTCAATGCTAGGGGAGATAGTTAAAGATGTGCCCTCGAAACGAGGATATACGACCATTGGTGACTTTTAGTGGTGAACGCGCAGATTTGTGTTTTGGCGGGGTTGAATTGGACCAATCTTATACTGTTGACGCAAGTAATTTATTTGCAGTCTCTAGACATACAGATATTTTGCTTTTGTTTTCGTTGGGCAGACGTGTACATGATCTTACACTTCTTACAGTGGTGATATTCATATTAAAGAATTTGACTAAAACGAACAGTTCTGATTCTAGGCAATCTAGCTGGAAGATTTTAAGCAATCCCAGTGATAAGCAACCTTGCTGTTTATTGGTTTAAATACTGTAATCATTTTCTTCATCGCAGGCGTAGCGAGTAGCGAAGCTAGATGTGCCAATTTATTAACGAATTTGCGAGGAAAACCATCTGCCGCCTCTAAAACTGTAATAGCTGGCTGGATCAAAACTAACTTGTCTGAGGCAACTGAACCACCAGGTAACGTCCGCTCAGCTGTGGCTAAAAGTTGGATAAACAATTTATCCATTGATGAAATACTATTGGGCAGTTATTGGAAATCGGTACAAAAACAAGTACTTTCATCTAATTCTAACGATTTAAGGAATTCTTTTGTTCCTTTAGTTGATTTCATTATGTCCATATCAAAGCTTTTATAAGTTGTATTTTTGATTTGTCAGTCAGGTTTTGGTGTAATAATTGTGTAAAAAAGTGTTTTTGATCACTAAATGTGTCTATTCTATCATCTATATATACATTTATAAAGTTTTTGAAGTATTCCTAAAAGGAAATACTATTAATTTTATTTTATATTGTTATATTTTCTTTTCACATTGGCGTCTAACAACATTTTGTCACATTGGCGTCCATCATCACCAGGCGATAACAAACACGTCTCAATTATTATGCTTCAAATAACGGTCAAGTGTTTATAGTAGAGAAGGGGAAGAGGGGATTTTGGGAGTAACTCGAGCGTGTCAGATTAAGCTTGTATAGGCTTCCGACATGTGTCTAGTTATCATGGTATAGAAATCAGATTTCTCACGTGCTGGGTTAAAAAAAGTTTTTTTTTTAATATTGAAATGTCATCCGATCTGTCAGATTAAGATAGGGGATGTTTAGTATACCCCAAAGAAGCTTCCATAAAAAGCACTGACGATTCAAAGATAAGGTAAGCCTGTAGGAACATTTAAAAAAAAAAAAAACCTTCATATTTTCCTAACTAAACTTCGCAGATATTTTATTTTGCGCTAAACTAAATGATTTAGTCCTGTTTGTCTAAAATATAATAATAACTGACCGAAATAAGCAATTTTCTGAATATATTTTCTTTTTCAAAACATTAAAATGGCCGCAGTTTCTGAACCCACCGCTAAAAAAACGCTCTTATTATTTTTTTTATCAGTTTTACTTAATGTATAAAACCTACTAGGTGTCCATGACGCTCGAGTGACTACAAAATTAGCACCTTCCCCTCCCCTACTATTAATAGCAGCGTTTTACCCTGAAATAAAACGCTTATTAAATACTTACCTTATTTGAAGCATAAAAAGTAACTTTTTATTTCTGCCTGGTGTAATTTCGACTCAATGATCATAGTCGAGCGGGAATTCTCCCTCTACCTGCTCGATGATGGCGCCAAGGTTGACAGAGCTACCAACATTCAGGAAAGAAAAGGAGGTAAAATCTGCGGAAACGGATGTGCCTATCTCAATTATTATGCTTCAAATAAGGTAAGTATTTAATAAGCGTTTTATTTCAGGGTAAAACGCTGCTATGACCCCTTAATTTTAAACCGTGCCTTATATTATAGTTCACAATATTATCTTCAATGTCACGTCTACTAGTCTACTATACTTATTTACCAGTCACATTTTTTCAAATAAGAAAGTTTTTATTCAATTCGCTATTAATATTTTCAGGAAAGTTAATTAGAGGCAATTAAGGCCAATAAAAATTGCTATTATGATCACAAGTGACCACTGATCAGTCTGATGACCGATCAATAATCATGGTGACTAAGAAACTTTACTTTCTAGTTTTTGGTACTGTACAATGACCTCTGCCGCTTCGATCACCCTGTTAAGGGTCCTAGCTGATACCAATTAAGAAAATCTACATTTGCCATTTGAGCTTTGGTAGATCATTCCAATATGCCTGTAAATATTTTAAATAAGGATAGTTTAAATTTTGTCTTTTCCTCTAGAGCAGGGATTCTCAAACTTATTTTGTCTACTGCCCACTTTGAGAACAAATTATGATTTAGCCCCCCCTTTGTTTCAATTTAAAATACATTCAGATGAAATAAATCACCCTCCAAAGCCCCCAAGCCTCTACACAATGCCCGCATTTTTTTCCGGGTCCCACACCGCCCCCTTTAGACCTTTAGCGCCCACAAGGGGGCGTTATCGCCCACTTTGGGAAAGACTGCTCTACAGTCTAGACTTTCCTCTGTGCTGACGTAGCAACAGTAAGTGCACAATACCTGTTTTCTTTATGGAAATGACTAATATGCATAATTAACGTAAAGATAATTTTCGATAACAACAAGGAAAACTCGAATAAATCTTGCAGTACTACCTCAAAAAATTGGTAATACCTAGGTGTAGGTATTTATTTTATTACTAGCTGTCCCGGCAAACGTTGTTTTGCCATTTAAAGTACTTCATCAGTTGACACAAAATCTGACCCCCTCTTTGATCCCCTTAGAGGGGTGGGGTGAAATTTTTTTATACACCACATGTTAAGTTGGAAGAAGACAAATATAGCTGCGAAAACCGCATTCAAATCGGATCAGTAGTTTTCGTGTTAAAGCAAAAGTCTTATACAAAATCTGACCCTCTCTTTCGTCCCTTTAGAGGGGTGGGGGTAAATTTTTTTATACACCACATGTTAAGTTGGAAGAAGACAAATATATCTGCGAAAACCGCATTTAAATCGGATCAGTAGTTTTCGTGTGATAGTGGAACAAACATACAGACAGACAGACAGACAGACAGACAGACAGACAGACAGACAAAAAAACTGACCCCATTTTTGGCTTCTATAGCGATGTAGTGACACCCTCCGCTTAGTATTTTTTGAATATCTTTAATGTACAGAATCTTCATTTCTACAGTTTTATTATATGTATAGATAATATTATCTCAAAATAAATTATAAAATAATTGACGTACGATGACGAATCGTACCTAACTCGTAAGCGCTTACGGCTTACCCAACACTTACCGTGTAAATCTAAATGATTTATGAAAGTAAATTATTTTAATTACCCTTAAACCATGCAATCCTATAAAAACTATGTTGCTTTCTTAAAATAGCAATAATTTTAAGTGGAGAGATAGTAGTCTGTTTATAGATGTTAATTGCTATGTTAAATATGTATATTAAAGACAGTCAATTTATAAAATATTATAAAAATTAATCGACAGTATTAAATTTTTTAAATATTACTCTTAATTTAAACGCCTAAGCGTGTGCAGCAAGAACTGAAGAAGATAGATTTTTACAAGCGCATTAAATTAATATTTAAAAAGTTATGAGCACATACTAGTGAGTCTAGTCTAACAATATTTTATTTTAAGCGCCTGGTAGATAAATACAAGTTTCGACGCTACTTGTTTATAAGGCCTGTATTCACTTTGATTAGTGATAAGTGCAGGTGATTAGTAATCATGAGAAACTACGTGTGGAGTGGTGGACAGCGACGGATTAGTGCAAATCCTTTAATTTCTCCCTATCACTAATCACTTGTGCTAATCACCTGCACTCGCACTAATCAAAGTGAATACAGGCCCATAGTCTAGTCGACAAGTTGAAAATGGTACAAAATAGAGATACTGCTCTTAAAATTATGTGCGATAGCTCATTGGATCCGGAATGACGCCAAGAAAAATGTACCAAAAGTGTGTATTAGCAGTTAGCACATAAAAAATTGCAAAAGTTAAAAACAATTAAAGATTTTATACGTGGGAGAGCCATGCTTCTGCACGAATGGGCCGGCTCGACCGGAGAAATACCACGTTCTTACAGAAAACCGGCGTGAAGCATCGCTTGCACTGTGTTTCGCCGAGTGAGTGAATTTACCGGAGGCCCAATCCCCTACCCTATTCCCTTCCCTACCCTACCCTATTCCCTTCCCTTCCCATCCCTACCCTCCCCTATTACCCTATTCCCTCTTAAAAGGCCGGCAACTCACCTGCAGCTCTTCTGATGCTGTGAGTGTCCATGGGCGACGGAAGTTGCTTTCCATCAGGTGACCCGTTTGCTCGTTTGCCCCCTTATTTCATAAAAAAAAGATGAAAAAATGACATTTCGTCTTTAGGGTTACACAAAAAATAAAATAAAGTTAATATTTAAGGGGGACTCCCATACAGGAAAATGCTCGTAACCAATAATGGTAACAGCTAACACTTGAAATTTTCACAAAATATTTAATTATATTTGTACTTAATAAAATTAAAATTAAGTAAATATTTAAGAGGGGCTCTAATACAAAAAACAAAATTTATTGTCTACTTTCGCTCTATACCGGTACGGAACCCTTCGTGCGCGAGTCCGACTCGCACTTAGCCGATAATTTTTTTTTTTTTTGCTATTTTGCCAATATTTCATAAACTATTAATATTTAAGAAATTTGTAAACAAGATTCTAAATGAGGAGGAAACCAATATAAAAAAACTCCTGGCTCCCGGAACTCTATCTGCATCTAAACAAAGTCGCTTTTTTCCCTCATATCCCTTTGTTCCCTTTAATATTTAAAACTACGCAACGAATTTTGATGATTCTTTCAGTGTTAGCCCATTTATCGAGGAAGGCTATAGGATATATTTTATCACGCTAAGACTAATAAGAGCGAAGAAATAGAGGAAAATGTGGAAAAAACGGGGAAAATTATTTGAAAAAGCTAACTTGAATGCGCTTATCTCAGAAACTACTGGTCCGATTTGAAAAAATATTTCAGTGTTTGATAGCCCATTTATTGAGTGTTTGATCGGCCGTGGTCGGCCGACTCAGCAGAAATCCGAATCGTGTTAAAATTAAAAAATCTATAGCTGTTAATAGAACCGTGTAATAACAATCGGCCGACTGTTGTGAGTTGTCTAGTCTGCGCACTCACCACCAACCCAACTCAGCCCCGGATCTGGGGGGGGGGGGGGGGAGCAAGCCGGAGCACACGCCCCGGGCGACAAATTCAGGGGGCGGCCAAATTCACACTTCACGGACCAATGGACAACTCGTCATTCATTTAACTTTGACCACGGAATAAATAATAGCACAAGTACAGCAATTTCATGGCCATATCAACTTGACCGATACCCTGAGCGCGGAGTGAGACGTGCTGCACCGTGCACGAACATTTATTATTCGCAAGGCGCGCATAGTTCAAAATACGCGCCCGGCTCCCGCTCGCCCGCAGGAATCCCCTACCCTGTTAAATACAGGGTGCAATTAAACCTTCCTGCCAAATTTTGATATATTGATCCCTGCTAAAAATAAAAATACACGTATTTTTTCTTTTATAATCACTCAGTACTAAAATGCTGAGAAATAGCTTCCGAAATATTGTATACTTATAACGATCAAAATGTACTAGCAACTATCGACAGACCGTTTATTTGGTCGGGTTATGAACCCAGGCGAAATGTTATATATTATATTGACTTGACAGAACTTATCCAGGTGTACTAACTATGATTTATGAATCAATTTCTCTGATTATACCTACGTGACCAATTAGTCCATTGAAATGTTACATTTGCTTTGCATTTATTAGAGGACGCAATTTTATTTTTGGGATATGTTGGGGGGTCAACAGAAGCTTAACCTCAAGTTTGTGGGGTCACCGCTCTTGTCCCCCGGCCGCCATCTTGAAAAAAGGGGTGACAACACTATTTTCGTGATATCTCGGAAACTATAAGTCTTACAAAAATTTTGTAAGAACATAATTTGTTGCAAATTATTTTGCCTACAAATATGTTATATTTTTTATTATAACTTTTTACCCTTAGTAAAAATTTAAAAAGTTATAAGCAAAAAAGTGATTTTTTTTTTTAAAGGTTAGGTTTTTTATCGCTCTTTAACTTTGTTTAATACATTTTACAAAAAATAAAATACCTTAGACCAACCTTGTAGATAATCTTTTGAGAAAAATATCCTCCAATCCCCCCGAATCACATGAAAATAATTTTCTGCAGATACAAAGGAAAGTGTGGAACCATGTGGGGCTGCAGAAAAGCAGACCTGAAATGCTTTACAGTATAGTAAGCATGTGCAGATATGCAGACTAGTATAAGTAGGCATACTATAATATAGTATGCATAATATATATACGTAGTATAGTAGCATACTGTAGACTTTGGCTGCAGAAAAGCAGGCCTGAAATGCTTTACAATATAGTAGGCATACTGTAGAGCATTTTAGGCCTGCTTTTGTGCAGCCACATATTATGCTTTTACAGTTTCCTTTGCATCTGCAGAACATTAATTTCATGAGATCCTGGGGGATTGGGGGATTTTTTTTCTCAAAAGATCATCTACAAGGTTTCTCTGACGTATTTTTTTTTGTAAAATGTATTAAACAAAGTCAAAGAGCGATAATAAACCTTTTAAAAATTTTATCACTTTTTTGCTTACAACTTTTTAAATTTTTAATTTAGGGTAAAAAGTTATTAAAACATATTTGTAGGCAAAATAATTTTCAACAAATTATGTTCTTACAAAATTGTTGTAAGACTTATAGTTTCCGAGATATCACGAAAATAGTGTTGTCACCCTTTTTTTCAAGATGGCGGCCGGGGGACAAGAGCGGCGACCCCACAAACTTGAGGTTAAGCTTCTATTGACCCCCCAACATATCCCAAAAATAAAATTGTGTCCTCTAATAAATGCAATATTCGGTCCTAAAATTGTAACATTTCAATGGACTAAATTTAATGTAAAGTCGAAGATTTCTTTCGTGTCAAAAAAGAAAATACACATTTTAATTCATAAATTTTATTCTTTTTTACAAAAATAATTAAAATTCAATTAAGGGAAAGGCACTAATGCTAGACACGGAACTAATAGATGACACTTACGACAAAAATACCATAAAAGTAAGAATTACTCTAATTATTTCTCAACACTGTAAATTTTATAAGCTTCTCAAGGTATCTGTTAATGTGAAAAAATATATTAAGGACGGCTTCGGGAACAAAATTTTAAAATGGTATTAGTTTTCGTAAATAATGTGATTGCGTTAACACGCGCTCGGAAATTTCTTAGCAAATAGGTTAAAGGCGAAATTTTGCACGTAAGTTTTGAATAAATTTATTTGTTTTTTTGTAATTTCTATTGATTTCATTGGATTAATGGTCATGTTGTATACACTAATTAATATTTATTTTTTATCCATTTTCCCTAACAATATAAAGGGTGTCTCTATTAGTTCTTGAAAATGTAAAAAACCTAATAGATGACATGGATCTCATCTTTTAGTTTTGCAATACATACTAAAGTTATTTTGTAGTTTATTCTACTGCAAATACCATCATTATTCTCTGAAAATATAATTCTATTAACAAACTAACAACTTAGAACTACTGTACATAAAAATGGACATGGTGTCTAATATTAGACCTTGTACTGATCTAAAAATCGATTGCTTTAGATTTTTAGCAGTAAAAATAAGAAAAAGGAGAGCTGAGAAAAGAAAGAAGAAAAAAGAAGAGGCAAGAGAAGCATGGAGACTAAAGACTGCAAAAATAAATTTGCTAGGAAAAAAATATGAAAAATAAAAATAAAAGGAAAGATAGTTTCAGCATTAAAGAAGAAGAATGGATAGAATCTGGAGAAAACGTGGATAATATTTCTGATGCATGTAGTTACTATGATGAAGTAAATGAAATATTTTGAAAAACGGCAAATAAAGACCTAATAATACGAAAAATGTAATGTAATGTTCTATGTCAACTATTAGTTCATATTGGTGTCTACTATTAGTGATGTTCGTTTTATGTGATGTCATCTATTAGCTCTTATGACTAAATTTACAAAAAGACTAATAATATATTTTTTAATTGATTTGTCAGAGAATAATTATAATAGTTTTATTTTGTAAGAGTTACTGAAGACATGGAAGAGGTTATCAATCCTTTATTTTCATAAATATATATTTTATAACATTCAAATGTTTCATGTTTCCTTAAAGTGTCTGCCATTAGTGCTTTTCCGATAGTAATTTGAGCAGTCAATATTGCCATCAGTCATTCACTAGCCAAATGGAATGGTTTTAAAATCGTCAATTAGTAGTCATGCAGTATAAAAATATCAATATGTAATCTTATAATATGATGACGTATTTAAATAAATACATAGGTTTCTCAATTCTCTTGCAGTAAGAAAATAATATAATATCAAAATTACTATTGTACGTTCACAGCCTTTAGTAAAATCATTTTTAAAAGTTTACATGTTATTTGACAAAAATAGTTGCTCAAAACTATCACATTAAGTATACCAAGCGATTAATATACGCACTACGAGGTACTTATTATACTAGAAGTCTTTCAGTACTTTTCACAGAATTGTAAATTTAAGGCACTTTGATATACCTACACTATAAAGCTGCTCATAATAGCTCGCACTACTTTACGCGTAGCACATAGTCGCGACTATTTAATTTGGTTATAACCATATAGGTACATAACAATATAGGTCCTTAATATTCTTTAACAGATATTACAATATTCTTTAACAAATACTAGGCCTTCAATATTTGGCATTTCTTCAGACTTTAGTGCTTTACAATAATATAATATACAATGTTGGTCTATTAACTTATTCGCCTAATTCCATTCTGCACCTCCTTAATCAAATCACACTAATCAAAATACGATCCATATAAGCTCTTTCATAATTTCTTTATTTCTGTACACGCACACTTTTGTCTCACCAGACATATTACGTCAGAAAATCCCGTGATAATTTTAAGACAGCTGTTATTGATACATCCTAAACTGATAATTAAAATCTTATTAATAAGGAACACAGCTTAAGATTATCTTAACAGTAACTATACTATCCTATACTAATGTATTTTGGATTGCTTGCACTGATTCGTATATGGCATCTAATTTAATACAAGAACAACACTACCGACTACAATAATTTTAGATTAAATGTGATCTGAATGTAAACTGTATTGTATGTCTCTGCAAGTGAACAAGCATTAACCCTTTTACTAATGAATATAAGGCTGCATTTCCACTAAAGAGGAGCGGAGCTTAGCGGTGCCGAATTGACCAATCACCATGCTCGAAATCTTCGCTCCGCTTCGCTGTAATTCCGCTGGAATAGCACGATTGGTCAATTCGGGCACCGCTCCATTTCAGTGGAAACACAGCCTAAAACACAGCCTTGTCGCGTGACATTGCTAATGTGCCAGACGAAAAACTATAAGTACGCTTATCTTTGACAAGCGTACTTATAGATTTTCGCTGTGTGAATATTTTTATTACTTATTGGTAGCACAGCTAATAGCTATACCGAGCTCACATTTGGATCACATTGCATCTCTCATCTTAAAGTATCTATACGTTATCAGTCTACGTTTTCTTGACGAAGCCGTATGAGTTCCAGTTGTTGATGTGCGGGAGGATCTCGTTGATGACGGGGTACCACTGCGCGCCGGAGTAGTCGATGGCATCGAGCTGGCCGCCGTAGTCCGCGGGCAGGTGCGACGGGGCCATGTGCTTGTGAAACGACTCCATGTCCGACCCGTGGAAGAAGATCTGGAGAAGAACGACAAAGACTGTTATGGTGGTCAGGTGGTCATTGATTATGATGCATCGGCGTTAATACAGGTTAGATGCTTGGAACAAATAACAATTATTTAGGTTCAGTATGGTAAGCTTTCATACTTTAAGACTGACTTTTTTCCATAATTAGCTTTAAGACGCAGAAGAAGAAGCAGACCGTACAAAAATTAAATTAAGAAATCAAAAAAAACCCCGTCAAAAAACTTAAAAAAGTAATGAAATAATATTAAATTTACTGACTTTAAGTTCAAATAATTCCTAAGTATATTTTAGTCTATAATTATTATTGTTGTCACGATGTGTCGGGGGACCGCCAACTACAACCTACAACCGAGACGCTGAATATCTCGATTTGGTTTGATCCAATGTTATGTGAACTATAATTAGCGGCCCGACACACCTTGACAACAATTATGGACTAAAATATTACTTTACACTTAGGAATTATTTGAACTTAAAGTTAGTAAATATTATTTCATCACTTTTTAAAGTTTTTTGTCGGGGTTTTTTTTTTATTTCTTCATTTAATTTTATTTCATGCTTTTTAAACTTGTGTTGGTTATAGTACAGAATAATTCCTATCAGCAGGATCATATTATCCCCATGATTACCTTTGAGTATCGATAAGAGGCCGTTAATTATAAGCCCAAACATGAAACCTCCACTCTGGGTTCATACGGAGCTCGGCTACTATAGAATCCTGGTGATGTTGCAGCAGCAGCATGCAAATATTTAGTGTTTGTCTACGTCTTGCTGGTTGTCGCAACTAAAATGAGCCCAAACACGAAACCACTGCTCTAAGTTGGTGAGGAGTTGGGTATCCTATTGGTTACCAGGTGATGCTGCAGCACCAGGTCAACTTTCCAAATTTATAAATATCACGAACCAGAATGTAAAATATAAAACACATCAAAATAGATAAACCGCAATTTTCCAGCTCTGAGCAGGCTGATGACAATGAACTGTAGCTAAGAACACTCTCGATCATGTCAGCTTTCAAACAATAAATTAAGAAATTAAAAAAAAAAACCCCGCCAAAAAACTTTAAAAAGTAATGAAATAATATTCACTGACTTTAAGTTTAAATAATTCCTAAGTGTAAAGTAATAGGGATGATGACAAGGTCAAAGATTAGCGAATTTTGTTAATAAAATAAAGAAATCACGGTAAAAAATAAGTGTTCCCAAAATTTCAGCTCGATAGCATTTGTATTTTTTTTTTTTTGTTATGCCCCTTCAAAGTTGGATAATCAAGTCGAATTTTTTTTCAATTAAATTTCTTAGTATTTGTATACCATTCGATAACTTATGCAATTAAAAGCAACTTTTGTTATGAAACCACTTTCATAAACGCAATATTTAATATACCTATCGAACAAAGTTCTCACCCGATCCGTACAAACTACGAAAGAGTGACGTCAGTCTTTCGTAGCACTTTGTATGGAGCGTTTCGGGCAGGTCTATTTTATGAGATGTTTGAATTGTCATATCTTGGTGAATTTTTAAGCTATCAGAGTAATTCTTTCAGCGATGTTTCTATTTTTTAAGGGTATTTCAATTACCAATAAGAAAAAAAAATAGTCATCAAGCCTATTGTCACGGCGTGTCGGGGGACAGTCAAGTAAACTACGACAACAGCGACTTTTGCTTTTGTATCGCCAAGTGCCCAAGTTGCTGATTGTCTCGATTCGGTTGGCTGTGAACTGACCCTTAAACTATAATATTATGTGAAATCAAACATGTATATTAGCGGTCCCTCGACACACCTTGACAACAATTATGGACTAAAATATTACTTTACACTTAGGAATTATTTAAACTTAAAGTCAGTAAATATTATTTCATTACTTTTTAAAGTTTTTTGGCGGGGTTTTTTTTTAATTTCTTAATTTAATTTTATTTCATGCTTTTTAAACTTATGTTGGTTATAGTGCAGAATAATATGCAAAGAATACCGTCTATGAATGTCCTCTTGGAAGAGCCCGTCAATATGAGCCCAAACATGAAACCTCCACTTTGGGTTCATACGGAGCTCGGCTCCTATAGAATCCAGGTGATGCTGCAGCAGTAGCAGGCAAATATTTACTGTTTATCTACGTCTTACTGATTGTCGCAATTAAAATGAGCCCAAACACGAAACCTCTGCTCTAAGTTGGTGAGGAGTTGGGTATCCTATTGATTACCAGGTGATGCTGCAGAACCAGGTCAACTTACTATTAATGTGTATGTTATTCATAAATATCACGAACCAGAATGCAAAATATAATACTAATCAAACCACTGCAAGTTGCTATTAACGGCCTTTCACGAACCAGATAAACCGCGATATTCCAGCACTGAGCAGGCTGATGATGATGAACTATAGCTAAGAACACTCTCGATCATGTCAGCTTTCGAACAAAAAAAACTAGATCAAAATCGGTCCACCCGTTTGGATGCTACGATGCCAGGGACAGATACACACACAGACAGACAAACAGACAGACAGACAGACAGACACGTCAAACTTATAACACCCCTCTTTATTGTCGGGGGTTAAAAAAACTAGATCAAAATCGGTCCAACCGTTTGGATCCTACGATGCCACAGACAGACAGACAGACCGACAGACAGACATGTCAAACTTATAACACCCCTCTTTTTTGTCGGGGGTTAAATTTTTAACATATTTATGTTTTCACAAGAAAACTACAGAGTAGGCAAGTAGAGTCACAAATCACAATAGAACAGGGACGGCGAACCTTTTCGTATTAATGTGCCCTTTTTCTGAAGAAATCTTCGGTTAAGTTATACGGGTGCCGTTCAATAACTTTTTGTGATCCGATGCGTATTTCAAAATTTGCCTAATTTGGTGCTTCCTATGAATTTCGTTACTATAGTTTTGTGACGAGTGGCGTGGTCCAAATTTCTGTCGCAAGCCACGTTACTGGTGGCACGAGTGCCATAGGGTCGCCATCCCTGGTATAGAGTAGAGACCCTTAATTTAAGTTTCCATAATAATATTAAACTAGTGGTTCGCCCTGGCTCCGCCCGTGGTACATATGTCGCAGTCATCTGGTTCAATCTGCGATTCGATTGAATGACTAGCGCATTCATTGAATGACATCATTCAATTGAATGACTCGGCCGAAAGTCGATTGAACGATCGTCCCGGCGCGGCGCTACTAGTAGTGCAGTCGCCATAGGTTTTAACCTCCGAAAATTGTAATAGTGAATGGATTTTTGTTTTTGAGGTGTCATTTTCTTTTTTATACTATAACTTGCAAAGTTTACCAAAAATTTTTTGTGCTTTTAAGTTTTTAGTTACTTAATTAAAAATTAATATTTCACCATATAAAACCGGTCCAGAAAAAAAATTTTTTTGTTGTTCCTGTTATTTAATGACTCTTATCCGATTGTTTATGTTAAAAATTAACCAAATAAACAATTTTTAAAAAAGAAAGTTTGCTTTGCTAAGCTAAATACAACTATAAGGTTTTTTCAAAGTTTTTAGAGATTAACGCTCTTCGTAACCAAGATAAAAGGGTTTGGGTGGATTAAAGGGTTGTAACGAAAAGTGTGTTAAACTTACTTGTTGTGCGTATTTAATTTTTAGAGAAATAATAACTTTTAAGTACTTAAAAAGTTTTAAATATCTCCAAAAATGTGTAAAATAGACCGAAAATATTTTTCTATATTTGCTTAAAATTTATTTAAGTGAGAGCTAAAACATTAAATGCATCGACAAATGAAAGACTTTTTCTAGTCTTTGAAATATATTTAAACTTCCTACTTAAAGCCAGAAAAAAAATTGGGTGCTACAAATCTCATGTACATACTAAAGACGCATGCTGCGACCTATGTTTGGAAAATGCTTACCTGAAAACAAAAAATGTCAGTTCTTAACCTAATTTGTATTTTTTCCTTTAAGTATGTTTTAGCAAATATAATTAAAGAAAAAAAACAATTTTATTCTGTAAAAACCTAACCAAAAGAAATAAAATACAGATTTTCTTCGAAATATCCGTGAAAAGTTTGTGGTACATTTTCAGAAAATTTAATAAAGTAAGAGCTAAAAAGTTATACACATTAAGAAATAGAAGACTTTGTCAAGCCTAAAAAATAATTTTAAACTTCCTATTTAAAACCAAAGACAAATTTGAAAAAAACGCCATTTACCTGGCGAGGCACACAACAAGCACATTTGGAGGTATGCTCATCTACATACAAAAATATTAATTTTAAATCTAAATTATATATTTTTTCAACTTATTTTCTTTCTTTGGAATATAAACAACGATACAAATCAAAAAATAAAAATATATTTTATTATTTTGCTATATATTTAAAAGAAAGAAATATGCAAATTTTCTTCAAAATTTTACAGTTTATGAGTTTACTTGAAGTGGAAGAGAATAATTAAAAAATCAAAAGCACAACTTTTCAATAGGTAAACTTTATTATTTATGTTATCAGCTACACATTCCTTTTTTTCTTTTCAATTTTCATCCACCATTGCAAAAATCGGAGGTTTGCACGATTTTTACGCTCTGGGAACTCCACTATAGTCACTAAAACAAATATGGCGTCAAACAGCTCGCACAGCTGACTGCACTGTGTTGATATATTTTTATCGATTACATTTACATTAAAGTGATTTATTTGTAATAACTAACAAAATAATATGAAAGCGCGGATTTACCTACAACTGCCCCGTCAACGGCTACTCGTACTTGAAAAAAATATAGCATCCCATTTAACGACTTCGCTATATGACTTTTAGTCAAGACGTTAAACGTTACAGTCAACGTCTTGACGAGTTGTCCTTTAGTCATTCAATTCAATGGTGTCATTGAATGAATGCGCTAGTCATTCGATCGAATCGCAGATTAAACCAGATGACTGCGACACATACATAGCCTTAGATAGCACTCAGGCACATCTATAGCTGTACTGTTTAATGTTTATATTGATGAAAGAATTTTTGAATTCGGTCCAGTAGTTCCTGAGATTATCGCGTTCAATCAAACAAACAAACTCTTCAGCTTAATTATAATATTAGTACTTATAGATATTAGATATAGTTAACTTTAATCTTACCCTCGCTCGCAACTTCTCCCTGATGAAGGGGCTGAACATCTTCCACACGACGCTGAAGATCCTGGGCTGCTTGACGAAGTGCACCTCCTTCAGCCGCAGCGGCATCGCGTCCTGGATGAACGTCAGCAGCCGCTTCGAGAACGCCGGCGAGAGAGCCATCGTCTGGAATAAAGAACGTCGTTACATTACAAACGTGAAAATCTAAGCTATTCGCAAAGCCAAAAAGAAAACTATTTTAGGTACAAGTAAATGGTTTCGTTTGGTTTACCAAAAATTTGCCTCGTTTAACAGGTTGGAAATTTTTTCCAATTTTCCTATCGATTCTTACGCTTATTTCCCTCATTAATGTTTCAGAGTATAAAAATTTTAACCCATGGAGCTCATTTTCTATTATATATTACAAAGAATTCCTTTCTTATTAAGGCCGTCCCCCGAGCAAACGACCTTGGGCCTTGGCCATACATTTGCCGCTTTGCCGAGATCGCGCCAAAACCCTATTATTTTTACTTATCTTAGTTCAAAATTGTCATAAAAAATTAAAACGGGGAAAATGTAGTTTATGATATTGTCGATCTATTGGCGTGAGTTTCAAATAAAAGTAATTTGTAAATCCCACAGAAATAACTAGATAGGAGATCTGTGTAAGGAGATGCTGAATGTATGCTTGAATTTTAATAAATTGGTATTACTTTGGAAGCTGATATCATGAGTATAATAAACAATAATATAAAATTTAAAACGGGGAAAGGAATGTTGTATTTTTATTATAACTTTGTAGCTTTCAGATTATGAGTTTATAAGGCTTTAAATACGGTAAATTACGGAATCTCCGTAGGGAATGCCCTTAATCTGAAACCTAGCCAATAAAACGTGTGACAAACACAAACAACATGTAAATATTATACGATGCACAATGCACATGTAGGATACATGTTCAACTTGACGAACTGTTATGTGCTCCAACAAGGCTCTATAATTATCGCGTCCTTCCCTAGTCGAGGAAATCTATTTCCCGGCCCCATTTGGCGATGAGCGGATGTTTGAATACAATATTGGTCTAGAATAGCTAAAGACCACGACAAATATTGAAAGTCCTTAGCGAGCTATCGATATCGACTGAGGTCACTACTCACACAAGTTTATTTACTTTACTTGGTATTTTTAATAAACAGGTAGAGTCGTAGTTAAGAGGTGAAAATTGGCAAATAATTTAAATAAATAGTATTTAAAATTACGCAACATAATGTAACTGTACCGGAAATTGCATTTTTTTAATATTACATTTTATTTTCGTTGACCTCATGTACCTAATTAATAATTATTCTAAAACTAAACGGAAATTAGATTCCAAGCTAGGCATGATGAAATTAACTAAACGTTGATTAGTACACCTTTGAGGTCACAAGCTGAAAGGAATTATTGATGATCTAATTCGATAAAGAAAACATTGGACTTAATTGATACACGATAGTCACGGAGCCGATGCACCGACCACAGAAGATGCCTCCGCGGAATAAACGATCGCGGTAACCTCGGACGTGGGCTCCTTGACTCGCCTCATTTTCCTGCCAGTCTCCTCATTGACTATTTACCAAACACTACAAATTTGTTTAAAGAGAATGGCTGAAAACCTCCGCATGATAATTACCTTATAAGAACTAGTTTTACCCGATTGCAGTAATAAACGCATATTATTTAAAAAGCCTTCTGCTGCAAGAATTTCTTTATTTCCTCAGCAAGCAAATATTGCGATAAAAATAAACATCAATAAGGAAATAAGCGATATTTCATGGATGATCAATACGTCGGCCGCGCGGTGCGATGTGCATGCTAACGCCTTGCTTCAGGGTTCCTGCTTCGGTCAAGATCTTTATAATAGACCTATTTGCATATTATTTCTAGCATTTGCAGTATATTGCAATTTGCAGCCAATAAAGGGACACAAAAAGATTTGTAGGGAATTATTTAATTTCTTGTCTGTATTATTAATTAAAAGATGCCGATCAAGCTAACTTATTTGTAAAAATTATATATTATGTTTCTTTTATCGTACTTACTAACTCTTTCAATAAAAAATACTCATGGTATTAGTAGAATTTTCGTGTATCACAATTCACAACCAACAAAACAAAGTATATAGGTATGTAACACAATATTAGATATGTGTCTTTAAACAGACTTGTTTTTATTTTTATCGTAAAGGTGATTAGCATTAATAAGATTATGGGATACAACTACATATTAATAATATTATGTCGACTTATCCATTTGAGGCAATACTTTAAGCTACAATAAATAAATTAAGATAACAGGCGTAATCCAAAAGTATTAGTCACAATAATGAATAAGCAATTGATTCCTTGTCATATAGAAGGAAAAACGTTTTAAAATATAAAATTTATTTTTGAAAAAAAATAACGATCTGAATACGCTTGTCATTCAAAGGTTCTTTCTCCTACTTTGTAACTTTGGTACTAGGTACTATATCTACAGTGTAGACTGTAGTTTAGTGAAGAAACCACTTCACTTGTATTACAGAATGATCAATAAAGACGAGACAATATAGTAAGAATGTACTCATATTTCTCAATAGGCAACAAGACGTATATAATCGCTTATTACGACATTCTTTAACCTTTGTTACTATACGATTAGTGAATAATTACGTACCGATATATCAAGGGCATCCCGTTATCAGAGATCCTGTTCGATTAGCCATAAATACTTTATGCAATCACAAGATTACTTTGATTGTAATTTACCAAATTTAAAACTGATTATTTTCATTACTTTCCCCAAACTTAAAAGATGGCGCAAATTACTAACTGTTCATAAACGGAATTCATGTCTCATTTTTTGGGGCAACCTTTGTAAGCTCCAAATGGGTTCGTCGCAATTAAGTTTTAAAAGCATAAAACACACCTTCGCGATTAGTTAATCACAATATTTATTTTTAAACGTATCATAACATTGTTAGTCATGAGGTCAATGTTATCTTCTTTGTTTCTTCTTTGTAGTTTTTCATTGTTCAGGCCGCAGGCGTTCTTTACGTGCAGCAGGGAGCCATGACTCATGAGTGCACGTGAACATACGGAACACCAAGGTTCACGAAGTACACGATAGGTATGTTATTGTTCCTTTATCAGTTTTGTAACTACGAACACTAGACTTTAGACTGCCCTTCGTTAACAAAAACAATTGCATCACTATTTATTACAACTGTGTAATTTTCCAAAGATAACATTATCCATGAGTTAAAAATTAACAATAATATGATTCTATTCTAATACATAATCATACTTGGGAGACCTATCATGTAACTCTGTTTTTGTAGCTACCTTTTCTAGTTTTAACCCACTAAGTATTAGTACTTATCAATAATTTTTAAGGAATATTATGAACTCTACATTCGTCGAGTTACTTTTTGATCCCTTAAAGTCAAAAGTCCCCCAAAAGTCAAAAGTCAAAATATATCTAGATTCTAGAACGTTCGTACCTGTGACCAGCCCATGTCGTGGAAGTCCATGACGACGACTGTGCCGCGCACCTGCGACTCGGGCTCCAGCATGGCGGCCTCGTGGATGAGGTAGAACAGCCGGAACAGCTGGTCCGCGTTCACCTTCTTGGTGTTCCATGACCCTGGAAAGTACGTTGGTTTGTAGGTTACGTGTTTTTTAAACAATTTCGGGCAAGTATTGTATATAATTCGGCTCTACATTATGTCTCGTTTATCAGATTTCAGAATTTAAATTCTATTTTTTTATTCTTAACAAATTCATAATATTTTTTTACATTTACATTATGTTACGAAATAAAGTAAACTAATAAAGTATACAGTTCGATTATATCTTATTGTATGGCTCTATATAACCTACCTCCAACATTGACAATGAGGACTCGACGTCCCTTGTGGTCGCGTCCCTTCAGCACGTTGACGACCTTGTGCTCGAGGAAGGCGGTTACCTCGTGCTCCGGCAGCAGCCCGTTGATGAGGCTGGCGTTGTCGCGCTTGAACTCCGCCACGCGCCTCATCTGTAACATCAAAGATGTGGTAGAGTAGATGAAATCCCTTTCATCTACTCTACTTCCTTAACTAACCTTCCCAGGTCAGAGAATAGAGCTATTGCTGGAACACCTGATTATAGGCACAAAATAAATGTAGAAAATGCTGCGGGCTCAGCGCAAACTGCTATTCCAATTGCTCGGTTTCTTAGTTTTTACAGAAGTTCAGTAACGCAAAACGGGCAGTAATGCGGTATGGGCTTGAACTTCAAGATTAGGGGGCGTCCACAAATTACGTGAGGTGTTTTTTTTAATTTTTTGACCCCCCCTCTGGTGAGATTTCGTGAGATTTTATTCAACCCTCCCTACCCCCCACAAATCTCACGTGAGATTTTTCAAAATGTGGGTTTCTTACGTAAACGTTTGGTTTGACAGTCAGTAGATTTTTCTTACGAACGAATTTGTGAATGATCTTATTTCTTAATCCTACAGTGCTCCCAAAGTGATAATGCGCATAGAAATTTTCGTAATTTTTCGTATTTCCCGAGCGTCGGAAGACGTCGCTGCAAGCGCTGTTTTAAACTTAACTTTAAGAAAAACAGCGCTTTGCAGCGACGTAGAGGCGTCTGACGTTTCTTGGACGTTACCATGGTAACGCCGCGATGGCTTCCCGGTGAGTTATTAACGACAGTATACATTATAAGTCTATGGTTATTAATAGTACTTATTGACGGACCGGCGACAGCGGACAGCCACTGGCTTATGATATTAATTACTTCTATTTCCTTTGAACAAGGACCAAGGTGCATTGTTTGGGGCTCTTACGTTTCATGGATTCGGGTGTTTTCGTGAATACGATAATCAGCGAAGATTTGTGCATACAAATCTTCGCTAATTGTCGTAAGTATAATTATTAATTTGGGAGTACTGTATAACGATTACGCTTACGATAAAATCTTAAGCATACGTACAATCTAGATGAAATGGACCAAAATAGTAGTATTTTGTTGAGAAAAAAATTACGTGAGATTTGCCGAGACCCCCCCTCTCCCCAACGTGAGATTAGGTGAGATTTGACTCGACCCCCTCCCCCCCCTAAACACCTCACGTAATTTGTGGACGCCCCCTTTGTAGATAGGGAGTAATCATGTTTAATGCGGAAAGTAAAATTATTAAAATATAAAAGTTGCTATATCAAACAACCAGTTTATGTCCAGGCTTGCATTGAGAAGTTAAGTTTTCGTTAAGACCAATGTCATCCAAGAATCTTAACTTGAAATTTTTAATTGTATTTTTTGTATTATATCAAGATACATTTTTTTAAACGGACTTTGGCCCACCACACATTCCCACCACTGTATCTCCTGTGTCGCCAGGATCGAAAGCGGTATCCAACCACGAAAACCCTTTGATATGATCTTAGGGAGCCCGAGGGACATGCTAAAGCTGTCTAATTGGGACCCGCAACGAATTTAATCGGAAGAAGATAGGAGGAGTAGGAAGTATACAGTTTATATATATATTGTATATCAAGATACATCTAAAGGTTTATACTTTGAACCCCCTTTTCTTGACCAAGTTATTTTACACATCTAAGGGATTATGTATGGAATGTTAGCAATGATCCTGATGATATCGATGACGATAACTACGGTCAGAATTCCGTAATCGATCAACAATAATTATAATCGCAAGTCATGAATAGAAATCGATTGACCAAGAGTGTCGGGCGGCCGGCTCCACGACCGACTTGCTGTGAATTATATAGATCAATAGCATAATAGGCTTATCAATAACTGTTAGAAGCTACTGCTTATAACAGTGCTAATAGAGCTCCTAGAAATATGTGAGTGGTTGACCAAAAAGGGACCTCAAGGTAAATAATTTGATTTCGAGTAAATCGCCTTTGAAGTTTCGTGTAGAAACAACTTGTAGAACTGCCTCGGTTCACAAAACAATTCATAAAAAAAAAACTACGGCACCTAAAAATATTCTGGTTATTCCAAAACAAATCTAAAAGACCATTGATTAAATATATGAAAAAAGACGGGTTGCACTCCGGGAGTGCCGGCAGAAGTGAAAACTTGATTATTAACGTTGTGCATTATTTTTTTTAACCCATTTTTTATGAAAATCGATTTAAAAAAAATAATAAAAAAAACAATAATAATAAAAAAATAAAAAAAAGAAATAAATAAAAAAAATTAAATCAAAAAATAAAAAATAATAAAAATAAAAAACGATCGTTTTTTTTAATTAATCGAAACCCTTACAATCGATTAAAAAATATCGACAATCGAAAAAAAACAAGCGATTGTTCGATTAATCGATTTCGATGTTACAACACTACTCTCCAACCGTCCTACGTTTTTTCCTTGGTTTTTCGATCAGCATGAGAATCTGTCGCGAGTTCCACAGTTTTTACCCATCCCACAAAAGTGCTCAACGCCGCTAAAGAAGTTTTCACTTCAAAAACCGTTTCCAATCCCTTCAGGTCGATTTCGAGTAAATCGCGTTTGAAGTTTCGTGTAGAAACAAGTTGTAGATCTGCCTCGGTTCACAAAACAATTATTTACAAAAAAACTACGGCGCCTAAAAATATTCTGGTTAGACCAAAACAAAGCTAAAAGACCATTGATTAAATAAATAAAAAAAAACCGTTTCCAATCCCTTCAGGTCCCTTTTTGGTCAACCACTCACATATAGGTTACTTTTGTTTATTTAATTAATGTTTTGCAACTTATGTATTCTAGGTTTTGCGTACTGGCTCTTGACATTGACTCGACCATTATAATAATGAATGAGAGATAATATTTTAAAATTGGTGCCCCGGTTAAGCAATTCAACGTTGTTATGATAATATCTAGCGAGGCAGTTTACGTTAGCGAGCAAAACATAATGACACGGCTTCCTAGTTACTTTCGATAATGTTCCAAGTCACAATGCAATGATGTCTACTGTCGCTGAATAATTTATGTATTGCGCAAGAAAACTTCAAAGATTCAGTTATTGTCTTCTTCAGTTTCATTTACGTTCTTTTGCTTTATGACTTGAATTTAACTGACTGAAAATAAAATAGAAATTTTAATTAGATCAGACGACGCCGCATACTAGAATCAGCTAGAATCTACATGGTCTTTCCAACTAATGGAAGTTATATTGTAGACTAAGGTTAGGAGACAATCTTTGTACGTTTTTCTTGTCATGTGAATGTAATGGATGATTTTAGCGATCCACACGTTTCATAAGTTTGCGTTTGCACTAAAACAACTCAAAATGTGTCTTCACTAGGCGACAGGCGTGTGCACGTTCTAACATCGCTGTTATGCGATTTACATCGCAAGTCTTGGCAATTTTTGTCTATGTCACAGATGCCATAGTCCATAGAATACAATATACACTCCTATCCTAACCAAATTAGCGACCTTGATACGATGCAACGTCGTTTTATAATTGTGTTACGTTCGGCACAGTCAAGAGGCCGAGGCCTAGGTCGGAATTGGTGATGTTGCATAAGCGGCGGCCGCGGGTTAACGACTGATTGCGAAGAAACCAGCCGCGTACTGCCGACTGCCGACTCCCCAGTACCAGCGCTTGCTTAATCTCATTTCTGCATTTTAAATACGGCTTTAACTGACCTTCTGTTATGTCTTTCGTCAAGTTTTCTATTATTCGACTAGACATCTACTGAAGTACTACGAGAAATAATAATTATACAGCTTTAACTGACCTTACATATATGACGTTATGTCTTGCGTCAAGTTTTCTATCTTTCGACTAGACTACTGAATTAGTAAGTAATACGAGAAATAATTCTATGTGGTATAGTCGACATATAAACAGCATAATATCTCATCATCACTCAAAATTGGATATTAGCCCAAAAGTATTCACTTTGGTAATATTATATCAACATGAAAAGTTACACAAACTCTCTAAAGTAAATGATAAAGTCTAAGCTGTCCAACGTCTCCGTACAGTAGCGGATAAAAATATAGATCATCTATATCTATACCTACTTATTATAAAACAAAGTCGCTTTTTTCCCTCATGTCCCTTTGTTCCCTTTAATCTTTAAAACTACGCAACGGATTTTGATGATTCTTTCAGTGTTAGATAGCTCATTTATCGAGGAAGGTTATAGGCTATATTTTATCACGCTAAGACTAATAGGAGCGAAGAAATAGAGGAAGATGGGGAAAAAACGGGGAAAATTATTTGAAAGGGCTAACTTGAACGCGCTAATCTCTGGAACTACTGGTCCGATTTGAAAAATTCTTTCAGTGTTAGATAGCCCATTTATTGAGGAAGTCTATAGGCAATATAAGACTAATAGGCACGCTAAGACTAATAGGAGAATGTGAAAAAAACGGGGGAAATTATTTGAAAGGGCTTATCTCGCGAACTACTGGAGCAATTTTTATGTTATTTGGCACAGATAAGAAGTAGACCACGTGAAGGATCATAGGCTATCCATTTTAATCATTTTTCAGTGGCTATATATTTTATATAGCCACTGAAAATATTATTTATACGCGTGCGACGCCGGGGCGGGTCGCTAGTAATAGATATAATCATGTGTTGTTAATCTAATAACCGGCCGCGGAGCTCGAAGTTCCCACCCTGTCAGTCAAGTGCGTTTAATCTAACGGAAAATTCATTGGGCGGATAAGTGGAAATGCGCTGGTATTAATTTATGAAAGCTCGACACCACGCTTTCTATGGCAATTAAAATATATTAACTGCAACGATACAAGACCGACGTTCGAGTCCCTAGTAGGTAGGCATACCCTCTCTAACAGTGACTCTCTAATTACTCGAACGTCGTCGAAATATGCAGATTCGATAGTGCAACACAAAATTTTTTCGCCGGACGAGATTTTTGGACATAATCTTATGATGACGTATCAAATCACTTACCGTACTTCGAAAACTTGCTTTGGATTTGTCAGCGAAAGTTAAAAGCAACATGGCGCTTTCGATTATTTTTGTTTAATCCTACGCACAGTGTTTTAGAAACGCCCAAAATCGGACATGACTAAGTTAATGCTTAAATAAAGAATAAAATGTTTCTTCCTATTATTTGATTGATTATTTAAAAAAAAATTAATTCGATTAAACTTTGCTCTTAAAATTTTTAAAGGGGCGAATAAAAACTAGACATTCGTAAACCTCTGGCACTATAAACGATTCGCAAAAAATAAAAATATTGTAGTCTAAAGACTATACCAAAGTACTTTTCAGTACGGAAAACAATTGCGGAAATCATGTAGGAAAGCAGAAAAAAAATGAAGTCTAAATATTAAAAAAAATTAAAATCTCAGGAACTACTTGAGTTGTAGGAATGAAATAAAGTACAAAATTTGTGTTTCTTAAAGATTAATCTAATCAGCTAGATAGCAAGTTTACAAAGCTTCGTAATTAATTTAAATAAAATAAATTCGTTTTTAGGGAGTTTAAAAATGAGCAATTTAAAAATTAATTTTCTCAAAAACGAAGTAAAATGCGCACACGGGAGTTCTACTCTTGCGTTTGAAATATAAGACGCCATCGACTCATTGCATTAACTCAGTCATGTCCGATTTTGTGGGTTTCTAAAACACTGTGCTACGTTAAATCCCATACATTTTTGGTTTCTGCCTTTGCTGTCCAATGCAAATTCATGCAAAGTAGCTATTTCTTTTAAATAATATTGCTTTGTTGCTGCAACATCAATATAATATGTATTATAATCAATATGTATATTATTATAATTATTATGTTCACTTTAATGCGCACTTTTAGTTCACACCTAAACAAACATTCACTATGTTTCTAAGTGTTTGTCCGGATGCCGGATCCTGGTTATCGAGGAGCTCGGTCAACCGCTCTGTGGTGATAGCACCGATATCGCAGTACAAAGTACGCTGCGATTATTCTAATTATAATCATGCTCTCTGATGAATGACCACGTAAAGTTACTAGGTATCTAAATAGTAAATACTAACGTCATGTGACATGTCACATTGAGCTCTCTTGAATGAAATTCATTTTCGCCCAACATTTTTGTCGTAATTCAGACCGCAAGGCAATGCGTATAGATGCATTTCTTTTGTATGGATTTGACAGATTTGCACGACGTCACGCTCACGAAATCTGTCAATTCAGTACTTGAAAAAGAAAATATGCATCTACGCGTCGCGCGCGTTGCGGTCTGAATTGACCCAATGACTCTACTCTCTACAATTTCTAAGCATAAGTTTACGATAAGTAAGTGATTTATTTACTATTTATTATGAAATTAAACTTTATTAATAAGTTTGGCAATGTCAAATGCGATTAAAATAATTCAATAATAATATTATCTATGCACTGAATACTGATTGTACCTACTCTACATACGTCGTTTTGCGTCATTCAGTAGCCAAAAACACCGATAGTGTAATTTAAATGGCCAAACCCATATGTGTTATCTCTGATTTTAAATATTTTTGCTCATAATACTTACGTAGGTTTTAATTTTTCATGTTTTTAGATGTTTATGGAGGCACTCGACGTACTTGACTTATAAAACTATCCTGTCCGTATTAAAATTTAAAATGCGAAGTAAATATTATACCTGCTCTATTTCAGTTGTAGCTTTCATGATTCATTCTGTAATATAAACATTATAATTTGTAAGGTGAGACTGAACAAAAGCATATTACACGTTAGCTACGGTTTGCCTGGCTAGCTAGAGTAAAATTCAACGTCTTTTTGTCTACTTCACGAACTTATCTACACTCTAAACAAAGGTCTTTGCTCTAGACATTGTCTTCAATGAAATGGCTTTGTTGATTACTTAAATACCTAGATACTAGGATTACTAGGTGTTCAAATTCAATTTCATCGTGTTTACGATTCTTTGTTTTTAATGACGACTGATTCTTTATTTTATTCGTTAATTTAAACTACGTACAATGTGTACGTTGTTGTTTTGCTCGGATTTCCATACGAGTATAAATGTGACCTAGAGACTTGAGCATAATACATATAATATACAGAAATACCGTAAAAATAATAAAGTAATAGAGAGATATAAAGTTGTCAGTATGAAAATTAAAACTACGACGTTTTTGGAAAACTACAGAAGTCGTAGCCGTATAAATAAGTAGTGTCCGACTCAATCTCTTTTCCTTTTCTGGATATTGCTGTTAAAATTTGTACTTTTAAATTTGAATTAAGTAAGTTACTTCCACTATTGACGACCACATGAGACAGACGACCTCTGTGGCTCAGTGGTAAGCGCGTTGGACGCTCAAGCCGGGGGTCGCGGGTTCGAATCCCGCCGACGGAACAAAAAGTTTTCAATGTTCCCGGGTCTGGATGTGAATTAAATATGTGTATGATATAATAAAAATCTTAAATATATGTATAGTATAAAAGTATTAAATATATTTCCGTTGTCTGGTACCTGTAACACAAGTCCTTTAGGTACTTAGCACGGGGCCAGACTGACGTGGTGTGAAGCGTCCATAGATATTATTATTATTTTTATTATCACTATTTAATACCTACCTATAAGTAACAGCGTCGGATGGGCATGTAAAAAGTCGGTCCTGCGCCTGATCTCTCGCCGGTCATGTCGGTCTGCCATACCACTGGGTTATGAGAGTAAAGGAATAGAGAGTGCTCTTGTGCACTGCGCACACACTTGGGCACTATAAAATTACTCCTGCGTAGCTGGCCGGTTTCAATGTAACCGGCCACCGTCACCGAAACCGGTGTGGGAGCTATTATAAGTAACAGCTATCAACTACCGACCTACTAACAGTAGAAACAAATCGGTTGTTTCTAGAATATGAAACATGAGCGGTTAGCTACAACAGATAAAGTTGTTTATTTATAAGTATTGATGTCGTACTGAAAGGCGATGCTGATAAGTTTATCAGGCAGCAGATATGGCGTGTCCTTTGACACGCTTCCATCGGCCTATCTCTGACCCATTATCTCTACGAGAGTAATCAAGGAAAAAACAAACTACTGCTTTCATTGGCTACACGCTATCGCTCGATAATTGAAAAATTCCATTGCAACAAGGGGCTCTGTGTCGAATCGTTCCAAAGTAGGCAGTAAAAAATAATAAAATATATACTTACAGTATAGATGAACAAGAAAAATTCTACTCCCAGTATACTGCATGTGGATTTCTGCTCAATCTGTTTATCGCTATCGTCTATCGAGAGCTGCAGTCACGGACATTATCTTGACGAATGCATATTTGTATCTGTATTAACATATTACATTGACATTGCACAGTTGTAAAGCGTAACTAGTAATCCTTGTGTTTAGACTTTAGTACATCTAAGTAAAGTGCGACAAGGATTCAAATCAACGTGGGCAGGGGCGCTGCTGGTGAAGAAGAACTGTCAAAAATTGCGTTTTTGTATGATAGAAGCGATAGTTCATTTTTCGCCACGTTCATTTAAACTTTAAATCCTTGTCGAGCAATACCTAGGATGACTGACATATTTGATTCCTTTAAACATGTTTGCAAAGTTTCATATCAAAATCGAACAAAAAACGTGACAATCGTAGAAAATAATAAATCTATCGTCTCATAAATTATGAGTGACGAATATTTTATGCGGAAGTTTTGTCGCTTCTTACTTTATACAAGGCGACGGTTACAAAACATTCAAAACAATTACTATTCCTCACATTGCCCTATCGTGAAACGGACCCTGGTCCCTGAGTTTAATAAATCGTAATAATATAACCATGAGTGAATTGTAGGTACATATTATGTACACCACTAGTAGCTAAGTACCTACTGCTCTCAAAGTGGAGTGTTGTAAATACATAAACGATACTTGTTAGTTTCTACGAGCATGTCGAAGTTGCAACATAAGAACTAAGCAATAATAAAATAAACGTAACTAGCATAAGGAGTAGTTACATGAGGAGAGATAATTTGGAATCCTCCTTGGGTTCTGCTTAGTTATTACTGACCTTATCATAATAAAATATTAAGCAAGCGCGCGTAAACTTACTTTCTAATGTAGGTACTGAGAAAAACAAACTTATTAACATTTTGCTTGTGAAACTAGTAACTACCCACGACCACGGCATGTAGCAAGTTATGTCATAGGCATATTATTGCATTTCTCTGGAACTCTATCATATTATAATATGTATTTACCTCGCATATTTCACGTCATACCCGAGACGTCCTTGTCTTACCTATTTGAAGATCATGAACATTTACCCCCCTTCTAATAAAAAGAACCATACTCTGGACGTTACAGTCATTCTTCGTCTTTGTCCCTTGAATCACTCTCCATTTCTATTCATTGTTAAGAGCGTACTGTGAAAACGCTAGCCCTGCCTACACACAACGCTATCCTCGAATCGTGATACAATAATTCTATGAATCGTGCTCCCGGGCAATGTGCTTTAGGCTGCAGCTAATAGTGAATAATATCGCGTAACAACCGTTCCCGCATTGTAGCACGAAAGTAAAGGTCGTAAGTCCCAAAACTGTTTGTTGATGATTACTTAAAAACTAAATACAATACTAATATTTCCTTTAGCTATCATTTTATAAAGTGTGTGATTGTAGTAGTGCAAGTTATTTAATGATAGTAACTCAATAAGTGTAACAGATATTTGTTGAAATGCCCAAAAAGATTCATAATTTCGAAAAATAAAACTATCGAATCAAAATAAGTGAATCGTGTTTTCCTTTAGCTAAATCTATATATTATATAAAAGAAAGTTGTGTTAGTTACGCCACTTATAACTCAAGAACGGATGAACCGATTTGGCTGAAAATTGGTGGAGAGGTAGCTTAGAACCAGGAATAGGACATAGGATACATTTTGTCCCGGAAAAATGTACGGTTGCTGCACAGTAAACTTTTATGATTTTCGCCTAAACTATTCAATCTATTTTGATGAAATTTAGTATGAAGATACTTTGAGTCTCGGGAAAGGACAAGGGATACTTTTGGTCCCGGAAAAATGTACGGTTACTGCACAACATACTTTTATGATTTGCGCCTAAACTATTCAATCTATTTTGATGAAATTTGATATGGAGATACATACTTTGAGTCTCGGGAAAGGACAAGGGATACTTTTTGTCCCGGAAAATGTACGGTTCCCGCACGATAAACTTTTATGATTTTTGCCTAAACTATTCAATCTATTTTGATGAAATTTGGTATGGAAATACTTTGAGTCTCGGGAAAGGACAAGGGATACTTTTTGTCCCGGAAAATGTACGGTTCCCGCACAATAAACTTTTATGATTTTCGCTTAAACTATTTAATCTATTTTAATGAAATTTGGCATGGAGATACTAATTTTAATCTATCGAAGTAAATAATCATCGTTAAGACAGGACAACGTCTGTCGGGTCAGCTAGTATCAGATAAATATACAATGATTAAATAAATCTCAATTTCATTTGAGTCAATCGTCTTCCGGGATCGTAATACTTATTAGAAAACACAGCAAAATTGCACAGCCCGCTCTTAAGGCCGTCCCCCGCGCAAACGACCTTGGCCATACATTTGCCGCGTTGCCGAGATCGCACCAAAACCGTATTTTTTTTAATTATCTTAGTTCAAAATTGACCTAAAAAAATGTAAAGCGAGGAATATGTAGTTTACGATATTGTCGATCTATTGGCGTGTGTTTCAAATAAAAGCCCAACTAACATTACCGCTGCAAATATAGCTTATTTAGAACCTGAAGTGTTATAAAGGTTGACTTGGAGCTGTAATTATAGTTTGTGGCGACAAAACAGAGTTAGTAATAAAATATAACACCTGTAGTGACAAAACGGGTCTTAAGAGCGATTATGAAGGCTAAAGTGGAACTGCAGCGATTATTATCCCTACAGTACAGACCAGAGCTTCTGTGTTATAGCTTTGAGCGAATCATACCACTATAAGATCTATATAAGAAATTATCATCTCCTATTAACTCCTTTAGCGCATTTAGTTGCACAAAGGAAGCAATTAATGCTACTAGCTCTACAAGGCTGTTTTTTAACTCTTTTGCAAAACAAACTCCTAAAGGGATGCAAAACTCCTCTATGTTATTTAGGGCTGTATATTAGAGTTATTTTCCCTTATTAAAACCCTAAATTCATGAGTCCACCATTTTTTGAGTACAAACTTAATTCACAAAAATAATAAAAAGAAAGTACAAAATGAAAACTTATTACAATGAAGTTACTTGTCTTTGTAGCGTTTTGATGCCTGGGTCACGAAACTTTTAAGACAATAGGTAAAACATTAAACCAATTTTATCAATAAAAAATGTTTTGCTTTATTTGAAGCGACACTTTTTTACTTCAAATACACAACAAAGAGTGGGCCCCTTCATTATTTGCTTATAATACATAGTCACATTCACAGTAAACTCATCTTCGCAAAGAAAATTCCGCTTCAGCCTTCCACTAACAAGTCAAAATATTATTTTGCTACTCAACTCCGCCATTATAAAATCAGTGGTTATAGTGTAAGTATATGTGTAACATATACATAAACACAATATTGTTAAGCCGGTTAGAAAAAAAGTTAAAAACATATCATAATTACGTTACAATTTACCGTATTGCCACCATTAAGGTGCTAAAAAGTTAGTAAGATGCATTATAGATCTACTTTAACCCTGAAAGGGTTAATATTCGTGAATTTGCTTCCTTTGTAGCACTCAGGTAGCCTGTAAGTCCTGTAACTTGTAAGTTAGTTAGCCTGTAAGTCTATTATACCGCTTGAAGAGTCACTAGTCACTTAAATATTTCACTTAAAACGCTTTAAGGCTCAGTTATCGCTATTGTACATCCACAATAACTTTACTGTATCTCTAAAATTTATGCTATAGCTCTACTATATCGTCATAGTGGAACATAAGGTGATAAGAATTTGTGCCCAATTCAAGGGTACAGTAGAGTTATAGCGAGCTATAACTCCATGTGATAGCACTTATTGAACACCATTGGATGTGTTTAGCTCTCTTGTAGATCTGTTCTAACTCTTATGTTAGCGCCTAATGTTAGTTGGGAGTAATTTGTAAATACTAAGGAGATGCTGAATGTATGCTTGAATTTTAATAAATTGGCTTTACTTTGGAAGTTGATATCATGAGTATAATAAACGAAAATAGAAAATTTAAAACGTGGTAAGGAATGTTGAGATACTGAAGATTATTGTTGTATTTTTATTATAACTCTGTAGCTTTCAAATTATGAGTTTATAAGGCTCTAAATACGGTAAATTACGGATTCTCCGTAGGGAAGGCCCTTAAGGCGGAATGTTAAATATAATATTACATAGATTGTAGAGTATAGGTAGTAAGTACGGCGTAAGTTGTGACTTGTGTGTGTAATATATATTGAATGTTTTATGAGACATGTTATGCGAAGTACTCGTATAACGATAGTTGAAGATGAAGCATAATATCGGATTATTAATCTTATCAAAAAATAAATTCTTTAATCGTTCGGGAATTTGTACGATTACGATTGCCCCTGGCGACGCCCGCTCTACGGCGACGTGACGAAAGCCCTTACATCATTTACCTTGAAAATTTAAAAAGTAAACGCACACGAAACATTACGACTGATGGGATTCTTACGGCCAGCGATTGCATTCATCATAATAGTTTGTTGCAAAAAATTATATGCTAAACATGCCTAAATTTTTAATATCGGATGCAAGTTGCAACCTAACAGCAGCTGTTATAATGTCAAAACCTACGTAGGTAAGTCTCTAATTAATTGTTAGTACATACTAGACGATTAATTCTCTAGGATCTCAATTCTCAACATCTTCAGGGGTTCATACTTCATAAACTGTTTTGACGGTTATCACTTTTAACCGACTTCCAAAAAGGAGGAGGTTATATGTTCGGCTGTGGATATTTTTTATGGAACCTTAACGATAGCCGCACTACAACAACTAGGAGGACCGTCCTCGCGGAAGCTTACGAATCTCTATTCTAGTTGACCTTTGAAAAAAGTGACTTACCAGTGCTATTGCGCTCTCTGGGTACCACTTGCATGGCCGCAGGAATATCGTCAGTGTTTCATCGTCGTCACCAAAATAGAGGTCTGTGTTTTCTTTGAGGAGTTCTCTTAGCTTTTCTAGCGCCTCCTTGACTCTCTCTGGAGTCTCTCTCAACTCCTTTTCTGCTATTTCTTTGGATTCCGGTGACAACTCAACGTACCGCTCCAGTCTAAAGTCGTTGGAACTCATGATGTCTCGTTATCTGTAACAAGAAAATATTATGAATATAATTATATTTTTTTAAACGATATATTTTGGAACAGCAAATTGTCCTAGGAGCTAGGACCACAAAGTTTTCATAACAGTAGCTGGGAGACAAAGCTTTACCTACTCGAAGTTTTATAGTGTCCTTAATATGATAAAGGTCTTGTTAGAAGAAAATTACGTCCAAGCTACAGAGAAGAGCTCCTTCAAAACGTTGATATGTAAATATTAGTATTTAGGTACTAATAATAATTACTTGGAAAAGCATACCAACTTACGCATAAAAGCATACTTTTAAAATGTAATAAGATAACTTTTGAGGAATATGTGACCTTTAACATTTTAATTTATGACATGCATTTACAAATTAGAATTCTAGATACATCTAATGATAACTTGTAAATAAGGAAGTCGTTGTAAATAGTTTATTAAAATATAGGTACTAATACTTCACTCTACATCGATTATTGCATTACTTATCACGATAATATTATTGAAATTGTACTAATTACCATTTCATGGCATTCTCTACATCAGCCTTTCCCAAAGTGGGCGATAACGCCCGGCGGCGCGGCCCCTTGTGGGCGCTGAACGTCTAAAGGGGACTTTTTTCTGGGGCCCAGAAAAAAATGAGGGCGCTGTGTAGAGGCTTGGGAGTCATTTATTTCATCTGGATGCATTTTAAATTGAAACAATGGGGGCGCTAAAACATTATAATTTGTTCTCAAAGTGGGCAGTAGACAAAATAAGTTTGGGAACCCCTGCTCTACATAATATTATATCGTACCATATAGGTAATGTTCCATTTTAAGTGTTATATTGCGAATTGTAAGATAGGTGCAGTGTAGAATGTACAGCTTATCATAAGGTGCAGTTTTAAATCTTCTCACGATACGGACACTCCTTAACAGCAAAGAAAAGCTTGATGGAAAATCAAAGGATTAAGGACAAAGTTTGCCAAACCGCATTAGGCTACGCAGGTGGACCACAGTCGACTACAGCCAAGTTAATGGTAAGCGATGACTTGATGAGGTAGAATTCCCAGGTGTTGCCATTAAAATTAAAAAATATTAAATTATAGTGTTAAGTAAGCAATATCAGTCAAGAGTAGGCACTTGATTCAGAAGTCGAGAGTTCGATACCCGCGTAGCCAATATGGAGCGCCAAAAAATTCTGTTGCACAGTTTGGTTCGGAGTTCAGATATATTATGTTTCAAATGGGCTATCGATAATTATTATTTAAATTATTAAATTATTAATTAAGTATGTATGTCCTTTTACAAGTCGGGTTCTTAAGAACTTTGAAAAACCTACGGTCTCTGTGGGTATCAAAAATAAGTATAATTCTTCTCTAATCAGTAGTAGGTAAATTTAGTTACATACAGAAAGTTATTAAAAACAAACCCCATTGTTAAACTGTAATAACTACCATAACTCATGTTATGTATCGACAGCAACTCACATAATATTGTGCTAGTAGCGGAATCATCTTACATCACTCGTGTATTATTCACATTGTTTAGCGACTCTCATAATTCATTACAGAATTATCATATAATTGTGTGTGAATAAAGTATAAATAATAAATATGTTATTAATTCTAGTACAGACGTAACCGCGGGTCCACGAGGCAACATCCTAATAAGGTAACGTGGAGCTCATTTGGGAGGTTTGCCTCGAATGATAAGTTCGTATATCTATGGAATACAATAGGAGCTGAGTTGATTGACTTCTCGCGACTCGCGAGTTTGCCTTCAAGAATTTTGAGACAAGCTTTAGTCTCATTTATAGTAAATGTTTTCAGCTCTACGGCAGAAGGTTTTCATTTCCCAAAATCTAAGGTCAAATTGAAAAATATTAAAATCTTGCCAAATAATAAGAGGAAATTTTTGCCAATAAATTTTTAATATATTGATTAGTGAGTGACCCCCTCCCAAATTTCAGGCTGCGACCGCGCCTGTCTATATGACGTAATAACGGTGGTTGTATAGTACTCGGAAGTTAACATAACTCCCTGTGACTCTACAGTTTGAGTAAATCGTCACGCTTGGAAGTGCGAAGTAGAAAAACAAAACAACGTGTGACTTATTTAAAAACAAGCATTAACATTTTTCTATTTATTATGTGCATTAAGTCTGGCACATTGACCCAGAACCAAAACAAAGCGACTCGCAGATTGTTGATAAAATTACACGATAAGATATTTTGTAAATATTTAAGTATGAATAAAATTGATAATATTTGAAGTACTTAACTGAAACTCGGACATTGTCCTTCTTGTAAATGTAGATACTTAGGTAAATTATATATTATTATTACGATAGACATTATTTTACAATACGCTAATTAAACAATAGGTACGTAAACAAACAAACTTTATTAGCAACTTTACTAAATATGCGTGTAGTTTTAATGATCTATAATATTATATTACCGATCTGTTTTGTAAAAATAGTTATACTTACTCTAATTTTTAGGGTCCAATGCCTACCTCAAAAGGAAAAAATCGGAACTTTATTAAAATTTAAGGGGGTTTCCATATAACAAACGTGATTTTTTTGCTCCATATTGATAATGGCAACAGGTAGTTAGGTACTTGAATTTTTCTGAAAGTCGTTAATTATAATATGTGTACTTTAATATTTAATAATAATATTAAAATAAAATAAAACACTAAGGGGGGTTTCCATACAAAAAACACAATTTTTGGCCTAATTTTGCTCTATAATGGTACGGAACCCTTCGTGCGTGAGTCCGACTCGCACTTGGCCGATTTTTTTCTGTCTCTAAGTAGTCACTTCGTAAACCTTATTATTTTATAAACAAAGAATGTAAACACAAAACCCGTTTGTGCAAATGTAGGTATGATTATTTGCTTCATTAAATGTGAAACACATTAAAATGAACATTGCAAAAACCTGTTCGGAATCTATTGACTCAAAAATGTATCGATTTCGTCAACAGTAACTAATAGGTGAAAAGATACATATTTTTCTCACCTACGGGCGGAAAACGTCAACATTTCTTCCCGCTGCGCTTACCGATATTGCCGTTTTCCGCCTCCGTCGATGAGAAAAATAGTATACGCACCATGTACTATTCTTTTTTATAAACAAAACACTCTACTAATGACAAAACATACATACATCTACACAATAAAGGCTCGAAAAATACCGCACCAACGAAAGCTACGTTACTCACCAAGGGCCGCTTAGCTGAAAATTCGTCCAATTTTTCACAAAATTTTCACGCACTGAACCCGCGAAGGGAAAACTCCCGAACCGGTGGATTGACAACGGGCGAGAAACGACGCAGCGAGTGAAAGATCGGAGCGAGTGTGCGCGCGCGCAGCTCCGACTCGATTATATACAGCTGATAACGCGCGCTTTGTGCCCCGAGAGTCGAGATACTCCGCGCCCGCCACAAGACGGTAGAAGGTGGACCATCCAAGTTTTGAAATTTTGAAGAAGTCCAATCCTGCGAATAGCACTGTCAAGTGTCAATTTTCCCCGAAGTCCTCAACAAAGTTTTTATGTATCTGCACCTAAAAAGACCGCTCTACATCACATGTAATGTGATGTAGAGCGGGTATATTAATAAGCAAAATATTTTAAAATAATATGTGTGCAGGTAAAAAAAAATGGTAACTAAGCCAAGTAAAGTCGTTGCTTATGGTGCCACTTAAGGGGAACTAGTGCCACCGGTTGGATAACTACTGTACCAACTAGAGATATTACTAAGTATAGTATTATTTTCGGTAAAGAAAAGTAATTCGCTTTTCATTACTGAAAACTGAAAAGTAACTTTCTCTTAAGTCCATTCAGTGGTTTTAGCATGAGTGTGACAGACAGTTAAAGAAGACACGCATTAAAAATGTACGGAACTTTAAAATTTTACTGTTACCAAAGAATATAACTATAGGTTAAGGGTAAAAATAACATCATTTTACATGATTATCAAGTTGTCCTTACATAAATAAATTACAGGGCTGATAAACAAATGATGATTCTTTGTTTCATGTTCGTATGCTTATCTTTGTTCAAACAAACTTTTTAATCGCGCTCTCTGCCCTTCCGTTATGAGTTATATTTTGAACTTTGCTACTCGTTACTCGTATCATCACTTGGTTGATTCAGACCGCAACGCGACGCGTAGATGCATTTCTAATTTTATATGGATTTGACAGATTCGCAAGACATCTCACGCAATTGAAATCTGTCAAATCCATACAAATTTAGGCCGCGCCGCGCCTCGCCTCGCCTCGTCGCGTTGCGGTCTGAATTGACCCTAATATTCACGGCTATAGAGAATATAGAGTATGAGACTACCCAGTCAAAATTTCTAAGTCCTTAGGTATAATGATGTAATTACTGCGCAACCGTTTTGTACCAGCCAAGTCTGCAGATATTTGGACGGGATTGCATTATTATTTCCAAAATAAATAGGTATAGTCCATTGAAATGTTACAATTTTAGGACCGAATATTGCATTTATTAGAGGACGTAATTTTATTTTTGGAATATGTTGGGGGGGTCGCCACTTTTGTCCCCCGGCCGCCATCTTGAAAAAAGGGGTGACAACACTATTTTCGTGATATCTCGGAAACTATAAGTTTTACAAAAAAAAATTAAGGACATAATTTGTTGTAAATTATTTTGCCTACAAATATGTTCATATAAACTTTTACCCTAAATTAAAAATTTTAAAAGTTATAAGCAAAAAGTGATAAATTTTTTTTCAAGGTTTATTATCGCTTTTTAATTTTGTTTTATACATTTTACAATAAAATTACCTTAGACCAACCTTGTAGATGATCTTTTGAGAAAAAGATACCCCAATCCCCCCCGATCTCATGAAATTAATTTTCTGCAGATGCAAAAGAAACTGTGAAAGCATGTGTCTGCAGAAAAGCAGGTCTAAAATGCTCTACAGTATGCCTACTATTCTGTAAAGCATTTCAGGCCTGCTTTTCTGCAGCCGCAGTCTACAGTATGCCTACTACACTACATAAATATATGCAAACTATATTGTAGTATGCCTACTACACTAGTCTGCACATGCCTACTATACTATAAAGCATTTTAGGCCTGCTTTTCTGCGCCACACACGGTTCCACAGTTTCCTTAGTATCTGCAGAAAATTAATTTCATGGGATCGGGATATCTTTTTCTCAAAAGATCATCTACACTCTACAGGGTTGGTCTAAGGTATTGTTTGTGTAAAATGTATTAAACAAAGTTAAAAAGTGATAATAAACCTTTTCAACAATTTTATCACTTTTGCTTATAACTTTTTAAATTTTTAATTCAGGGTAAAAGGTTATATACGTGTAGACGTGTAGTTTCCGAGATATCACGAAAATAGTGTTGTCAGCACTTTTTTCAAGATGGCGGCCGGGGGACAAGAGTGGCGACCCCACAAACTTGAGGTTAAGCTTCTAATGACCCCCCCCCCCCCCCCCCCCAACATATTCCAAAAATAAAATTGCGTCCTCTAATAAATGCAAAGCAAATGTAACATTTCAATGGACTAGTATGTAATACAAATACCTAAAGGGTATTTCCATCTCATCCAATTGCCCGACTCCAGACAAGAAAATTATAGGTAATCATTCGATCACCCATGCCAAGGCGCATGGTACTCAACCTCAAAAATAAGGGATTATAAGCTTCATAATAATTATTACGAACCAAATATAAACCGAATTTTATCTAGTAATTTTTGTGGAAAACTGACGACAATGCAAACGCCAAGGGACAGTAAAACGTAGTGATTATATTCTAAAGAGACTAATAAAACGTAGTGATTATATTCTAAACTAAAAAAAATATTATAACCTTGCACTCCGCCGTCGAATCGAATTCGTCTAGACCAGGGGTCACCAAATGGCGGACCGCGGTCCGCATCCCGACCGCCGACCCATTGTGTGCGGACCAAGCATGTTCGAAGATGAACTTCGTTAAAAATTAATTTCAGTCTCGACATACTGATGAACATGTAGCAACAAGAATTTTTACTTTTCTCATTGATACAAATACATACCTTTGTAATTTCCGTAATGACATTTGTTTAATTTTTTTATGTGTGGACCGCGAAGGTAATTTTATTTCTTAAAACAGACCCCGAGCGAAACTAATTGGTGACCCCTGGTCTAGACTAAAGGTATGTTCATCAAAACAGATAATTTTTAATAACGTTTATTTCATTAGGCAATAACAATAGTTATTATTTATTAAGCTTAAAAGCAATATTAAAAACCCGCATGTTATGACAGACTTGCATCTGCCATGGAGTTTTCAAGAGCCGACGTCGAGGGTTCGTCGTTTGCGTCCCCGACGTCCATCCGCGTCTCGTCAGCCTCGTCAGAACTCACTTCACTGTCACTGCTTACCTTCTGCAATTAAAATATATCATTTTGGAGTATTTTACAGCCCATGTCGATACTGAAAAACGATTTACGATATTGGGTTTTTATGACATGCCGCTGAACGACATGGTGGAGGGAATTTCATACAACTCCAAAGAAACCAGTAGTTTCGCCGCGACACGTCGTCTTTTGTATTCTACTACATGACATCTACTATTTTTAATTTACCAGCCTCATTCTGGGGCAGATGGCGGACCTTAATTATTTAGTTGGTCAAATCTATGTTAGTCGAGATCAGTTGACACAACTTGACCATTCTTAATCCTTCAAGCCACATAAGAGCACCGGTGATCGCGACAACAATAAAATACAATAGCATTTCCAAGAATCCGCGATCGAAGGATTAAGAGGCCGGGTACCCTTGGAATTTCTCATACAAAGGTAATTCCAAAATCATTTTCTCATACGAAAATATTTAACATGTTTGAGTTATTTTTCAGTTTAAGATAGTAATTACCTTTTTTTTTTTTTTAGGAGGGGAAATGCATTACGCATCCCCCGCCCCCTCGGGGGAAAGGGGCAGGGGTATGTCGGACTCCCTCCGCAGAGGTTTACCGACTAAAACCCCCCCCATGCCCTCGTCAACGCTACACGCGGAGGAACGCGGGATCGAAAACGCGCCGCGTCCTCCGCAGCGCTTGCCGCTTCCGGCACCGCATCACTGCAGCAGCCTATGCCGCCGCCAGCCTTCACCGAGAGGCTCCCCGGGCATCGGGGGAGCCTTTCTCCTCGGGGCCTATATTGTGGGCGGTGATCCCCCGATCAGCCGCCCATAGGCTTAGGCTTCTACCTCCATAGCGGGGGCGACTTCACTCGCCCCGGCCTTATCAGCTCCAGGCCGCTTACGCGGCCGAGCCTTAGAGGGAGCCTTGCGCTTCTTCCTCGTGCCGGGCGGCTTGCTGGCTGCTGTGACACAGCCGTTAGACCCCAGCACGTGGTTGCTCTCTTTGCCGAGCTCGGCGCAGAAAAAGCAGCTGGGCTCCTCCGCGCAGTCGGCGGCCTTGTGCCCCGGCTTACCGCAGCGGAAGCAATTCCTGCTACGATCTACCGGGGACTGGCAGTTCGACGCCAAGTGGCCGACGTCAAGACATCGGTAGCACCGTGTTGGCCTCGCGGCCAGCAGCACCACCTTCGTCATGACCCAGCCTACCTGCAGCCGCCCAGAAGCCACCAGCTTCTTGGCAGCAGCCGTGGGGACGTGGAGCCACAAACTCCGAGCGCCCCTAGGACCCACCGTAATTCTGCCCGACCGGATGTCGGTGGCCGGGCAACCGCCTTCTTTTGCCGCCGCCTTGGTGACATCGGCGGCGGTCGCTGCGTCGTCCATGCCGGAGACTAGCAATTCGGCTCTATTGACAGGGCGGTCGATTCTAACGACGTCCCTGTCAAGGACGTCCCTCATCCTGGTGGCGAGGGCGTCCGCCTTCTTCTGGGCGTCCTCTCCGGTTATCTCGAGTATTCGGGCACCCGTCCTCGCAAGCCGGAATCGAACCTTGTTTCCCTGGCAGATTCCTACCTCTGCAAGGTCGATCCGGCTCTTCGCATCTTCTAAGATAGAAGCGTACGTCACGCTCTGGTCCACCCCCTTCTCCAACGTGAGAGTGATGGCGGCTGACTTGAGCGGACGTAGCTTCCTCTTCTTCTTTTTCTTCGGGACGGCTGTAGATGGTGTAGCCGCCCCCTTCTTCTTCTTACCCTTCGGACCCACCGTGGTCCAAGGGGTCTCTGTACGGGGGGAGCTGGTGTTCGCTCCCCCTTGCGCCGCCTCCTGAGCGGCCATTGACAGCCGCTTCTTCTTTTTTTTTCGGGCCTTTTTGCCCTTGGGCGCCGTCGACGCGGCAGGGGCCTCTTGCGGGGCAGCTGCTGCCACAGGCGGCTGAGCCTTCTTCGCCTTCGCCTTCCCGTCCGACGCCAGCGGTGGCCTCCGCCTCGGCTCCGGCAGAAGTCGGTCCTCCAGTCCGGCGAGCCTGGCGTTGAGCATATTGCCGAAGGTCTCCACGTTCGCACGGGAGACCTCGGCCAATAGCTCGCGCAGGCTTCTATCTCCGGCAGGCTGCGAGCCCTGTTTGCGCATCTCGTCCAGCTCCTGGCGTAGAACCGCCACTTGCTTTTCGAGACGCGCGTTCTGGGCCTCGAGCCTCTGTATCTCCTCTGATGAGGAGCGACTCCTCATCTAGGCGAAGACCATTACGATGGGCGACACCGACTCCCTCAGGTACTTCTGGAAGGTTCCCTTAAGGTTGGCGGAATTCTTGCCGACCATCTCAATGGTCTCCAACGCCTGCTCCACAGTTTTGGCCAAGTCAGCGCCCGCCGTCTCCAACGCCTCTTCTCGCGCAGGAGATGAAGCGGGGAGCGCGGCGAGGGCGGAGCTCGTGTCCTTCCACGTCCTCCTAGCCCTTCGCGCTGCTTCAGCAACCTCTTCTTCGGCTTCTAGCCTGAGGGCTTCCTCCTTCTGCCTGTACTTGGCCTGCGCCTTAGCGTAGCCGACGTACTGGCCGGTTGTTGGTGGCCGGCCACGTCCCCTTTTAGGTTTAGGTGCCGTCTCCTTACTAGTAGACGGCCCTGCTTCGTCTTCAGCCAGTAATCGCCTCTTGATAGGCGTCCTCCGTCCGGTAGGTGCGGGCCGTCCCACGTCGTCCAGCGACATATTGCTGCCGGACGAGTAGGAGACCTCTCTGTCATAGTCGGTGCGGCGGAAGCGGGATGGAAGGCCGGCAAGCACCTCATCCAGCCGACGCACCGATTCCCTTAATGCAGGATCCGTATCCTCTGTGGACAACGTCACTTCCTCAGATGAACAATCCCTAGCCGGCGCGGTCACCCGAAGGCGACGTATGGGATTCTCCGGCCCCATCGGGACCGGGACCCACCCGGAGATTATTTTCTTTGCTGCGACCTTCCATCATACAAAACTCCGACACCCCGGGTCGCGGGCCCTTTCGTCACACTGTGGGCACAGCCAAGCACACACACACTCACACACGCATACCGGCGTTCAGCCACCCCCCCCGTGTCCCCGTGAAAAGCTCACGATGGCACAGGGGAGGTGCCCAGGGACACGAGCGTGGACGGACCGGCATCGCCCCCAAGATAGTAATTACCTAGGTTCCTACACAAAAATTTACTTCAAAATATTTAAACAAAAATTTTTTTTTGTTTTAAATTTTTTTTAGTAAATTTACTACTAAATATTTAAACACTAAAAAATAGAGTAAAACACTAAAAAATATATAAATAAATAGTAAATTTACTACAAAATATTTAAACTAAAAAATATTTTTTAGTATTTAAAAAAATATTTTTTAGTATTTAAATATTTTGTAGTAAATTTACTATTTATTTATATATTTTTTAGTGCTTTACTCTATTTTTTAGTGTTTAAATATTTAGTAGTAAATTTACTAAAAAAAATTTTAAAACAAAAAAAAAATTTTTTTTGTTTAAATATTTTGAAGTAAATTTTTGTGTAGGAACCTAGGTAATTACTATCTTAAACTGAAAAATAACTCAAACATGTTAAATATTTTCGTATGAGAAAATGATTTTGGAATTACGTTTGTATGAGAAATTCCAAGGGTACCCGGCCCCTTAAGTCGATAATTTTAATAGGAAGAGGGTAATTATAGAGCTCACCTCAAATTTGAGGTCAGAGTTTTTCGCTAGGAGCGCCTCCTTGGCGTAGCGGAGGACGTGGTTGCGGCAGACGTCGTCGAGGCCGGGCGGCAGCCACCCCAGCTTGTGGTGGCAGAACGACGAGCACGCCGTCACCGCCGCCTGCACCTCTGGCACCGCTATGTCGCAGTACTACACACAAAAACGACTTAGCTTTCAATTTGTTCATGACCTATAGGTTTTATTTACAGCTTCAGTCCTCCTTTCATACCAGCATAATTAGCATGGTTGTTATAGAAAAGTTGTCCGTAAGTAAGAATAGACAAAGTGGCAGTTTCTGTTCTTTCGTATTTCTGCCGTGGTCATGTTAAGCATGTTGATGGCAGGTGACAAAAATTTATTCTGATTTTCCACATAATTTTTTGAAGTTTTATTTAGGAAACATGCTTTAAATACTTCAAGGAACATTCTAACAAAATAAAAATTTGCAAAATTGGTGCAGCTGTTTTAACGCTTTCGTTCCAGAACAAAAGATTTCCAAGAATCTGCAATCGAGATGTTAAAGGCATAAGATTTGAAAGTACCTGGTAAAATATTTGCCTCTGCGTCAGAATCATTCCAGGACGAAAGCAAACAGTACTCTCTTTGACTTCCTCTGAAACTTGTTCTTCTGCAACTATCTTTTTTACCCTGCGATCTGTTTTTTTCACATGTATAGAGTCATCTTTTGATACAACCATAGTGTGAACTCCAGCTGAAATAAATATGCTTTTTTACTTATAGCCCAAGTTCATAAAAATATGTTGTTCAAAGGGCTGAGCCATACTTGAGTGTCTCAATCTAAAGTCCAGTGTTTGATATATTCTTGCCTCTGGGTCCTTTCTAGGATCATATCCAAATTTGACCCACATCATCTTCCAAGGACCTTCTTTCATATAAACTGCCAAGCAGGGTAAGATTATTTTAAGTGTAGAAGTCTTTAACTTTGTGTGAAATTTGATGTTGTTTATAGACCATATAGGCCTCACATCAAACATCTGTAACATAGTATTGAATTAATCATAGAGTATTGTAGCATAATAATAAAATAATTAATAGCTATGAAAATAATTAATGTATTTACAACTTGACTTACCTTTGAAACATTTTCATACTCATTTTGCAACTGGGGATATATAGATTCTCTAGTTTTTTTTGCTTGTATATAAAAATCATGTGGTTCTGTAGGCAAGTCATTGGTTAGATTGAATGTATATCTGGCAACAGGGATACTGCGATCCATACGCATTCTATGTGTATCACCATCTCCATCTACCCCAGATTCCCTTTTTATTTCTTTTTGACAGTAAACCTTTTTATCTGTATAGTAGTAGTTAGAAGATTTGTCGATTCTTGTGAAATTAGCTGGCAATATATAAGATGGACACGGGTTCCTGAAATTTTAGTTATGCATCATGAATAATGTAATTACAATAACCAAACAATGAATCAATCGGGCAAAATATTTCTCACTGTAAAAGATAAATTAAAGTTGGCTTACATTTCTCTCATTCTGGATTAAAAAACATAAGTTTTGAACTTACAGTAATGCGTTAACATCCTCCAATCCAGATGGCAGAATATCCTCCAAAACACACTTGAACTGGTTCCCACCAGGCACAGTGGGCATTACAGGTAGATATTGAAAATCACTCATTGCTATAAAACAAACTTATATTTAATATATTACTATTCCTAGGCATAAGATTGCCCATGTATTCTTGTTTTCCAGTGTGATCTTAATTTGGAAATTTTAACCAAAAAATATCATTCATACTCTCGGCGACATAATGGCATAAATGCTAAACATTCTGAAAATAATTTGTGCCATTGACTTATTTTTAGTTTTTTAATCATGATATACTTACATTCAAACTTGTATATCTTTTTCACAGATCCCATTGCTGTTGTGGAAATGACTTCTCTTTTAATTTCATTACCTACTTTCTTCTTTTTCACCTTGATCTTAAACAGCACACCGAATGCTGGTTGCACATCAGCGTGCATTTTCTTAACATAAGGATTGTCATACTGAAAACTTAAGCCTAAGCGTTTTTTGTTCGATTGACTATGAACCTGAAAATAAAAAGTCAGCCCACTTATTACGATATTTTAAACAACGTCCAGTATTTTTAGAATTCCATGCTTTTATTGTTTACCTGAGATATTGTTTTAATACCACCCATGCACTGTAAAGCTTTATCATCATTTTTAACTAGGCCCGGAAAAAGAACACACGTTAATTCCCGGTGCATATTATATAATTCGGAGCTATTCTCGTTCATCATTAAGGTTCTTTAATTACGGTACCTAGGTTTTACAAAATATCCTATTACAAAAATAAAGTTGCCAAAAAAAGAAGAAAAAGAAAAGAAAGAAAAATAAAGTTATCATAACTTCTACGCCTTCTTTTTCAAAGAGAATATTATAATCACAGACTACTTAAGGATATGAATATAATCACTAGAGCTGTAGCAAACTGTATGTATTCGGTACTGAGATGGTACTGAGTAACGGGTACGCCGTACGCCACCTAGTACCGAATAACGAAACGTTACTCACGAATCCGTTTCGTTACTCGCATTTTTCGTAGTTGCCATATAAATGCAATATGAAATTATGAACATGGGCGGGAGCGCTGCTGGTAAAGGAGAACTGTCAAAAATAACGTTTTTGTATGATGGCAGCGTTAGTTCCTTTTTTCGCCAGTAGCCACGTTCATTTAAATTTTAAAGCCTTGTTGTTTTTTAATATGTTTTTTTACTAAAATGTCGTGACGAGCATATCGTATTCCAGGCACCAGCTGATATGCTTGCTAGGTTTAATCCTTCGATCGTGGATTCTTGGAAATCTGTTGTTATTCTACTGTTGTCGCGGTTGCCAATATCCATAAGGGGGTTGATAGGTTAATTTCATTTTTTAGAAAAAAGAATTTATAGTCCGGGCTCCCTAAAACATTTTTTCAAAATTATTATCAAGCAAATTTCTCCGTGAGTAGCTTCATTTTGATAAGAAGAACAACAATTTCCTCGCGAAAATTCTTGAAAGTGGTAGCTAACAGAGATAGAAAGGATTTAAAATTTCGTTTTGATGGTCCTAAAATATGGATTGTTCTTTTTGTAGGTCAATGTTACTCTTAAATTAAATAACTACTAGCCTACATAAAATCGGCCAAGTGCGAGTCGGACTCGCGCACAAAGAGTTCCGTACTGTCATAGAGTGAAAGTAGGGAAAATAGTGTTAATTATTCATTTTATTCTAATTTTATTATAATATATTAAAGTTATATATATATATATATATATATATATATATATATATATATATATATATATATATATATATATATATATATATATATATATATATATATATATATATATATATATATATATATATATATATATATATATATATATATATATATGTGTGTATATATATATATGTCGCAGGGAAAGAGGATATCAGGGATTTCACGATATCCCTAGGGATAATCACGAACTCCCGGTAGATGCCGAATATTCTTGTTTGTTACGTCTTCTTACTAAAAATATCTAGTGATATGTCATTTCACTAAATTAAATCTAGTGAAACGTCAGAAAAGCGGACACCGCCGAATAAAAATCAAGCCACGCATTTCTCTCGCTTGCTCTAGTATACACACGGGTACTTTGATAGGATCATCTAACATCTGAATCTGACAAGTTAGATGTTAGATGATCCATGCGTCGGATGGGCATGTAAAAAGTCGGTCCTGCGCCTGATCTCTCACCGGTCGTGTCAGTCTTCCGTCCCACCGGGTTATGCGAGTAAAGGAATATAGAGATTGCTCTTGTGTACTGCGCACACACTTGGGCACTATAAAATTACTCTTGGCCTGGTTTCAATGAAACCGGCCACCATCACCAAAACCAGAGTGGGAGCTATTATTATCATTATCACACGTGTAATGCAACTATAGCAGATCTGAGGGGGCATCACCATATCTCTGAATCATACAGTTGAAACCAGCTGAGGGTTCTTCATCAGATACTTCAGACCTTTGATTTTTGACGTCAAATGAAGCGGCCGACCAAGTTGAATATTTTTTGTAAAGGTGGCATGTCGATCTCTTGTTTGGTTAGGGTTTTGTACAGGCACAGGTACTACAGGTACTCCAGCTCTTCGATTATCCTAGTTTTTACGGTTCCTTACCCAAAGGGTTAGTCTGTCTGTCTGTCTCCAGGCTAGACGAGCCGCGCCAGCTCGAGCGACGCATTTGTCACTCCCACTAGTGCCCGTGTCACGAGTGGGAACTAGAGCGAGCGAGAAAAATGAGTGGCTCGATTTTTATTCGGCGGTATCCGCGTTTCTGACATTTCACTAGATTTAGTTTAGTGAAATGACATATCACTAGATATTTTTAGTAAGAAGACGTAACAAACAAGAATATTCGGCATCTACCGGGAGTTCCTGATATCCCTAGGGATATCGTGAAATCCCTGATATCCTCTTTTCCCTGCGACATATATATCTCAGGATTTTGTGAAAATTTCAAGTGTCTACACTACATGTTGCTATTATGGATTACGAGCAAAAAGGCCAAAAAATAACATGGTTGTTGTATGGGAGCCCCACCTAAATATTAACTTTATTTTGTTTTTAGTATTTGTTGTTACAGCGGCACCAGATACACACAATCTGTGAAATTTTCAGAAGTTTAACTATAGCGGTTCTTGAGATACAGCCTGGAGATAGACAGATGTAGACGGACAGACATCGACGTCTCAGTAATAGGGTCCCGTTTTTAAACTTTGGGTACGGAACCCAATTATCAACAAAACTTGGTTGTTATGTATGAGGTCTCAAAATTCAAAACTATCGAGTAACGAGTACCGATAGAATAGTAACGAGTACGAATAGTTAAAGTAACGAATACATACGGGTACGCTTTTTTTCGTTACTTTTACAGCTCTAATAATCACTACGTTTTATTCTTTTTTGTGTTTTGACAATTGACATTTGTGCTTTTTTTCGGGGCATGCATCGATCCAAACATTTTATGTCGGCTGTACACTCTCGCCGAGACACAGCGAGGCGGCCCGAGTGCGAGAGTGTAAATGGGTGCGCTCGCCTCGTCTCGCCTGTCTCGGACCCTCTCGGTCCGGTGTCGGTATTTTGCGCCCGAGACCTTCGATCATTAATATACAAGATACACAGTCCGCGGCAAAAAACGACCTCACTAACAGAGCACCAAACGCAACATTCTGGTGGACTTTTGATTTAGTAGTGCTCGAACGCTCCGCCGGGAAACATGCCTTAGTGCTCGTTCAATTATTGTAAAAATCATACGTCTAAAACGCAAAAAAAGGATGGAATTTCATATTTCCGGTAAGTATTAATTTTATCCTAATATATTTCTTGCAATTGTATTGTAAATATTAGTATTACGTTAAGAAATCACCAAAAACTGTTTTAAAATTGAGTTGTAAATAAATCAACACGAGGTATAAACCATCTCAATTGCGAATACTCATACTAAAGGTACTTATCGTAGTTTATCATGCGCACTTGAAATGTTCGGGTTATAAGCTGTGTTTCTGTTCCATTTGATGGAGTCGCTATTATTTATTATTTTTTTTATTGAGGAATTATTTTTTTTTAGGTTTCCTCGAGATCCAGTTAGATGTGGAAATTGGATATCAGTTATAGCACGGCATAGATGCGAATAATTTTTCAAGCCGACTTTAGCGAGCGTTGTATGTTCTAAGCATTTATATTCAATGTATACACTTATATTTTAGTTAATTATAAAATTAGACATATTAGAACAACATAATATTACATATAAAAAATAATTAGTCCACACTTTATACATTAAACTTCGGAAAAAATAAAAAATGGATTATTAAAATTTTTACAATCAACAAAAAAATGTTGAACAGTTCGACTCCTCTCGTACTTCACTTCGCCCTGTTTCAGCGGCGAATTTCGGCCGTGAAATTGGAGTGCTTTTTTGGCACTGTAATAATTTATACTTTAAGACATATACGCGGATGGTTGAATTTAGTATGAAGCGTGCATCGGACGTAAAAATTTATTGCTTTGTAAACACAAAATATGTACATTGTTTTATAAAAAGATCTTTAATAATTACTATGATTAAGGTTGATTTTAGATAAATGTATACTTTTTTAAACTCAATTACTCGGCGACAGATTTTCGAGAGGTTTTGTATGAGACTGTGTATCTTGTATATATTTGATCGAAGCCCGAGACAAAGGGTCTCGCGAGGAAAGCGAGCGCATTACTGTACACTCTCGCGTTTTTCACTACTAGTCGCGCCGCTAGACAGTGCAGAACAGAAAACGTCATTATAAGTCATTAACTGTGAGAAATAAAATTAAATATTATTATAGATCTTTGGATTACAATGATATCTTTCGATACAATGGTGAATGGTGATCATTGATCGTAGATACGTTTTCGCCATTTTTAGAAAAATAATGGTCCATCCTCTCTGAGTTCATAACTACGATTGAACTAAGCGAGAATGTACATGATCGCACTCGGGCAAGGGGCTCTCGCACGAGACTCTCGCCCGAGAGTTCTCGGCGAGAGTGTACAGCCGACATTAGAGCCCTCCGCGCAGACAGACCGTGCGTTATTATCAGTCGATAATAATAATAATTAGATAATAACGCAAGCGTTATTGCGTTAATGATTAATGCGTCCCGATTCCTTGCACACAGTTGCGTTTTTATCATTCGATATTTTTTAAGAGCTAAATCCATTTGACTAAATTTAGAAGTTTAATAATAATTAGAAGACTAATAATTAGAAGCTTCTGATGCCACGTCTTGTCCTAATTTAGTAACTAAATCAGCTGTGACGACGCGGTGATTTTGGCCAGACGTCTTCTTAATGGCTCCAGTTCTGTCAAAGCAACAAAAAATTTAGCAGACTTTAGAAATTACCTACGAATGGATTCCAGATCGTATAACATCAATAACTTAAGATATATTATTGACTTTAATACAGATATTTTAGCAGTTCCCACTACAGGTATAAAAACCATCTGGCAACACTGATTTAGTCAGTTAGAAGCCACACTTTTTCCGATTTAAGGTGAACGCAGATTTGGGCCGCACCGCACGCACCGCAGTCGCCGCATTCGAATTCTTTATATGAAGTTATAGGCAAGCTCGCATACCTACCCGCGCCGCAGTCTTCACAACTTCATATAAAGAATTCGAATGCGGCGACTGCGGTGCGTGCGGTGCGGCCCAAATCTGCGTTCACCTTTATTACACTAATTAGGATCCTAACTTTCTAAATGTTATTTCACTTGACTAAATTTAGTTACTACATCATATTTTAGACGTCTAAATTTATTGAAATGGAAAACTAAATTTAGTTACTGAATCATTTAAAGACCTTTAAATTTAGTAAGGTGGAATAAGGGCTCAAGTCTCAACCCATTGTCATCTAATCCGTGATTTATGAATTCTGTGATGTCAACTGTCAAATGTCATTATGTCACTTCTTGCGGCGTTTGAGCCGCGGTTTTAAAAATTGTAAATTCTGAGAGGAAATTTAGCATATTTAGGTTGTTTGTTTTAACTATACTTAAAGTAAATTTACGAGTCCTAACAAAGTTTTAAAATCTGGTGTTTTATTAGGCATTTCTAAAAGTATTAACGAACATAATACAATACTAACCTCCACAATGGGAGACGACGATTTTAGCAAACTTTTACAACAAGCTGAGCAATTAACTTCTGAAATAGAAGGAAATGAGGAATTACCAAGAATAGAGCGATCATTAGGCCAAGTGTTAGAGGCCTCACAAGAACTGTACTCCAGAGTCATACAATCAGGCGCTAACGACATTCAAGCGTAAGTCCTCTAATATAATCTACATTCTACATTAAAAACTAAATTAGTATGTTATATTTGCCTGTGTTGAAGGTATATTTAATTTTTCAGGCATCTTTTATTTGGGTCGAAAGGAATTGATCTGCAACAAATTTCACAGAAATTAGAAACTTTATCTTCAAAACGAACTTTTGAACCACTCCAACCCATTGCCGATTCTGATATAGAAAGTTTCCTAAAAAATGAGAGGGAAAATGCAATATTATCACTCATTGATGAAGTCAACAAAAATGTAAGATACTTTATTATTGTTATTCATAACCTCATGTTTTGATCCCAACTAAATGTTGTTTAATAACTTTTCAGTCATTACAAACAACAGAGGATCAGAAATGGGAATACATGTTGTCTGAATGGAATAAAGAAAAGATCAAACTTATGAATGCTATGATTGGTCCATCACAAAACTGGCTCGATTTGAAGAAAACCCCAGAGCTACCGAGCATTGCTGATACACCTAAAAAGTTTGGTCACTCTATGTTGGACAACATTGAAGCTGCATATGCAAAACAAGTACAACAATATAATAAACTAATCATTCAAGGTGCTAAGTCAAGAGTACCATTGTATCAGAAGTTTGCCCAAGTTGCAGATGAATATAATGACCCTGTAAGTTTTATCATGAGATACATAATATTTCATTTCAATTAAACAGTTTAGTTATTTGTCCTTTATACTTGTTTCAGAAAGTAAAAGAAATGTGGGAAATAATAAAGATGATGACCAATATTCCCACTCTAGTCAGGGATGAAGATCCATTGAAGGCTCGAGGAAATCCATTATTACAGCAAACTCTTATTTCACAAGGCAAAAAGTATTTAGAGAAGAGGTATGATCTTAGAAAAACCATTCAATAATATTATAGTTGTAAATTTTAATTCCATTCAACAATGTCATGTATGGTATATTCTACAAAGTTGTTTATATGTTACAGATACAAACAGTACATGAGTGATGTTGTAAGAGCAAACCCGACTGCAGCAATGAGAGGAGGGGAGCCTGGCACATTTCCACTTGTGAGAGGTTTTGTCGGTCTCCGCATCCAGGGTCAAAATGTGCAGGGCCTTACTGATGGTGTGGTCGAGGACCGTCCTCTGTGGCCCATGGTTTATTATTGCCTCCGCAGTGGGGATCCAGCCGCTGCCTTGCACTGTCTGAGAAAGGCTGGGTAAATTGATATATAAATTATTTTAAGATGGACTTTTTTTTTATTGATGATTGAGTTTTGATGACAATTTATGTTAATATTTTAGCCGTGACCAGGAGGAATTTATATCAGCATTGGAAGAGCACATTCGAGATCCTGAAAAGGCTCTTAGTGAGAAAATACAAACAGCAATAAACTTCCAATACAGAATACAAGTCAGGAATTCCACAGACCCATACAAGAGGGCTGTAAGTACACTAAACTTTAATAATATAGAATATAGATAGTAGGAAACTATTATAATTATTTAGAACTGAATAATTGTTGGTAACTAGATCAATAACTGTTTTTATAATTAGTTAAGCTTTTATTCATGCTGTATACATTTTGCATGCTACTTTATTTTTGTCATAATTGAAGATGTAAGTGGATGAAGTGGATAATTAACATTTTATAACATTACGACAATTACAAATTTTTTACCTCATAATTTGAACAAACCTTTTAATTTACTTCATCTTCAGGCTATACCATAAAGTTAATACACCTAGCGGAATAGAGAAATAAAAGTCTGAGCAAGCATCAGATTTCGTGAGATTTATTCAATAATATACCCCCCCCCCAAATCTCACGTGAGATTTTTCAAAATATGGGTTTCTTATGTAAACATTTGGTTTTACAGACAGTAGATTTTCTTTCGAACAAATTTGTGAATGATCTTAATCGTATAACGATTACGCTTACGATTAAATCTAGTTCTAAACCCTCCATTTATGCGAAAAAAACATTTTCAAATTGTTAGTCACCCTCTTCATTTACTTTTAAACGTTCAGTTATTTAATGTACAATATTTATTGTAGGTATACTGTGTGATAGGATGTTGTGATGTGAGTGATGAACACTCAGAAGTTGCCAGGACGGCCGACGACTATCTGTGGCTGAAGCTCTCTGTTATAAAGCCACAGTCAAATAATGAGTCCGACTCTTTCACATACTCTGATTTGCAGAAAATGATTTTAGAAGAGTATGGTATGTAGTAATTTAATAATAACAATAATTTAATAGGAACAAGTAACAAATTAATATGTTAGTGACATTAATAATAAAATCATATTTTTTTACAGGTGAGACACATTATCATGCATATGAGAAGCCTCTTGTATATTTCCAAGTATTAACATTGACAGGACAGTTTGAGCCTGCTATTGAATTCTTATCAAGAATACCAAGGTAATTGTTCAAAAACCAAGGGTCTACAGCTGTCGTCATGAAAAATTGTTGCAATTTTCTTTATAATATGTACATAATATGTATCACCTTTGACATGTTTTTAATTTTAGGTATCAGGTGCATGGTGTCCATATGTCTCTAGCACTGCACGACGCATATATGTTAGGAACTCCGAGAAACGTGCAGGCGCCTCTATGTAAGTGTCTTTATTGTAAAGATGTACCTTGATCGTGGGAATTCCAGACACAATAGATATTCAAGTGTTATGCGGCCGCCGGAGGCCGCTAGGGGCTTGATGGGATATAAAAAACTTGATGCATAGTAATTTTTCAAATTTGTCAACAAAACATGTTACTAAAAACTGTTTTAAATATTTTAGTGTCAGTTGACACGGACGACCCAGTGCCACTGCGGAGATTAAATTTAGCAAGATTAATATTGCTGTATGTGAGAAAGTTTGAACTCACTGACACTTCTGATGCACTCCACTATTACTTTTTCTTAAGGTAAGTTTTAACTTAACACTAGTCTAATGTTACATAGCTACATAAGCTAATGGCTATACCAGAGGTTCCCAAACTTATTTTGTCTACCGCCCACTTTAAGAACAAATTATATTTTAGCGCCCCCATTGTTTCAATTTAAAATGCGTTCTGATGAAATAAATCACCCCCCAAGCCTCTAAACACAACACTCCCATTTTTTTCTGGGTCCCACACCGCCCCTTCAGACCTTCAGCGCCCACAAGGGGGCGTTATCGCCCACTTTGGGAAAGGCTGGGCTATAGTCTATACTATAGTCATTACTCATTAGCTTATGTAAGTTCTCTGCCGCTATACAATATAATATGTAATAAGATTGTCAGAGATTTTTCAGATATCATAGACATGTGATAAATTATAATATTATCTTTAAAAACTTTCAAGGATCACTATTGTTTTAGAAACCTAAAGGATCCCAGTGGTAAAAACCTATTCATGTGTTGCTGCACGGACTTGGCACTGGAATGTCGAGACTACGACCTCCTGTTTGGCAAGCTTGACCCAATAACATGCACCCGCAGTACCGGCTTATTAGATCAGTTTAACAACACCAGTATAGATAGTAAGGTATGTTAAAGTTCATATTTTTAATCTTTCTGGCTTACTTCATGTGAATTGCGAATTTTATGTTTCTTACTTGGTGTACGATGCAAGCATCGCACATTTCTAGGTCAGCTGTCAGCATAATAATTAATACATCAATTTAGTAAATATCTCAATATTTGAACGATTTCGTAATGTTTTAATTTTCGCTATACTCATCATTATCTTTGTGTATATAAGATGTGTCTGCTATAATACGCTATCATTATTATCATTCCTCTTAGATCATTATTATCATTTATCTTATATCACTGTACCTTTGTAATGTGTATCTATCAATAAACAGTTATCATTTTAAAGCTGTTTCCATCATCTATCATCGTTATCAGCGTGTAAGGTGTACAGACCCGTACACTTGGTATAGTTGCCAACTCGTTTTCTTTAAGAGCCAATGCTGTCCCACTTCTGGGCAAAGGCCTCCCCCAAAATCTTCCAATCACTATTCGTATAGTATTTACATACAATAAAATTTTAAAATTCTTATTTATAGGCCAGGCGATGGGCGAGACTAAAGTGTCTTGAAAGTATAATAATTAAATTATAAAAATTAATGTTATAGTGAGTACTTTAAAAACCCAATTTTAGACTAGGACATATTTTCCTTACAGGTTATCGCACTAAACGTCGCTGAGCAGCTAGTCAATCGCGGTCTTTTTGAAGATGCAATTACAGTGTACGACATAGCAGGGGTGAGTTCCATCACAATATTCTTAATCCAAACATATTATAAAACAAAGTCGTTTTTTTCCTTCATGTCCCTTTGTTCCCTTTAATCTTTAAAACTACGCAACAGATTTTGATGATTCTTTCAGTGTTAGATAGGCCATTTATCGAGGAAGGCTATAGGCTATATTTTATCACGCTAAGACTAATAGGAGCGAAGAAATAGAGGAAAATGTGGAAAAAACGGGGAAAATTATTTGAAAGGGCTAACTTGAACGCGCTTATCTTAGGAACTTCTGGTCCGATTTGAAAAATTCTTTCAGTGTTAGATAGCCCATTTAATGAGGAAGGCTATAGGCTATATTTTATCACGCTAAGACTAATAGGAGCATGTGGAAAAAACGGGGGAAATTATTTAAAAGGGCTTATCTCGCGAACTCTCCGTGAGTAATTTGTATTCTGTGCGCGAACTATTGGAGCAAATTTTATGTTATTTGGCACAGATAAGAAGTAGACCACGCGAAGGATCATAGGCTATCGATTTTAATCATTTTTTCAGTGGCTATATATTTTATACCCGTGCGACGCCGGGGCGGGTCGCTAGTTTCATACAAAATATATTGAATTGCATATGCGCCGAAACTATGAAGTAAACTTTGATGCTATCAGAACATGGAGAAAGTGTTGGAGTTGTTCTGCGTGCTGCTGGCGCAAGTCGTGGGCGGCGCGGGGGGTGCGGCAGGGGAGGGCGGGCTGCGCGCGCGGCTCGGCGCTCTGGCGGACCGCGTGTCGCGCCGCCTGCGCACCGACACGCTCGCCGACCCGCCGCAGACGCTGCTCGACGCCTACAACAAGCTCTGCAAACTTATGACCTTCTTCGACCACTGTCAATCAGACAACTACGACGCAGCGCTAGAGGTACGTTTATATACACTTTCTAGCTGTTCCGGCAAACGTTGTTTTGCCATATTATTTAATTCAGTGACTAAATAAGTATGGCACCATGGCAACGTACATCGCTATCCCGTCGCACAAACAAAACAATGGTCTCCGTCAGTCTCTAGTTGTCACAGAAATAGATCAAGATAGAAGCGGCATGTCGCTCCATTTGTATGAACACGACCGTGTCACTTTTTTCATACCTACTGTGACGTCACAAGAGCGCTTTAGTGATGGGAATACCCGTACGCGCGGAATCGATTCGAAGGCATCGCCGTGCCCCGCCTCTTTTGCCACTTTAATAGGTATATTATATCGATTTTTTAATCGATTATTATTCGAGTTCACAGACAGAGGAATGATAAATCTAAAGATACGTGCTTGCCAGGACAGCTACTAATTAAATATATATAAATCTCCTGTCACGATGTTTGTCCGCGATGGATTCCTAAACTAATTAACCGATTTTAATGTTTTTTTTAAATGTGTGCTTTTTTCCAACTTGAGAGATAGGATAGCTTAGATCTTTAATTATAGTCGCAATTTTATTTTATTGCAAATTATTTGTCTATAAAGAGCGACCATTGTTTATGCGTCGCGGGTCACGGGATAGCGATGGACGTTGCCATGGTGACATACTTATTTAGTCACTAATTCAATAAAATAATACGGGCGATATACTTTATATAATAATATGGCAAAGAAACGTTTGCCGGGACAGTTAGCATATACACAGACAGATAGCTATTATATTATTCTAAACTAAATCACTAAACAGGGACATAAATACATTATTACATAAAATATAATTAGAGAGTCACAAAATATCCCAAAGCGAACATTATCATTCCTCTGTTTCATGTCTGTTTCGAAAATCGATTAATTAGAATCGAGAATATGTACAGCACTATTTGCTTCATTTGACAGAAAAATGAGAATATTGACTGTACCTCGAAACTAAGCGATGAGTGAAAGTATCGATTGTTTTATTTCCATTGCGCGCTCAATAGCGGACAAACAGAACGGGCTCTATAATTTTCTAACTAAAGCGGCAATGTATTATGAATCATGCGGTACACACGTAGTAACGTAGATTTCATGGTAAAAACTACAGCCACCCACGATTAACATTAAATAATTGATTTTAAAATAACACATGATTTAATAATAAAATTACTTACCAATGATAAGAAACGTGTCCACTATTTATATTAACGTTTCTATTTGAATTTCCACAGCTCAATACGGCACAATTAGGCATTTTTAGAATTCCGATTGACGTCCGATTCCGATAACGGTGGAGCGCAGATTGAAGAACAGTCTTTCGAAAGATTGAAATTGTTCACCGTTTGGGAACGCGATTGCACGCAAAGTACATACACACATGGACGTATAAAAAAAGGCGGACGGAGTCCCACCATACACAAAACTGTGTCGTTCAGAGTCGGCCAGCTGGCTGTATTGTACAAGGTCCGCACGCACACATTCTTGCGCTAGTCCATACCATTTGACAGGAGTCAGAATGTGAGCGTGGCCGACTCTGAAGAAAAGTGAAGACACAGTTTTGTATATATAACAAGACTCCGTCCGCCTTTTTTTTCTACGTTCATGCATACACATGACCTATCTAATACATGTCTGTGCTAGTTGTAATAATTTACTATTATTTATTCAACAAATGCAATCAATATAAAAAGTAGCCAGTAGCCAATTCCCAGACCTACTGAATATGCATATAAAATTTGGTAAAAATCAGTAAAGCTGTTTCAGAGGAGTACGGTAACTAACATTGTGACACGATTAATTTATATATAAGATGTCTCGATACAAAACCAATTAATAGGCAGGAAAAAATGTATCTATCACACGTTTCAATTAAATATCCAGACTCTGCGCGAGTGCGAGCTGGTGCCATTGCGAGCAGAGGAGGTGGAGGCGCGTGTGGCGGGCGCGCGAGCGGCGCGGGGCGAGCTGCTGCGTGCGCTGCCGGCCGTGCTGCGCGCGCTCTGCCAACTGATGCTGCGTCAGCGGCAGCGACTACGAGCGCAGCACCCCACGCCCGCCGCCGCTCAACACGTCGCTAAGGTACCGCAGACCGCTTACGCCTTACGGCATAATAATTATTATTGTTTTTCTAACTAGAGGACGCCGGCAACTCTGTTGCGCCAAAATTTGTTTATCGCACCGGAACCGTACATTTTTCCGGTATAAAAACTATCCTATGTCCTTTCCCGGGACTTGGTATCTCCATGCCAAATTTCAACAAAATCGGTCCAGCATTTTAAGCGTGAAGAGGTAACAGACAGATAGACATCGACAGACAGACACACTTTCGCATTTATAATGTTAGTATGGATAGTATGGATGTCTCTACTCACTGTCCCTGGAAATGTCGTGCCACAGCTAATAGTTTAGCATATTTTTTTTAATTGTTATGTCACATACTTATGAGCTTCATGATCACATCATCACATGCCTCACTGACGAAACTGCTCTTAATTTTGATCAATATAAACGCAACACTTTAACGCATAAAATATGTCAATAGCCTTATTTGTTTATTACAGCAAGTGGAATGGCTACGAGAACAAGCGGACGTGTTGAACACGTTTGCGGGAAACATTGCGTACAGAATGCCTGGCGACACCTACAGTCAGTTGGCGCAGATGCAAATCCTACTACATTGATTTTACTTTAATTTTACTACTGATAAGATTATTTTTCTAAAATAAAACGTAAGTTTCTAATTATGTGATTTTATTAATAACTGTTTGTAATACATAAAGTGGATTCAGGTCCAGTTTTCCGCAGAACTTTTGATAATAATTCCCTAAACTCGAGTGCGGATGGAGCTAGATACATAATAAAATTCCCATCAGATCATTATATTTTTATTAAAAAATATTAAACAGTCTTGTAAGTAGAATATACAAAATGTTAGTCATTATTATTTAAACTTCTTAGGACCAAATATAAGGTCGGCATCGGGGGCGCCTTTGGGATGTTGGTACTTCTGTCGGACGTGCTGCCCCCTGTTGGGGTTCCCCCCACCACCGGAGCCGCCGCCGCTTTCCGCGCAATATTCCTCCTCCTCTTGCCTTTCAGATATGTTAAGGGTCAAACTGAAAAATAGGGAATAAATTTAATAAGGTAATTAAGGCCTGTAATGTAAACAACGATGCTCCTAAATACACAAAAGATTACATGTTCGTAATTTCTGTTTGTTTCAATCTAAATTCAAACAAAGGTATGTGGGGGCGGCTATAACGCTTTTACTTTATATATTCTGTGAAATAAATAATTATACTTCTCTTATTGATCACATTTTTTAATTTCTTGCTTTTCTCTTTTGTGTCATTTAATATATTACCGTTTAACTCTCTCCATCTCCTGTTTATCTGCCAGGGCCTGTTGCTGCAGGTTGCTCGCCAGCTCGGGGGGCGCGTTGAAAGACTTGTACTGCGGTTTCGTTCCTTTTCGCACCATTAGCACAAATTCAACGCCTTCTTTTCCTTGCTACACAAAACAGATATTATGAAGAAACTAAATTAACAGTTTTGCCTTTTTATATTGTTTTATGTGTTAATGAATTAACATAATCATTAATATTACTGATCGGTATTTGAATGTAATACAAATGTACGCTTACCAATAGTTGTTCATACGTTTTCTTAGTCGTCTGTCGGCACGTCATGGGCACTGCTATGTCCCTCTGTTGCGGTCTGTTCTCTCTTTGCCTTTCAGCAATGTTTTCCATAACCATCTTTTCGAAAGCAGATTCAAATTCAACATCTTCAACCTAAAACAGTCGATTTCATTAATGTGGTATGTAAACAAAATTCCTTGTTATACATAACTTTGTGTCTTTCGGTCATGATGTTATGTTGCGTATACTTTACATGCACTTACAGGTTTCGGAGTGGGTCGTCGGGGCTCGATGGTAATGTCATCGGGTGGAATGTCGTTGTCATCGATGCCGGCGTTTTCCGTGAGAGGGTCCTCGTCGGAGCTCTCGTCCGGCATGGCGGGGTTGTCGGTCTCGTCGTCGGTCTCCATGATAGTGTCGAGGTCTGCGGCGCTGTCGTCGTTGTGGTCGTCGTTCTCGTCCTCCTCGCCGCCCAACTCGGGGTACAGCGTCAGTCTGATTTCCTCGATGGCGTCCTTGCACTGCTGCCAACTCGTGAACGGCGTTATCTTCGGCCTCAGATTGGTCAGGCACTCCTGGTATATGTATTTAACGTAGATCGGGAACTTGTCGACCTCGGTCCAGTGCGGGTCCGTGTACTTAAACCAGTAGTAGTTTTGGAAGAACACCAAAAAGTAGTCCAACCTCTTTTTACTCGAGCCGCTGTTGAAGTACGCGCCGCACGTCTCGAGCAGGGCGCAGACCAGCCGTATCCTGAACACGTTGTCCGGCGGATCTAGCGGCGAGGGGACGCTGTGATCATTCGTCACGCCGAAAGTTATAAAGGAGTAGAGGACGGTGAAGACGTCTCGAGAGTCGAGGAGCTTGTAAATATACAGCTCCCCGAGGTACCGCACTGTCGCGATTCGCCTCTGGTTGTATCTGGGATGGGGGTCCTCCATGGTGACGCGGATCTCGTCGAGTATGGCGTCGACGACGGTGGGCGCGACGACCTCCTGCCAGACCGCGAGCTCGGACGTGAGCCGCGCGAGGACCTTCCTGGCGCTGGCCCGTACGCGCCAGCCGCCGGCCAGGTGGTGTATCGCCACTGCCGCAATTTCTGGATCGTCCCAGTTCAGTTTGCGCATCAGCCGAAGGATTTTCTCCTCGTTGCTCTTCTGGAGGTCCTCGTGCAATATTTTTCTGATAAACTGATGCATCGCGGGCTCCTCCTCTCTCGGCTGCGACGGTGTTTCGGGTGGACATACGTAGTAGAAAGCGTTTTCGATTTGTGTTACATATCGAGAATCAAGAGCCGAAACTGTCTGGAAATAATACATGATATATTTTTTGCTTGTCAGGACTCAGAAAGTGCAGCAAACGATCAGATGTTACATGATCCGCTTACCTTTTTCCTCATCATTTGCTGTAGATATATCATGGTCCTTTGGTGTGTATCAGGGTTACTGTAGAGATATCTACCGCACGTTTCAAGAAGGTTGCAGGCCATTTCGATGTGGTGATGTTGGAAATCGTGCAGAAGAACTTTCAAACAGTATAAGGCCTCCATTTTCGAGTACAGTCCAAACTTAACCAATTCACCAATAAATCTTACTACCTTTATCTAAAAAGACGCAAAAATAATTATTAAAAACCAACTTATTTTATGGTAGGGGAAGCTAGGGACTCTTGATTACACTTTTGCTTTTGTGGTGCCTTCCCTTACTATTATTGTAAACATTAATGTAAGTACTTTGTAATTTGTATTGTCGAATTGACAAGACTTACTTTTGATTCTATATTGATTTGATCCTTCTTTCTCACATGGTACTTAAAATCTTGTTTTAGCATTTGACACAGCTCTACACACACATCTGGCAACACAGGGTACAAAATCGCAGCAAATCGCGAATAAAATGGCAACAAGTCAAGTCTCGTCCTGGCAACACTAAATAATACTCTTGTTAGCTTCTTCCGATTATTCTTAGTATTTAGGTTTAAAACAAAGTCAACAGCAGCATTATCTATTAATTCTCTGTTAATGCAATTTGGAAGCTCATTGCAGAATGCGTCCAAAGCATATCTGAAAAGAAAACATTAGAGTAAGAACTATTAAAACTATTAAAAGTAAGGTCAATTGTTTTGTGGAAACAGTGTACTTTTCGGTATTAAAATATATAGCCTTAAATAAGACCCTAAACTACTTTAGAATCTATAGATTGGACGAAAATATGTTCAGCAGTTTTTGCGTGCAAGGTAACAAACATACATAGGCTGCCTCCGCCCTCCACACAAGCTTTTGTCCAGCGTGGAAACGTTACGACAACGCGACAAACGCGCCGCGTTGTCGCGGCATCTGCGCTACTCATACGTTCATCGAACGCCTACGCTGGACAAATGCTAGTGTAAAGGCAGCCATATACACACTCACATGTTTTTGCCTTTCACGTAAGCATGATGTGGTTATATTAACAATTTTATTTATGTTTAAAATCATAATTCAGTTGTCGGCTAATGTAAAAATATTAATCAATAAACAACAGTCTAGTAAAACTTCAGTAAAAAAACTAGGAGTCTGGGTATAAATTGTTCATACTTATTAGACATGTTTGATGGCTGTGCTTCTTCTTGTTCCACGTCAGGTATGATTGGCTCCTCACTGTCACTCAACTCATCTTCTTTTAAATCTTCATCTAACATTTCTTCAGTTACAGTTTCAGTTTTGCTTTTGATAGTCTGTAATGAGAATTATTTTATTCATTAAGAACACTTTATTTATAATTATTAAACATAATATTATGTACTAAAAAATGATAAAATACCTCCTTCAGCTGATAATTAGGCATAAACACTTTCAAATCGGGCATGCATGTGTAAAATGTTCTAGTATCTTCGTCTTGCCAAGGGTCAATAGTGAGTTGCATTGGGAACTCCTCATTTCCACCAATCATTACAGAGCCCTGTGTTTCGATAACAGCTAAAGATAATGTGGGTGGCTCACCAGCTTCTCCTAAATCCTCACCCAACACTTCAGCAAAACTCTGGGCTCCGGATAACAATTTGTCATAGGTAGCCTAAAAATAAGCATAAATATATAGGTTTCATATATTTCACTATATAAAAATAAGTAAAAATATTTAAATTGCTCTAAAATTAATCAATTTTAAATAAAGTTTAATACTAGCTGCCCCCGCTTTGTTTTGCCATAAAATTATAAGGATACTCGCCCTAAAACGAGGGTTACAAAAATAGTTTTGCCTTTTCAAACCAACTCTTTGTTGAATATAAAGTAAAATTTTGCAATATTTTGTAAAAGTAAAACATTTATTGGTCACAGTGTTGGTTAATTAATCCCTCGATCGTGGAAAACGAGACACAATAGCCTTTCTATTGTTATCGCAGTCGCATGCGACCGCTTGGGGCTTGAGGGATTAAATTACATAAAAACAACTTGATAAATTTTACAATATTTTGCAAAATTTATCAAGTTGTTTACACTGTGTCAGAATATTCAATAAATGATGAAAATGTTTTTCTTCTAACCTGATGCTGTTCAAGTTGATCTTTTCTCTCTTGCGAGAGTTCACCTCTGGTATGTAGAGTCCTTTGATTGGCAGCATGCAAGGCTTGTAGCTCATTCTTCTCGGCCAATAAATGTTTGGTAAGGGACAAAAAATAATCCTTAAGCAAAGTTCTCACTGCAGCTTGCTTTTCTGCTGGTAGAAAAGTATTTCTGGGTATAGAAATACTGTTTTTCTACAAAAAAAAAATTAAATTTTAATATTAAGAAAGGATTATATAATATATATAAAAGTACTTAATTTTGAAATAAAAATATTAATGTAAATATACCTCAGCAATATCTTTGATTTTCTTTGACACCAAACCAGCATAATCCTCCCCACAATGTTTACAGAATGATAACAATATAGGAATATTATTATGTTCCTCTTTATCCATATTTATTAAGACAGTTAAAACATTCCCCAAAAGTGGTAAACCTGTTTTATTTGTGAAGATCCCAACTGCAACTAGCTCTGCATAAAACCTCAGATCCACCCTTAGTTTTGATGAGTTATTTATCTTATCAGTTGCTTTAAAAGTGAGAATCTTTTGCCAATTCTCAAAAAAATTTACTGAAAATTCTGAATAAGTCTGGTGTAGTGCAGAACACAATGTGATGGCTGCAGCAATATCTGACATTTTTAATTTTGATTCTGCAATGGCAGCGGCAACCTCAGAAATATATTTAGTTAGATTTAATGCACTCAAGTCCTTCAGTAATGCATCAACCTGTGTGGCACTAAATGTTTTTAATTTCTTCACAAATGTAGTATTCTTTTTTAATCCAGAGTCTAACTTTGAAAAGTGATTATCAGGAGGACGAACACAGTTTAAGTTTTGATTTCTAAGCTCTGTTTTAAATTTTATCCTCGCTTCTAAGCTACTAATATACTCCATGAGTAAATGTTTATCGCTTTCCTCAGTATTCTCCATTGCAGTCGAAGTATCATCTGGCTTATCCTCTTTCTCAGGACCGGCCATATTGCAGGTAACTATAATTTTCTCCTAAACAAGTAAAGAAAGCTTTAAGGAAAAAGATCAAGAAAAAGACAATAGCGAATTAAGCACAAACAAGAAAGGGACTTAGAAAACACTATTTTATTAAATACACAGTACCTATTACACTAGAAATACACCAATTTAAATGTAAATCGTTGTTTGTAGCAAAGTGGAAACAAATTATCGTTTTTAAAATTGAACTTATATCTAATTTATTACAAAATTGCAAAATTTATGAAAACTGAAATGTATGTCACCAGCTACACAGTCAATTTTTCATCAATCTGATCCATCAATCTGGTACGGATTGACGAAAATTTGATCGTGTACGCCACTGATTGATGTCACAGGCTACACGGTCAAATTTTCATCAATCTGATTGACGGAATATTGACGGTTATAAAAATTTCATATTAAAAATACGATCAATCCATCAATCAGTGGCGTACACGATCAAATTTTCGTCAATCCGTACCAGATTGATGGATCAGATTGATGAAAAATTGACCGTGTAGCCGGTGACGACGGATTGATCGTATTTTTAATATGAAATTTTTATAACCGTCAATATTCCGTCAATCAGATTGATGGATCAGATTGATGAAAAATTGACCGTGTAGCCGGTGACTATCGCAGTATGATCGCAGTTTCCCTACGTTTGACAATTGACACTTAATGTTTTGACATTGACAAAACTGGCATTTCTAGGGATGTTACCCCACAGATTAAGGATATAGGTAGATGGCTTCTTAGCTCGCCAGCGCGTGGCCATTTTATGCTTGTGTGCAACTGCCGTAGTGTTGTATATATCGATGAAAATATAAAATTAGACTACAGCAGCTATCGACCAATAGTCGACCATAATTTTATGTTATAGATTTTTGAAGTGAAAACTTCTTTAGCGGCGTTGAGCACTTTTGTGGGATGGGTAAAAACTGTGAAACTCGCGTCAGATTCTCATGCTGATCGAAAAACCAAGGAAAAAACGTAGGACGGTTGGAGAGTAGTGTTGTAACATCGAAATCGATTAATCGAACAATCGATTGTTTTTTTTCGATTGTCGATATTTTTTAATCGATTGTAAGGGTTTCGATTAATTAAAAAAATCGATTTTTTTTAAATCGATTTTCATAAAAAATGGGTTAAAAATTTAATCAATTGTAAGGGTTTCGATTAATTAATTAAAACGATCGTTTATTTTTATTTTATTTTTTACTAGCTGTTACCCGCGACTCCGTCCGCGTGGACTTCAGCTTATATAGCGCGCGGTGGTTCCCGTTTCCATGTAAGCTACAGAGTTGCTTCCGCGCGCGCGCGGTACGATTACTTCAAACTTCAAGAATCTTCTTAAAACTTCAAATAAATTCGCGAAAAATTTCATCATCCTCACCACCTCTTATAGAAACACGTTTGAGTAAGCGCTTGTGCGATGTAGGACGACGCACAGCGCCATCTATTATGATTTTTGGAACTAACTTAATTTGAACAAATTTACGTAATAAACATCCCCTTACAACCCCTTTTTTCAGTTAAAAAGTAACCTTTTAGTATAGATTCACCAGCTGCAGGGCCGGTCATAATCTTCGCTACTGCGCACCCCCGCGCCGCCTTGGTAGCGCCCACTTCGAAACGGGCGTAAATCGCAATTTTTAATTTCGTCATAACTTCTAAACCAAACGTCCAATTTTAGTCGTTCAAAGACCAAATATTATCTACACAAACTGTACTTAGTGAGGAAATAATTTATTTTGATAAGGATTATCAGCGTGAGTAAAATAAATGCGTTTAAATATAGTAAAAAATATCAAGATTTTTAAATAAAAAAAATGGTTGTTGTGCCTCACTTGACATAGACAGGTATAGTGTGTCGCGGACCTTTTTGTAGATATTTATAAGATCTACATTTAATTAGAACATTGTATGGTTCTATCTTTTATTGTTTAGACAGCGTACGCAAAATAAGTAACTTTTCTGGTTGATTTTTTTCACCTTGTGTCAGAAAAACCCAAATATTTTACGGAACCCTATATTTTTCAAAATAAAAAGTAGCCTATGTTACTCGTAAATAATGTAGCTTTCGAATGGTGAAAGAATTTTTAAGATCGGTCCAGTAGTTTTTGAGCCTATTCATTACAATTAAACAAACAAACAAAGTTTACCTCTTTATAATATTAGTATAGATTAAACGACATCAAAAAAGGAGGTTATCAATAATTCGACCTGCATGTTCAATTTAGGATATAATATTATGATCATTATATAAAAATACTTATATAAATAAAATATTTAAGTATATAATTAGACAAATAGTTAAAAATATGCATAATATGTATACTCCATAAGTCACGAAAGCTTGACCGGAGTGTAATATCAATAAAATCAATAGTTTTTATAAAAAACAACAGAAGATCAAATGTACTTTATTATACTTAACTAATAAACAACAATTTTGTAAAATAACAATTATTATTATGTATTACCGTATCGAAGAAATAAAGACGTGTGTGACGTGAAGCATGTTTGGATACTTCATACTGGTGACGGGACACATAATTATATAATATTGGGTCCACTGTCCCAACACCAGTGGCCGATCTTTCAGTCAATAAAATATACCATACATCATAACATATTATAAGGATTGGACACCGGTGTTAGGACACATTGTATAGTATTACACACATATAAAAAATTAGAAATTAAGGGGCCGGGTGCCATCGAAATTCTCATACATACGTAATACCAAAATCATTTTCTCATACGAAAATATTTAACATGTTTGAGTTATTTTTCAGCTTAAAATAGTAATTACCTAGGTTCCTGCACAAAAATTTACTACAAAATATTTAAACACTAAAAAATATATAAATAAATAGTAAATTTACTACAAAATATTTCAATAGTAAAAACATTTTTTTTAGTTTAAATATTTTATAGTAAATTTACTATTTATTTATATATTTTTTAGTGTTTAAATATTTTGTAGTAAATTTTTGTGCAGGAACCTAGGTATTAAATTTATTTTATTAAATGATTATGACTTTAGCCTCATTAAAATTTTACATTTTATTAAAAAAAGAGTAATGCCAGGATAAAATTTCAAAAAATATATCCAAGTAACGATTTGAGTACTTACAGGGGGGAGGTGTGAGAGTTGTTGATCATTTTACTCTCCGTTAGAACTTTTTTATTTCAATAAAATCATTATTTCAAATTTACGTTTGAAATGATAATCCCAATATTGTGATGCCTTCATGAGGATTAAAAACTTGCATGAAACTTGCTTCTAAATATTTCTGTTCGTCGTCTATTTTGAAGCATTTGCAAATCCTGAAAAAAAATCATTTAGTCCATGACAATATTTTTATCGATAAACTATACTTCAAGTAAAGTGCATCCCTAAAGTACACGTAAAAAGTTATGCAATATTTGTAGCCAAATGATTACTTGATGTGACATTTTTATCACTAATGCCTTATATAGCATGATTGAGGGATTATTAAACTTATAAATTTTCTTTTTAGCTTAGAAAAAACGTTGTTGAAAACTTACGCATGTTATGTTAAATCCACGTGTTTGAGGCATTCCTTGGCCGTTTTTATGGTTTATTATATAGCGGAACCACAAAACCCAACAAGATATTGCATTTAACGTTCATTAAACACTTTTATTAGCACTTTTTAAACATGAAATATTGCAGACCGACTCCTTTGTTATGTCCTATTGGGTAGGACATAACATTACAAACTTTTGACGTTTATACACCGATATGAGCTTTCTCTTTCACTCAACTTACTGCATCGTTAGTTAGAAAGAGTAACATGATCAACTGTCAAAATATAAGGCGCCCTCCAATAGTATGTACCTTCATGTGTTACCCCAATGAATAAGAAAACATATGGAAGTGACATAACTACAAAAAAGTGTGGCCGGCGCCATATTGCCTGGAACTAAACATGGCGGTCTATAGTGATGGGACACTCGGTTGATATTTGTCGAGGATATCGATAAACTAAGATGTTTTAAGTGTAATTAACATCAAACACTATGGTACAATACAACTAACGTTGGTAACAACAACAAGTAGGTTTTTAAAGTATTCAGAAGTCACACTTCATTGAAGTATTCAGAAGACACAAGTCAGCTGTAAATTAACTTTCGTATTGAATAATAATCTCATCAGTAGATCAGTATTATTTCATCTGAATATGACGTCCAATAACTGTTTTTCAGCACTTTTACAATACCAGTAGTAGGACAGGCCAAAAAAACCTTTAAATGAGAAAAAGGTTATTAAGAATGTACAAAAAATACTTAATAGATTGTTATTTATACAATAACAGGTTTATAATAACATAACATACACAATGTGTGTCATAAAAAATATTATTAAAAACTTTATGCCCGCTGTACACTCTCGCCGAGAGCTCTCGGGCGAGAGTCTCGTGCGAGAGCCCCTTGCCCGAGTGCGATCATGTACATTCTCGCTTAGTTCAATCGCAGTTAAGAACTCAGAGAAGATGGACGAAAACGACCATTCACCATGCATCGAAAGATATCATTGTAATCCAAAGATTTATAATCATATTTAATTTTATTTCTCACAGATAATGACTAATAATGACGTTTATTATTGTTATTTTTCTGTTCTACACTGTCCAACGGCAGGACTAGTACTGAAAGACGCGAGAGTGTACAGTAGTGCGCTCGTTTTCCTCGCGAGACCCTTTGTCTCGGGCGCAAAATACCGACAACGGACCGAGAGGGTCCGAGACAGGCGAGACGAGGCGAGCGCACCCATTTAAACTCTCGCACTCGGGCCGCCTCGCTGACCGCTGTGTCTCGGCGAGAGTGTACAGCCGGCTTTAGCATGTTTCTAAATTTTTTCTTTTCATTTGCAAAACCAAGGCGCACGTCACACTTGATGACCATGGCGACAAAAAGATGTTTTATTTTGGTTACACCGCAACCTGATAAAAAATACTCTATTTTTATTGTAAGCGCTTATTCCACTTATCCTAGCTAGGTTCCTAGCCTAGCTAGGATCCTAAATCGTTTCCGATTTAGTCAAGTGGAATAACATTTAGAAAGCTAGGTTCCTAGCTAGGATCCTACCTAGGAAACTAGCTAGGTTAAGTGGAATAAGCGCTGTAGCGTGAATGCCCCTCAATATTAATTCTATTATTATTTACATCGTATAAAAACCACAAACTTTTATTTTTACGATAAAATTGTAAAGTGTCCATTGTAACGTTGTAATAATTAAAATATTTAAAATTGATTTTTTTTACAAAATAATACCAAAATTATTAACTTATTAATCCTATTTTATAACTACGGAACTACAAAATATAGCATTAAATCACTAAAACAATATAAATAATTCAAAAACTTAAATAACTAAAAACCTATATAAATTTTAATAACTTAAAATGCCTAGCGCCGTCTTAGCGCTCCTTACAGCAGCATTTTAAGCCCGCGGACGGAATTATTCAAATCTGCCTTCATTTTACGTTATCATTCGTATTGTGACTCGATCGTCACACACGATTCGCTGGGGGAGAACACGACTGGAAGCCAAAGGAGACGCACGTTATTGCGCCCGATTATTTTAAATAACGTTCCTTTCGAAACGTACCTTGTGTGTTTTTGTCAGTTTATTTAAACCTCATTTTAAAAGTTAATAATTTATTAGTGCCGTATTGTACCCCAGATTGGGGTTCCAAGATCGGTTTGGCATTTGTTTCCGTGCCGCCATTTTGTTGCCGTGGCTGCCGTTGGAGCCGACCTGCTGGAGCCTGGCCGCCGTCTCAACACCCTGCAGGCCGTTTTCGTCCTCCGTGCTGCAGCCAGGAGAGTACCTACCTGGGTTCCAAAAGTAATAAGACTTGCCCTGTTTGAACTAAAAGACCCACGCCCTCACTTCTCACTTCATAAGGGCAATAGTATAATCTTTTGTAATTGTTTATTGATAATATAATATAATTTTGTTCACGGGTCTCTGTTTTTTTATTTACTATTCTTAGCACAGGGCCTACCCCGTGACACTGGCGCCCAACGTGGGGCCTTATAAAATTGATTTTTTTTTACAAAAAAAAAAAAAAAAAAAAAAAAAAAAAAAAAAAAAAAAAAAAAAAAAAAAAAAAAAAAAAAAACTTAAAAAAAAAAAAAAAAAAAAAAAAAAAAAAAAAAAAAAAAAAAAAAAATTGTCCTTCAAACGTTATGGGCAAATTCATATAGCCTATACATATTAGGGATTGACCGCCAGCAGCTACCATAGAAATGTGGTCATTCTGTTGCAAGGTGCAATCAATTAAATGAAAGTGCGAGTTACTACCTAAAATTGTGACTGCAGCACCAGAATCAAGCAAACCACAGGCTTCATATCATTAAAGCTTATGTTGTTCCAGAGGTGGACACAGCTATTATATTAGGCATAGATTTCTGGCGTGCATTTAATATTTGTCCCAAGTATATAAATAGTGTTACATTGTCACCAGTTTCAATTGCTGAGTTAAAACTTAACAGTACCGAGTTTATAAATTCGTATGATAATCTTAAAGATAATCAAAAAGAAATAGCTGATAATATTATTGCTCAATTTAAGACGATCTCTTCGGAAGAAAAAGGTTTAGGACGTACTAGCTTAATTACGCATAGAATAGATACGGGTGATGCCCAACCGATTAAACAGCGTTATTACAGGATGTCTCCGGAAAAACAGCGTATTCTAATTGAGCAAGTCGATGAAATGCTGTCTCTAGATGTCATTGAGCCTTGTGAAAGTGCGTGGTCTTCTCCGGTTCTTCTCGTAAATAAGAAGGACGGGAAACCCAGATTTTGTCTCGATAGTCGAAAACTCAATGCAATAACGAAGCGTGATGCGTACAATTTACCATACGTCTCAGAAATATTAGATAGCCTTCGGGATGCTAAATATTTGTCGAGCGTCGATCTCTCGAAAGCGTTCTGGCAAATTCCAATAGAGCCTGCAGACAGAGACAAAACTGCTTTTTACGTACCAGGCAGAGGCAC